>BOPP01000027.1:3210208-3288945 GCA_017312745.1 Gryllus bimaculatus | reverse complement strand
ATATATATGGTAGCCGTTACAAAATCATGTGAGAAAGTGTGTTCCGTTTTAGCTTTACTAGTTGTTTTAAAGAGATGTTAGCGAATATTGTTCATAGATCGCACGAAAGTTAACTAAGCGCATTAATAGGCAAATAATGTCTAAAAATTTGCCTAATAAATCGGTGCGCAAAAGTATATGGATTAATGAGCCCGTACCTATGGGTGAAATTGTAATATAATTATTGTTGTACGCCACAAGTTAATAGTTGCTAGTAGCGTCTCCTGCTAAGTAGGTATGGGGATGAGATCATGTCACGGATTAAACCAATAATTCAAGGATTTTTTTACATCGTACTATATAATGTTTATATACTCCATTTTACGATGTACACTTAAGATGTAAACCTACTGTTCATCCTTTAAAAATCGCCACTTTTGCATTGCTTACCCTCATGGTTATGAACAAAACAATAAAACACAAAAATACACGAAAAAACGTAAAATAAAAATGTACTTACTTAATTGTTTAATTAGAGGTCGATTTGCCGCTGCTTTTTGGCACAGATAAGAAATAATTCGAGTTCTATTGGATTATCAGAATTTTCAATCACCTTTTCGAGTCGCATGTAATTCCTACACTGTCACACACTATGTTCTCGGCTTGTCGCATTTTTTCACTCGAAAATTGATTCTAATTATCGCGTTACAGTTTCGAAGCTATGATTTAACTTGTACTTCCACAATGAAATATCAAAGTTTCGAATCTCTAAAGATGGAGAATGAAGGATCGCACGCGGTCCGTGGCCTGTCACACAGGGAGGAAATACAGAACGCCTATAAATTATCGGGAAAACCACGGAATCAACCAATGAACTCATTACCGACAGTGGTCACAACTCACTCATGAAGTCAGGTTTCGGGAATTCCTGGCCGGGTCAGTCAATTCTTTGAATAGCCTATCATAATTTATAATAATTATTTCTGCTAAGTACCAGTGGAGTTATAACATTACTTGGCAGTAAAATGGGAAATATATTCCTTCGCAATTGTTAAGCTTACAATAGTAACCAGGTGGTAAAAGGTAACGTATACCCAACATAGTCGATCTTAACTCTAAAGGTTGTTCGAAGGATTAATTGTCTTGGTGGCTCATGAAATTACAACTGGGCAAATACAGGAGATCCGGGATCGATGTCGACTGGGGCAGTCATTCCCAGCAGTTCAGATAGTGTGCGTCCGGTTCTAATGATTAACACTTCGAAGTACTTCCAGTTGCTGATTTACGTCTGTATGCATATGTGTTTGTAGTTTTTTTTAAGTTATATTAAACGGAGTAATTACTTTGCAGTGCGAGGTTAGTGTTAGTGTAAATAGATAGATAAAAAAATAAGCAATTTATCATGCATCGGTGTTTGGGTGTGCAAGAAAACTCTTCTCGTTAGAACGTGACGTGTCGAACAATGTTAAGTTGCCCACGAATCAGGGGCACATATCTCTTGAGTAATCTCTTCATATTAAAGTTTTCGTATGTTACTATTATCAAAATTTCTCCAGCCTCCTAAAAGTCCTAAAAGTGCCTACCATTTATTCTGAGACGTCTTAACAGCTGTTTAATAGATTATTTCAAAGATATTTTGCAAATGATACTATTATGTCAAGTTCTACAATAATGCTAGATGTTTGGTTTGTATTTTTTTTAGTTGTCGTGTTGCAAAAAGGTAAATTTTGTTTTTTAGGCAACTCATTTCAGACTGTTTTTTTAGTGTTTCCAAACCATATGCATTATTATAGTTTGTAAGATTGAGGAGGATTTCAAATCAAGATTATGAAACGTTTGTGGCCTTCTTGTATATTTAGGTGTTTTTAACTTGCTGAGAACAGATAAAAACCTTAAATAAACGAATTAAGTGACTCTATTAATATTTATTTAAATATTTCAATTCAGTTTCTAAGTTGAATAGTTATTTGCATACGAGCAGTCCTCGAACGGCGAATAGCGGACCTTTTAGCCCTAACATTTAATGTGGCTAACTCCCTGGTCTTCAAAAAATACAAGCGACTACAATAAGAGTTAAAAGCAAAAAAATATTTTCTTTCGATAAAATGTTTAATTGTCTGTTTTCCTTGTTGGTCAAGAACTGAAATACATTGTTTTGAAATTTACAATACAATATGGAGTTGTAAAATAAAATTGCATTCCTAACATTTTACATTGCTTATATACAAACCATTTTATTATAAATATGCACGCAAACTGGTGTAGTCGACAAAAGTTTGAAAATATTTTGTTCGTGTTTAACAACTCGTAAAATTGTGCGCGCAATATTTCAGTTTTCATTATCGCGCTATTATTATATTATGAAATCACTACCAATATTTATCCATCGGCATCGAAGGCAATGTATTTGCATTTCAATCGCCGCTAATATCACGGTGTATCTTCGTCTTGGGAACCCTTGTCGTCAAGGGCTTTGAGAACGTTATCAATAATGACGACCACTGAGTCCAATGTCTCTTCACCAGTGGGAATGATCTGTGTGGCTGGGAGCAAAAATCCGTAGCGCCCTGTATCACGCAGCTCGTAGGTGTAGGTATAAGGGGTGTCAAATGTTCCACGAACCCAATCCATGCTGCTGCCGCTCGCCACATCTGCGAAGCAAAAATACATAAAAGAATGTGAACGCACTCAGAAACTATGAATATTGCTCGCGCAAGTTTCCTTGATAAACGAGTTCCTTAGTATTTAACCAGCGCTGAATAGGCGGCCCGTAATACGTGGGTCCGACTCGGAACGGCAGGTACCAATTTAGAATTCTGCCAACATCCACCACGTACCTTCCAAATAATCGTATTCCTCGTGCCACGCTTGGGCGGAATATGTTCGTACCAACAGTTGGTACGCCCTTTTAAGCCCTGACATAGTCAGAGCCCTTCTCATCCCTCACCACTCGTGGAAAATCAAGAAAACTTGTGTGTATAACGAGTGTCGGGCCTGTCGACTCGCACACAAGCCTATATCGCGTTTATTGACTCCACTGTTTTGTTTCATCGTTTATCCATCCATATTCGTTTCCTTCAGACCTCTTATGATTCCTCTTATTATGTACCTGACTTGCATCCCCAGAATAGTCATTCCCACGAAATTAGTTAGTGCAGAATAGATATAAAACGGGGTGAAGGAAATGCGCACGATCATTATTAACTTTCCTTTCCCCAGAGTGACTGTGGCTCTCAAAAAATATCCGTCGGTCATTAAAGAAGGCACTGTCCTCTACGCATATGTAAGGATACTCTGATAGACTTCCTGGAAGCTACACCGTCGGTAGTGTGTTGAGCTAGCAACTTGACTGTGACAATGGCTTATCGCTCCGCACCCGCACGAGCTGCCTGGGGAGCCCGGCGCTCCTGCGAGCACGGGCAACTTCCCCTGACTCCGCTCTTATTTCCCCTCAAATCTAGAAAAGGATGTAAGGTATTTGAAGGTAATCTGGCCACATTAAGAGCCTCAAATTTTGCTGTTTATATATTTCAGCATTTGGCCAAATTAACAGCATCATGATGAAATTTAACACTTGCTTCAAGCTGAAATAGCTATATCACAAAAACGATACCCAGAAATATTTTATTGTCATTTTACAAACATTATAATTTGAAGGTAATAAGGCCATTGCTAAATTAACTTGTTTCTTGTAGAAAGACCATGGAACAAGGGCTAAAAAATAAATACTAATGGTAATACTAATACGCTGGTTAAATACTAATATATAATATAAATTTCACTTTTACAGTCTAATTTTACAAAAATACGTTCTGAAATAAATTCTTTTTTAAAACAATAGCGCGAGAGATTATAAAATGTATGAGGGCGCGATAGAGTTAAGAGAACGCCTTCACAGCGCATTCTTGACAATGAAGGCTCCAGAGTGCGAATGTGTGAATCAACAAGTCTGGTTGAGTGTTAACGCACCTCTTACACTCTCCCAGACTGCATGCACAATCAACCGGAAATAGTTTCAGCTAACACCATAGCCACTACTTGGCCATTTTACCTGTACTGGCCATGTATTCATCACTTACCTTACATGTGCAAGTTGAAGCGGCGCGAGTCGTAGAATAGTTTCTGCGTACGAAAATATCTTTTTTTAGATTTATTCAGTAAGTCAACCGAGATTTGAATTGACATTATATTCTTTAGTATTTCTTACAATTTCATATTTATTTTCTTTTTAAATTTTGCCTTGTATAAACATTTTTGCCAAAGGGCAGGAATATATTTTAACGTCGAATTCTTTCCTTGTTTTCGTTTTTTGTTGCGTTTTATTAAATCATTCAGTTATTTGTTGTGTATAGTAATAATGTGAAATAAATTAACAAGTCCCTAAGAGTTAACAACTCTCGCTTATTGACTGACAGCTCTCTTACCAGACAAGACTCTTTGTTCATCCTCCTAACCTGAACAGGAAGATAACGCAATTTTTGCGACCTTAAGTAAAAAGGTTTGAAAATGAAGATCTTTTCGAGCCAAAATGTTTAATTTTACCCTCAATTGACGAATTTGAAATCAAAGTGATGTATAAGTACCTTTTAGTGGATCATTTCTTTGCTTCAGTGGAGAAAAGGAGAGCTAATATAGTTAAATCTGGGACAAGAACTGTTATCTGACTAAAAGACGTCGAGTATCTTGGGATGTACCGCCACTCCGGAGCCATTTGTACAACCCTTACGTTGAATTCTCGCGCCAGTTGCTCTGGACGCAGTGCCCGCGAACTCTATGATCCGTTCACCCTAAGAAAAACCCTAATGTAAACGAACTGAAGAAATCTTTACGCTTTTGATTGGTCTACGCTTCTGATTGGATACCTTACAGCGCACTATTTTCGGTGACGCGAGTAGTATACCCCGCCAACTCAAATGGAATAAGAGCTGTCATGCAAATGTCATTTTAATGCAACTACTTTACTTACGATCAGCCTGCTTCAGGAAGTGGATGTCAGTAACCGGATGTCAATTATTTGTATAAATTGGTTGGCCTAAAATTCGGAAGTTATTGATTGCAATTCACATGCTGCAACAATTTTACAAGCGTTGGTGTTTCGTTTCTGCACATTTACCCGTTTGATGCAAGGAATGTACTTTCGATCGACAACACTGACTTCAAAGTCATCGTATCAATCACAGGTTTCTTCCCCTTTCTTTTCTTTTCTGGCTTTTTGTAGTTGTTCCTAGTCAGTGATCTCTTTACGGAGTTAATATACGCTGCATACGAATATTCCAGTGAACTCTGCGATTTGCTTTACCGGTAACGACGGATTCGTATGCAATAACGAATTGAAAATATTCTGAACGATGCGTTTTCGCTACTCCGAAGAAATTTCCCACGCTTGTATTTAATTATCGAAGGGTCAGCCACACTCTCAGACATTCTAAAACGAACTGAATTGCAAGGGCCGTGCAGGCTGATCCGCGGCGCCGCGGTACCACGAACCGCGTCCCACGCACCTGACCCATGTCGATCAGAATTTCACGAGCTGAACTGTCAGAAGTTAGTTATCTTATCGCAAAACAACCCGCAGTCAGTTCACAATGTTCTCCTTTCTCAAAACCGTTGCAACAGTTTTGACGCAAGGTTAATATAACCAACGATGGAAGATAAATTAGTTCTTATACAGAGAACTATTTACTTTAGCGCCAGGATCCCTACAACAGCAGAGCTCACTCTGCAAACAAATGAGATTCATCCTAACACACGTACATTTGTGTATATCAGTTTTTTTGTTGTTTTTTTTGGGGGGGTGAACGGATAATAATAAGATAGCTGCTTTGCCCGCGACCTTGTCACATCTACTGTAAAACCTAAGGTGCCGTCCATAACATAACGCAAATTTGGAACATTTTGAATACACCCTCTCCCCTGTAACGCACGCTTGAACCCCCCTAAATAATTACGTAAGGTTGGCGATCCTCCTCCTATCATTTACAAAAAAGGAAAAAAGTATACAATGTAAAACATGTATTAATTTTTTATATGTTATGTATGAAAATTAACGATAATTAATATCAGAATTAATTGATGATGGTGACTGCAGATTTTGATAAATGTTTATGTGAAGTAAGGAACAATTGGAGAGATAATTTCTGACTAGTACATATGTTGCCGGGGAGGACGCATGGGTGAGCATCTACTGTGCCAATTTAATTGAATATTACAATATACTGTAGAACAGTTTCGAATATTTTCTTCCCAAGCTAAGATTCAATCAATATACAATTGATTCAAATATATTTTCAATTATTGAAACATGTATACATCATAAATGTTAAAATGATTTTTATTTTTAATTTATTTTTGGAATTTTAATGTTTTAGAGTAAGACTGAATAAAAGGAATTATTTCAGCAAATGTTGAAAAATTTACAAACAATGTCAGGGTAACGTAACACTATACGATAAAGTATGTGCTATTGTAGAAACTCTAGTTTTACATCAAATACTAAATCCACAAACAATTCCCATGAACACGATTATCGTGCCAAATACATTTTTCTACATATGAAAACGTATATATGTAACGTACCTAACACCGCGCTATCCCCATGAAACGCAGAATAACGCTTCCGCAAACCCCTCCCCCTCTTTATTATTACATAATTTATGGACTACCCCTCATGGAAAAACTTTCGGTTTCTATAAGTTTTTCCATAAGGGGCATAGGTTTTTTCAAGTTACTGAAAAACTTACACGGTAAAAGTACCTGTTTCTTTTATTAACTACGTAGTTTTTTTTTATAAATTAGATATTAAATGTAACATACCTCATCGGGCATTCTGAGGAGTAATTGATAAAAAACTGCTGCAAAATTCATCGCAACCGGAAGTTCTGGCTCTCGGCCTAAGAGATACGTTGCACAAATCGTGCCTATTGTCAGCACTGTTTCTCTCTCTCACTTTTTTTTTATCCAATCTACATTTTTATTAACCAACTACACATCCCATTAAGAGCAAGAGCAAGGGCCTCATGCTTGAGCAGGGCATTATTAATACTTCTTTAATGAAGTGATAGGATGATGATGAGGGGTGAAAATACATCCCTGTCCGAGGCAGGATTTAAACCTGCGATCCTTCGATCCGAGATCGCCCCGACAGTACTACCTTAGCGATCTCGGCTACTCGGGTTGACTACATAACCTACATTAGGTATTGCAAACTTAGGAAAATGAAGAATCATGCAAAATACTAATTTTAATAATAAACATTGTTTTTCTAGAGGAACTATTCAATACTTTTCTTTTAAATATTTACAAATAGTTAAGTGTTCCGTTCACATTTACAAGTAGCTATTGAAAACCTATTAATGTAATAAATAGTTTAGCATGTTACTAGTGACTGGCACAAACATATCACCTTAAATAACAAATTTCATTAAAGAAAAATATCTATCTTAAATATTGTAGTTCTAAGAAGACGAAAAATGTGAATTTTTGCAATTTTCGAAAAATCAACGATTTCAATGAAAATGATACCTGCGCCATTATTCTAAACGATCTCTACGCTATCCGAGGACAAAGTTTAATTTAAAAAAGGAGCCATTTTTTGAGAGAATTTCGAAAATGTTGTGGCTTGATATAAAATACCCCCAAAATCGAAATATCCGTATCGAACTCGAAGGGCATTGAGCTCTTTAAAAACTATGGAGGAATATTAATTTTGGAGAAAATCGTCGGAACAGTTTAGGCTAGCGTTGACCACATACATATTTGCAGACAGACAGGCTGACGTTTTGCCCACAATCGATTTTATTGTATCGAAAACCAACTAAACATGGATTCTGTCTATATAGAGGAAGTAATTTACTATACATTTATGAATTTCATTTATTCAATTTTTTGTAACCAGGGCCAGGCATTAAGAGTTTTTCTATTATTAGGAAACCTCGCTGTTTTCCAGTAAACGATTACAATACTTCATCTTCTTACTAAGTAAGGCGAGAAAGAAAAAATGCGTAATTATTTTCTAATCAACACTTCTCATTTTCACTAAACAAAAACAGTATTCCAATCTTTGGAACACTCCGGCGTGATGCGTTGCATTCTCAGCCTGCCTTGAGCCATTTTGATGTTTCTACCTGCGTCCGTCGACCTAGTATCCCTGTGTGCGCTGCGTTAACCTGGCAGTACTTCAGGGGCACCCAAAGGTAACATGAACCTCTTGAGATTCCAAAGACTACCCACTTTCACGACAGAAATTTAACATGTACTTTTTAGCTATTTTTGTATGTTTAGCAAATCAACTTCACATATTAAGTATGTACTATCATTTTACACTCAAAATATTCACTTTTGTTCCAAAAACTTGAGAGGTGTTTAGAATATAGCGTCTTCATAAATCGCTCAGTTTCCTGTAACGTTTCCTATACGAGAACTTCATATTCCTTGTACTACCCTGAAATGTTGCAGAAAACTGTATTTTGCCTAATTTAAAAGGCTGTATTTTCGTTGTAGAATTTTATGTAATGTACTTACATATGATATCCACAATGTTGCCGACTGTATATTGAGTGCCGTAACGCTCCTTAAGTTTATTAGTGGCGGCTCTGCCAATCTCCATCTGAAAACATTGTAGGGACGTCAAAAATATAGAACCTTAAACGAACGTAAATTAAATATACAGAGTGCTTAAAACAATTCCTACTCCAACAATTACATACTATACCTACAAACAGATACTATACTACAGTAGTGCTAAAAACCGCATCACCTTTCTCACAGTTGTAATCTGCAATATACTCCTAAAAACACACCACTAGATTGGCAAACATCGAACGAGTTATGAAGGTAATGGAATCAGAAACATCATATAATCCAGATAAAATATATGATTAACAATTTCTACTAATAAATGTTTAAAATGTTTGGATGGCAGATTAGATTAGAAAATACAGAAATCCCATTTTCTTTAGGTGATGCGTTTTTTAGCACATATGTATTTTTTTCCTTCAATGGAAAGAGCAATATTTTATGTTACTTATTCATTTTTAGGCTTTCCGAATATCAGAAACGTGAATGATAAGAAAAATAACGGTAACTCCGCGTTGAAACTTTCAATTTGTATTTGCATTACTCATGAACGCGCGGGATATAAACATATTAATTTGTTCTAAAGCCTATTATTTTATGAGGGAAAACGATCAGCATTTGAAGTAGCTTATGTGCGATTGTGGCCCCCATAGCTCACGATGTAGTGCATTGTAGACTGACCGTTATTCTTCTTAACAAATTTGAAGAAAGTAATCCTGCCGACGTTGTTCATATTCCTGTGAAATGTGTCTACATTAAATGCCTTTGAATTTGAATATCCCTAACCCGTGCCAAACATATCTCTGGCATAATATGTCTGTGATCCATCTCCGGTGTTTTAGAGGGCTAGAGTACCCCAGTCGCTTCCTAAATCCTAAATCCTGAAGTGGCCGAGGTCAATCGCGGGCCGGGGAGTGGTGGATACTCTGAAGGGCTCACATCCTCAGGGTTCACGTCAAGTTTGTGATATGAAGAAGAACCCTACCAGGTAGTCAGGCTAATTAAATATCTCCAGCAACATTCTGTTTTAACGAGATCTGACGCTCTGTAGACAGTCAATTTGGGTATTGAAAAGTGTTTCCGTAAACCGACATGCAGGCTGACGCTGGATCTTCCCATCCAGCGGGGAAAGATTACCGATACCTCCCGTGATAAAAGCATCCAGGCATATAAGCTCTCCACTTACAGCACTAATGATTTTAGTAGTTGGCTTGCCTTGAAACACTAATCAAGCAGTTCGCTTGCAGGCAGTTGGAATCAATCAGTTGCGGCAAAAATGACCATGCTACGTTCAGGCGTTATAAGGGGCGTTCGGTATGCGCGAATGATCGAAGGATTCCTAGACCCTTCCTGAGGTAAGCTTCAAAGAACACGTTCTGAAACCCTTTCGGTATGGTTTAGTGTGTTTCGATTTCAATGATTGTTAATCTAGACATGTGTTGGTGTAAAATGAGCATATTGATGCGTGTGTCAAAATTTTTAAAACAGGAAAATAAGAGACTCTTTTGTTCATTCATGAATCGGAAAACAAATTAATATTTCAAAGAATCCTACGATACACGATATATAAATACAGTTTTAACGTCTGACACTTTGTCACAAATGGTTCCCAATTATTATTATTATTATTATTATTATTATTATTATTATTATTATTATTATTATTATTATTGTTATTATATCGGCCATTTCTGACTAAGATAAGGGTTCTCAGTCATATTATGTCATGGAGGGAGAATAACGCGTGCCATTATGGGGCTAAATCCCTTGCTAAGGTTGGTACGATTTAAATTATGAAGTGATAGGATAATGATGAGAGGTGAAGGGGCTATCACAAATACAATCTTGCCTACGCAGGACTCAAACATGTAGCATCCTCAGCACAGACGATGGCTGCCGCACCCGTCTGAGCCAAGGGGCCGGCATTCTTACATTATAAATAATCAGAACACAAAATAGAGCTTTGTTTCCTTACCAGTTCCCAATAGTTAGAAACGAGGTTCTCTGCTGAATTAGCGTTTGTGAATCCATAAGGTATTAGTAGCATCTGACCACTGCTATGGAACCCCAAATAGACAGCAATGTTTTCGCTAATCGATGTAATGTATTCGGACATGGACTTGGTTTCGATTTCACTGAACCAATCAGATCCTCGATATGTGTCTGAGCACGGATTACCGCTGCTGCCACCCTCTGAAACAAAAATGACATTTCATATCACAAGCAAACAAATATAATTATTAATATCGAATATTTCTGAAATGTATATTAATGTAATAAGTAATTTTCGATATATATTTTTATTTTTAAGAAGCATAATTTTCATTTGATTTTTTTTCGCTTTCCCAAAAGTCTCTTCTCAGCCTATTTACAGAGATAAGGCTCCAAAATGTGCATCAAATGTATATTTTTATGTTATTTCAGTTTTCTTTAAATTTTGTTGCCGATTTGCTCTAAAATTGTTATTCCCCGATCGATCTAAACAAATTCGAGACTTTCTTAGTTTCAATTGGATATCTTCATTTTTGATAGTACTTTACATGAAGCCTCAAAAAAATTTCAAAACTTCTCAAAAATGGCTCCAAATTTTTGAATTAACCTTTGGGGGGAAGGGGCGTCTTGCTATAACTACAACCTTGATAGAAGTTTTTTTTCGTAATGAAATGTTCTTTAAAGACAAATTTTGGAAATTTTACGTTCGACACAATCAAATTAATTGAGATAAAGAACCTAAAAATAAGTGTAGATACATATATACCAGTTATAAAAACAAGTGATAGTGTTTCCCGCACCTCACACCCAAATTGGAATTTTCTGTCAGTTTTTCAAAACCAGTGCTGACCTGAGGTATAAGGCGGCCTGAGGTGCAAGAGTTTTCTCTATGCTGAAACTGAGAGCTTCATGATAGCTCTTCACGATAAAGGTTTCCTCACTGTTTTCTAATGAGAAATATGTTCGACAAGATTTTAAATTTTAGGTCCTTCCACTACCTCTGCCATTGTACTTTGAATCCATTGTCATCGTTGTTTATTTATAGGAATTGTTTTCTGTCACTCATCCATTCTTTCGTATCAAAGAAATGGAAAAACTAATATCCCCTTTGTTGGAAACCTAACAATGTCACCACTCCCAATATTGCATTTCTGCTAATAATACTCCACACAGTTTTTATCTGTTATTTGCAACTTAAGTGTTATTGACGTTATATAAATAAATAAATACATACCAATGATTCCATAACTCACCATTAAACATGTATTTCCAGTTGCGATTAGGGTCAGCGCCAAAACATCCGTCTCCGGAGGGGCTGCGGGTCTTTCGCCAGAGACGGTACTGCAATGCAAACAGAAAATATATACACTGTAACAACCTTAAAGGCTGTTTCAAAATCATCAAATCCATGTTGTCCATTTTGTGTCGTCCATCCATTTTGTGATTATAAAAAAAGCGAGAAAAGTTTCAACCTTTAAATTTGAAAAAAAATATATAAATCATTATATTACAAATTTATTAATTTTTAATGAGAATAATTTTCAACATTATATTAAAATCTAAAAGAAAGTTTTGAATGATTCTCTTTCCTGATGATACGAATATTCTTTGCAACAAAGAAATTATAAATATCAGATTTAGAAATTGGTAACGTAACGACAAATTAATAGTAAACGCAGGGAAACTGTTTTTTTTTAAATTCATTGTCCCATTTCAAATAAGCTATTGTAAACTCCAATTACTGATGTCAAACTTCAAATGGAAAGTCTATTTAAATGAATTGAACATTAAACTAAGTTCATTATGTTCTCAACTTTTAGATCCTAAGAAAAACTCTTCATATTAAGCTAGAAATTCTAGTATTGGATTTCCTCTTGATTTACGAATATGTTGTTGTTTTTTGTTAGTTTTTTTCCTCTTGAGTTGTTTTTTTTTTTTTTGCCAAAAATGAATTACGAAACGGTGGTGACTTCAATTTATAACTGAAACGTCGTAATACTCATATTCATCAGGCCTCATTATTAACAGCTCATTACGAAGAATTTACGTATGTACTACAAAATTTTACAACATATTTCCAAATAACATTAAACGATTAAAATCGATACGCATGTTTAACTGCCAAGTAAAATCTTTTCCGCTACATTACTGTTTATATTCAGTTAGGGGAGTATAAACTACTGAGCATCAAAAATGACAATAGTATTGATTTTAACAATGATATTTTATGTATGTGTTAACATTTGGACTGTACAATTCTAAAAGACTAATTATGTCTGAAACATACTCAGCTTCTTGACAATGACACCCACCTCCATTACTTGTTTCTACCACTTTCCCTGATCCTTTGAGCAAATGCTGAGAAGGTTCCTTATGAGCGTTTGCACATGAACCTAAATGTTGCTTCACTATCTGTGCCCGTTTGCTTGAGTTCAGTGCGGAATGTAGTTTTCCAAACAATCGTTCTCCATTTTCAGACATCAGGAAGTAGATTCCGTCACGACGGGCATAATATGAGAAAATAGCCAAAATATCGAACCGATTTCCTTTTGCATATTGTTTTCATTACATGGAAGCAAATATTTTCGTACCAATTCTTGCAAGAGACGCTCGTGGCTACCTGTATTCATAATTCAACGTATATGTATATGAGTTAGGTTCCGACGTGAATGGCCGATGTGACTAGAGCGTCTGCCGGCTCAGCGCCTCGATCTGAAGGGTCGCGGGTTCGAGTGGGCACGGCTGTCTGTCCCTTGTCTTTCATGTATGTGTTTTGTCGCGGAAGGCCTTGTGAGTGTCCTTACCACGAGCCGCAAGTGTGAGTCTAGTATAAAGGTTAATATGTGTCCCCATGAGGGGCATAGTGGGTATCCGGCCCGTATAGTCGCAATCGACATCCCCAGAAGCTGGAAAAAAAACAAGGAAGAAAGAAGAAAATGTACATGAGTAGAGTAGAAATCTCAGAGCTCAGGAAATCGTGAACAGATTCCATTTCCCGCCATAGCATGTTACTACGAGTTTTAAGCGATTGTTGACATTTAAATAAATAAACAAACATGAATAAATAAATTAATCTGGGCAAAAATGCAAAACCTACATCGTCTGATGAATGTTGAAGAGGTTACAAACGTACTTGAAAATAGTCAAAGCTTCTAAATTATTAAGAAAGAAAAAAATGACTATTAGTTACGAATGCTGTGTTTAGTAAACCAGATCCTCTTGCCTTTTTCACTATTCTTGTACATTAATTTTTTTATCAGCTGTATCAACTTATATTTCATGGATTGATTTAACAACATACTGCCACCAGCTCTTATTTAAATTTTTGAAGGTTGCAGTATAGTACTTTTTGAAAATTAATTGTAATAATCTCTGGCCATCAATAGTTTACAGACACAAGAACAATACACTTAATTTGACATAACATTTTACTATATATTCAAATGCTTTTACTGCATTTACATTTTTGGTAGTGTGTTCAACAACGTTTCAGGAAGAAAAGTTCTATCACCTTTACGTTACTGCAATAAGTTAAAATACTTATTTCAACATTTTGAGTATCAATTAAAACAATATTTACAGTTATTTAAAATTCTTTAAAACTATTTTAAAATCATACTCGTTTTGATGTCAAAGAATCACCATTCAATTACAATATTAAGTCTTTAAAGTTCATAAGACTTGTAAAGCAGATTCAACACAAACAACACTGACCATCATTCTTAAACATTATTTTGTGGAAGTAAAATTGGCCAAGTAGTCATGTAGCTGCTACGTCCGCATCTGCGTGAGGCGACCTCATTAGATATGGCAGTGCAGTGCTTTTGCTGATCCTTGGGAGGAAAATGGCGTAGGACAGTTTCAATGAGGGAAAATGACTAAGAGGGAAGTAGAGAGTGCGCTATGAGAAAGAGGGAGAAAAGATAAATGGAGAAGGTACAGAAAACACTGAGGATTCAGCGAAAGCGGGATATACTTAGAATTACATTTGCTATTAAAACTGAATATTTCAATTACAAAATTTTTAATTGTTATCGGAATAAAAGTTGGATAATAGACCATCATATAATTTTGTAAATGTTAGATTCTTCTTGTGTATTCAAGCATCTATTAGTGTTTATGAGTTGTGCCTCAGCTATTAAACATGGATATTGTATTGTTTCTTTTGCCAAAATTTTAACGTTACAATTAGAAAAATTATTTCGTGGTCTGCAGATATCCGATGCCCCTGCAAAGAATTGTGTCTGTGTAGCAATTCTCGTTCATTTCGTTTGTGCTCAGCTACCCTAATTTTCAATTTCATATTTAATTGACTAATGTGTGACGTCGCACATTGTTTACATGAAATTTTGTTTACGCTATTTTGTACGTAGTCCATCTTACGTCTTTCTCATTTTGTATTATTTTACTTTTATTCCCTAATCTATTTATTAAGTGTATGTCAAACCTTGTTTTTATTGTTGTATCTCTGTCTACATGTCCGTCCGTGTATGTTCATCTATCTGTCCGTCCGTCTGTGATCAATGCTATCCCCCAAAACGAGCACAAACCGCATACAAACCACACACAAGCCGTGCACAAACCTACATCAATTTTAGTTAACACAATGTGGAATATTATGTGGTAACTTTTTAAAACATTCAAATTTATATTAAAAGGAAATCACACTTTTTCAAGTGCCCTTCAAATGGAATGTGGATGAGGGGTAAATATAAATATG
Organism: Gryllus bimaculatus; assembly: GCA_017312745.1. Taxonomy (NCBI): domain Eukaryota; kingdom Metazoa; phylum Arthropoda; class Insecta; order Orthoptera; family Gryllidae; genus Gryllus; species Gryllus bimaculatus. The sequence goes on along the minus strand of BOPP01000027.1, from coordinate 3,273,680 downwards.
AAATACGATACCGCGAAAAAAACGAATAGTACTAGTCAAAGTGTTTTTTTAAATGTATCTTTTTAGTCTTTAAGACACAATAAATATACTAATTGGTCACCCAAACCAGGATTCGAACCCGGGTCACGTGATTTACACGTAGTTGCTTTAACCACGAAGCTATCGAGACGGCCAATTCCAAAGGACAGACGGACGGACAGATGGACAGACGGACAGACGGACAGACGGACAGACGGGCAGACGGACAGACGGACAGACGGACAGACGGACGGACGGACGGACGGACGGACAGACGGACGGACGAACAGTCGGACAGACAGACGGACGGACAGTCGGACAGACGGACAGTCAGTCAGTCAGTCAGTCAGTCAGTCAGTCAGTCAGTCAGTCATTTGTACGGACGGACAGAGAGACAGGCTTTTGCCGTCAGTTGGTTTTTCTATATCAAGGATTCACAAAGCAAAGGAAGTAATATACTATATATAGAAACAGGTTTTATCCTCTTTTTCGTTACCAGGGCCCGGCAAAAAGAGTTTTTGTCGTAAATTTGCTATTTTCCGTCGCATAATTACGATACTCTCTCTTCTTATGAAGTAAGGTGAGAATGTAAAAACTGATGATTGAAAGAAATGACCATTTAGCTCTGGTCTCCCCTATACCTTACAAAATATTTGCAAAATAAACAATTCAACTGTAAATTGAAGCACAAGGCACATATGAAGACAAAAAACATAATTCAGTTGAATTACTTGAGAAGTTGGAAAAACCATCGGTCACAATATTTCATTTTTCAATGTGACACATGAAACTAACGGCTCGCCAGGGGTATATCAATCAGTACGTACCGTTGTATGAGTGTATTCGTAGCCATCAGGATTGAAAGAGGGGAAGATGTACCAGTTAAAGCTCTCAACTAGAGCCCTGAACGTGGGGTCTGACCGAGTCAGGATCTCATTCAATATATATGTCACAGTCGCTGGGGCAATCCATTCGCGGGCGTGGATGCCTAAAAAGAAAATTACAAAAGATTCAGTAGCTTCTCAGATGCGAACTATAAACGTTAAGAGTGAAAAATAAACCAATTGTACGTCCATTTTTTTAAATTACATATTTCACAGCGGCTACTCGGCGAAGGCCTACGTTTTTGTCATATAATTCCTTTTTATATGATTTGTTGTTTTTTCGTATTTGAACTCGCTCTTAAAAATTCACAATTTTTTTGTCTAATTCGGTATTGAGGATACCATTAGATTCATGATTTTACGATCTTTACAATAAACTAATATGTATAGTACAGATTATTTCTTGAAGCAGCAAGGTTGTATATGAGAAAATTACAAGTATAAGTGATAACAAAGTATGCAACAAAAATCTCATATTGTCTCAACGCCCTTTTGTGTAAAGTGAATTACTGTACGAGTAGGCGAAACTGGGGCACCACGAGCCACAAAAAGGTTAACATTCAGAAATCCCTTACTTTGAAGGTCATTTATTTAATTTTATTTGCACAACTAAAGACGTATGTATATTTTAACATTGTATGGTTATAGTCACAAAATATTTAGTGGTGGAGAAAAAATGTGGGAAAACAATTCAATGAATGCATCGATGTCTAAGCTACTCGTACAATGTGTATTCCAGAATAACCCCAGTGCTCCTTGTTCATCATTGAGGAGCCACTATCATTTTGAAAATAGTGGATTTGACGAGCACAAACAGCATGTGCTCACGGAAACGCACTCGAGAAAATTGAGTTGGGGAAAATAATTGTCACGCGCGGACAATACATGTTACAAGAGTTCCCTTCTCTGCATTTTTCACTTGACACACAGCTTTGCAACTTTTTTCAGCAATTACCTTTCCACTGTTTTGAACTGTTAATGCTTTTGTTTCATTTAAATTGAAGACGCGCGAAGAATCGCCTAATAGGTTTCTCGTTTAAAGATTGATAATTGTTGAAAAAACGTTTTGTCGATAGAAAGCTGTGTCACGAGCAAAACTAGACCCTCTCGAGACATTGAGGACAATTCTTTAATTCTTTAAAAAAGTATGCTAACTAGTCTTCCCTGGCAATTTCTTTTCATAACCTTAAATCTGAGCATTTAACATTATTTGGAATTGTAGTTTGATAGACAATTATGCGGCATTTTTTATAACAAACCGTAAAACATTTTGCAGCCAGCAATTACTTTCTCTTCGACATCAGTAAAAAGTTGTAAAGTGAATTACTGTACATTATAGCTGTAGTTTGTTTTGAGTTCAACTTCTGCATCAGAAAGTGATTTTTTAATTTTTCGTTTCGTCTTAATGCTTTACTTTGTATCACATTCATCAGCTGCTCTTCTTATGTTTCTACCTTCTGAAACCAAATTAATAATCTCTTTATATATTTTTTTCTCGTATATCCCTTTCGTAGTTTTTCTCTTGTATGTTCAAACCATATCTGGTAAGCATCTGAGAAAACTTTGTAGCATTTGACCCATGGTGCCCCATCATTATTTGAACCATATTGCCCCGGTAGTTCATCATTTTCCAAGTGGTCAGATTTGATTTATAAAATGAGTTATCGTAACTTGCCTACACTTCAGGAAGATGATAAAAATTTCAGTAAATTGAAATCTTGAATTTGAAGCAGTATTAAAATGACGAAAAATAATATTGAAAGAAATACACGTTGCCAGTAATTTACTTCGAAAAGGAAAGATCAGTTAATACTTCACGCTTCCTTAGACAATGAAGTGAGATAATTGCAACCTGGATAGTACGTATGGTCACACTGTAACAGTATATTATGATCAGTTTAGAGCACCTAACCATCCTGGATATCCTCAAACATTCAGTGATTCATCGTATCCCATGGATCATGCTGCCCAGGTCTCTCCTATATGGTACCATTCAGGAATAGCTAGAGATCATACAGTTCTGTGTTTCATGCCATGCTTATTTTACCAACATACGAGTAGTATTGTATTCAAGTAGTACACTCAATGTAAAGGTCACATATTCAAGTATTGTCTACTAATAAGCAGACATGTTGTACTGTCGTACAACTCCAAGGAAGTTAAAGTGTTCTTAACATGCTTGTTCATCCAAATAAATAGTGATAACACAATTCTAAAACACCCATTTCACTTGTTTAGCAGTAACTACTCACTGATAGCCTACCGAGCTTCAATCTCTGAAGGAGAATAAAGGCGGGGATCCTCTGTGGTCTCTTTTGAAACAAATTACTGTTATTTCAACAATTTTTTTAACAAAAACGTACCTGATTCAATGAAAATATCCTTATTCTTTTCGCCGTATGTCACTTTCACGCCCTTTATTTCACGATTTTCATAACTTGTACCTCCAACAATAACTTTCACTTCTGGGTACTTTTCTTCCAGAGAGTCCATCCAATTGTAAATCTGAAAATAAAATTTAATTTTATATAACAGGCGGCAAGACGTGTGAATTTATATGCAAAAAACCTTTTAAAACTTACGTCCCCTAACCGATAATACGCATTCCAACCAAATACCCCACTTCTCGCAGCTGCGTGGTCATTTTCTTCGTCGATCAATCTAGAGGACAAAATTAATTATGTCACTGCCAATATAGAGATTTTTCTCATTTTATTTATTTCCTATACGCTTCAACAAAAAAATCGGATTCGTAGGTTGCACCCTCTCCATTATTGGAGGATATTCTCCAAATAATGACACTGAAGTTCAAGTAAGAGATGAATTCTTTGATAAATTGACAGTCGTTAAGGAGACAATAAGGAAAGATAATATTATAATGTTTTGGGGAAATTTTAATGCGCGCTTTGTCAGCGAAAGTGATGGAAAATCAGTGGGTAGATATGGGGGAAAAGTTGTTAATGACAATGGTAAAAGTTTGAAAGAAGATATTCAATGATAATTATGGACGTATCATTGTTAATCATAAAGATATCCATAAATACAAATGGTACCAAGAAAAAAGGATCTAAAATAAATAATTGATTATATTATCATTCCAAAAGGTGCACCCATGAAAGTATAGGATGGAAGAGTACAAAGAGAGGCTACATGCGGTTCAGATCACTTTCTGGTAAGGACTCAAGTTATATCATTTTTAGAATTAGCTTACAAGATATTATTGCAGAAAAGGTGCACCCAAAGGAGCAAATTTATGCAATGCACTTTTGATGGATTGGAAAAATTGTTCCAAATTCTCGTTTGGGTCAGTAATTAACTAGTAAAGCGGAAAGGGCCAAACGCCCTCGGGATTAGGAGTCGCAAGAACATCTACTAAACGCCCTCGATATATCAACAACTATTAAACAACTCCGATTTAATTTTTGAACCGTCAGTTTTTAAAGTCACGAGCCGCCACTGCGTACTAAATGTTTCTAAAAATGATAAATAGGTCCACTTACTTCTGTACATCGTGAATATAAATTTCATGCTTGAGATCCAGAAGCTTAGTCAGTTCATGGAAATGTGCAGATTTGTGGGGAGGGACCATGATGTTCACAGTTGTATTTACTTTCCCAATATTGCTCCAGAACATAAACTGTTGAAAAGAGAAAGGTTATATATGCATACATTTTCACTTTTATTATTACTGCATGCTCCGTTACTGTTATTGTTATACTACATGCTTGGGTTTACGTAAATTGTTTCACAATAAATAATTTTGAAAACATCAAATACAAATACTAATATTTACATTTTTCTTTATATTCAATATCACAGTTTTTAAGAGTGAACTCTATGCACAGAATTTATAAATTGCCCATTGTACTTTTAATTATATTTTCGTCTGATGGTGGCGACTTTCCACCTATTAATTTTACTTAATCCTTAAAGATTATTCTTTCTTGTTTCAGTATACTACATCCAAAGATTGGGTAGTTCATTTTTTGTTTCATTTACACATAGGGTTCTTTATGATTCTAATTCGAAGAAACTATATTCTTATTTTCATTTTAGTTGAACTCTCTGTCTTCTCGAAAACTGCGCATGTTCAATATAGTGTGAGAAACCACTGGTTGTTTAAGCGTCGAGAAAATTGAGTTTCGCCATGTAACTGGTAGACTGGTACTATCTGCAGTAATATGTATATCATGTTGGATCCGAAAACCTGAGTTCGAATCTCGTCGGAGAGAAAAAAAAATTCCGGTTGGAATTATTTTTGCAGGTTAATGTAATGGGAGCGCGTCTGGAAAGTCTCTCCGCTGCGGCACCTTGCTGGTGAGAGTGCTTGCAACTTACGTTATGTTGGTAGCACACGCTGCAGTGTGTGACAAAAGGAAACGTTCACCAGAATTATAACGAATATTAGTAGTCCTCTTCACTTGTTTCCCAGCAATGTGTTTTGTCTAAGCAATATAAATGCAATTTTTGAAAGGAGACCCTGACTCTGCCCAGTGCGGAGACTTTCCTGGCGCACTAATTATGAGTAGCCGTTACAAATAATGCGAGAAAGACTGTGTTGTTGTAGCACCGTTAATTCTCATTTTCGCCGTAGTGGGCCCTCGTGCACAAATGGCGCGCCCTTACGTCTTTGTGGTCCTCCTCCAGCTCCCTGAGGAAGCGCAGGTGGTGGTCGCTCTCCGGCAGCACGCTGTGCACGCGGTAGTTGTCGAAGCGAGCCTTCTCGGCGCACGCGGCGCCGGCCAGCGCCAGCAGCAGCAGGTAGCGGATCATCCTGCGGCTCCTGCGCAAGGACACACACACACACACGCTCGATCGCCCTCGCGGCACGCACCCTCCACACACGCCCAATGCTCAAGCGAAAGCAGCGCCCTCAGCTTCCGCGTTCCGCACCCGTCTAATAGTGGGGAAGTTAATGGAAATTGAATTGCAAGAATTTATTTTCCTATATGAATCAAAACATGTTGAAAATGAATTATAAATCAGTAAGAAAAAATATTGAGGAAGTATAACAAATATAAACTCTTCCTAGACAGATGTGGTTCAAATATTGTGATGATGGGAGTTTTCTGCATCTCAATCAGGATCCCCACACCCATTGCGGTTTCTGAATTGAATACGGGAAACTGTCGAACCAAAGGTCAGAGTACCTAGAGACAAAGCTTGTTTTCGAGCAGTGTGTGAGAGAAATTTCCAATTGTTAGTTGCCCTACATTGCTGTTGCCATTTGTATATATTCAAGTGAATGATTTTATAGTGTCAGCTATTCCCGTGATTTTGTGATATTGTAAAAGATTTGACAAGAGAGATAACATTTTCTGTATTTTTCTTTCATCAATTTTGTAATAACTAGTAGTATTTGGAGAAATTGAAGTAGACCTAAACTTACAACCATTGAATGTAGTTAATTCAAGGTGTATACTTCTGTCCTACAGATAACCGACAATTAACAGAAGCCATTATGTAGCCATATTCATGAATGCAGATTGATGTACCTAGAGACTGAGAGCTGATGTACCTAAGGATTTCCCTATATACAGTAAGTATAGTATTAAGTTGTATACAATTGGTTTCGGAATTTAATCTGGCAGTGTCACAAAGTAAAGGAAACAAAAGAAGGCTTCAACTACCAGCAAATATATAATTAATAGTGCAGTTTTGCTGTTGTTGAAGTATGTCAATTCGTTGATCATCAATTGTTTTTCATCAATTCGCTGATCATTAATTGTTTCAGAAAAGGACGAATCTGAAAACTTAATTATGCAAAATTTGAAAAAACTGTACATATACTGATTCACTCAAGTATCATCCCAAAAAAGGAATATAAAAAGTTCATTCAAAAGAAGAGAGAAATGTCAAAAAATTGAAAAGTGTGCCAATGTACGACTGTTTATAGGGCCGGCAATTGGTGTTAAGTTCAAGTGGGAAGTTGACCCGACTGGGGATCCCCCCCTTCCCCTCATCACCCTTCCAAAATGTACGTGAAGGGGAAAATACAAAACAGAATTGTTTCAAATTATCAAGGTTTCCATTATTTTGTCACCAAATTCTTATTACACTTATTTTATGTAACTTCTGCAGAATTTTATTTTGCGATGCAAAAACAACGCTGCGTTTTGCATCTTTTATATAAACTCATTTAACAATTCCTGCAAATCGATTTTGTCGCTCATGTCTCTGTAAACGTGTAAAATGACAATACTGTTATGCTGATCTTGCAACAGTGATCGCGTATAAGTTTTTAGTCAATGCAATACCGAGAAACTTCGTTAATTTTTAGAACTTGACGGTTATGGAATAATCCGCGAAATTCCGTGTGGGGATTTTACCCACTCGGAATTTTTCGTGTGAGTATCACTACCCACCATAACCACATTATCCGCCGGGCCTGACTGCTTCCTCTACATTCACTACGTAATGAACACTTTCGAAATAGAAAAATACGGAGCCCGCAAGGTTTGTCTGAAAATTCAATCTGCTTTTGTTTAATTAATTAAGTATTTGTTGTGCAGCCTTAATCCGGTTGTAGTACAGGTTTAATGCAGTATCTAAATTGAAATTATATGAAATATGTGGGCTCTTTATACCATTTAGTCTCTGTATAGTCAATACACAGAAAGTAAATAAACGAGAAAGCAAGATTATCCTGTTTATGTTTTTTCGTACGTTTTAATAAGAAGTGATAATATTTCGTCTGATCACCGCGACCTGCGCTAGAAAAACAACCATCAAATATCCAATAACATACATTTCGAACATTTCCTATTCGACCGAACTTATTGAATATACCACTTGATTCAATACACTTTTCATTCATGAATAACATAACGGTAAAACAAAACAAGAATTTTTCGAGAGAAGCTACTCTCCCAACTTTTAGGGTCTACCTTTAGAAATGATGTACCCTTAGTCAGTAGTTACCAAATTGTACATTGTTTTCGTAAGGAAATACTAATTACTCGGTCTTTAAAGAACAGGACCACGCACGCTAACAGTCTAGCGTAGAAACAGGGTGAAAAATGTCACCGATGACGAAACAATCAAAAATAAACATATTAAAAGGAAATACCTTAGATGTTCCTCATAGGTCAATCCTCCTTTTTTCTTCAAAAATAAAGCCTTCGTAATGAATCATTAAAATGAAGAACTAACTAACGCAAATACACAAATTAATTTTTCATTGGTTAACAAAATGGAACGAAAAACTATTTTGATCCCAAAATGCATTTTACTCGATGTCTGAAAAGTATTTACATGTCACATAACTTCGTTCACAGTCACGCAGAGGAACCCGCAGTCAACCGTTTAGGGAAATGTTAGGGTATAACCGTTTAGGGTATATGTTCGCAGAAATATTGCAATCACATAACTCTGTAATTGCACATTCAATTTCAGCTTATTATATGTTATTAAGACTATTATCATCGTTATTCAGACAACTTCGAGATTTCTTCAATTTCTCACTTTCATCACATTTAGAACTTAAAAAAAAGAGAACATATTTTCAGAGCGAGTAAACTGTATTAGCATCTAACAAAGACTGTATATACAATTAATAATAAAAAAAATTGTACCTTGAGCTACGATTTTATAAAAATGCAGCGAAATTAGAGCTCGGTGTAAAGAAAGAGAAAATGTATTTGCATTAGTTACTGATTTGAACTGAACGTTAGTTGTACAGGGGTCAAGGTGAGTTTTTTCAGTAGTATATATTCTGTGGCATTCGTTACGTTAAACAATTCACACATGTTATTTAAAATGTTTGCATTAATTTTAAAATAAATAAGTAAGTTGCACCTTTACCTGACACATAAAATGAGAATGCTTCACAAGTTGACGCAGTAATATACATAAAGATCACAGTTGGAATTTGTTCAGCACATCCAGAAATCAATTAATAAACATCTAGAAAACTAAACATTTAACCCTGATTTTTTCTGTAGTGAAATTGTTTAAGAACAAATAAAACAAAAAAAATCGATCTTCACAAGACATTAACGTATTAAAATTTGAAAAATAATGAAACAGATTTAGTATAGTAACTTCAAAGAACTTACGAATAATTTATAAACAAGTAAGAATAATTTTCAGGCGAATCATATTCGTCCCGTGTACAGCGGAAACTAATAAATAAATACACGCATTTAGCAAATATCATAATTGGTCATTAATATTAACGGAGAATTCGTGCATATTCAAAATTATTTTTACAATATATCATAATGTTTTCGTGTCCCAAAATGTGTCTTCTTTGGTGGTTCAGCTTTCTCAATTACGCCTTTTAAGTACTTACTAATTTAATTTCATTGTTTAGACATTTCTATCCTCTGGAACTCATTAATCTGACCTTCTTTGGAGTTCAAAAACAATATTCCTCAAATAAACCACCCTAATATAATATATTTGTAATTATTGCAACGATTTGTTTTCTGCTGAATTTCCTTAAAATACAAAACAGTTAGCTTCAAAATCAGAATGTGTTTAAGATGCCTGACACTTCCTGTTAGTTGTTGGAAAATTATCTTTCTGAATGGGGAGTTAGAAAAAATCGAACGTCAAATGAACATCGCCCTTGTCAAGGCGCCTCGCAATTACATTATAGAAAGCAGTATAGAATACTTCGAATAGAAACGAAACAGCGAAACCATACGCTCGAATGTCCAACATACCTTAAAACTCTTAGCAGATGTCACACTTCTCCTGTTATTGAATGGTTTCACTTGACGCTGTCAGTGTTATATCCTCGTGAAAAACACGATAACAGAATGGTGATGATAATACCTCTTCAAAACACATTATCAATGACCGTCGATCTACATCCAATCCAAACATCAAGCTTATCAGTGTGAGCATTTTTATACTTTTTTAAACAATATACGTGAATTGTATGTAACTAGTAATACATGTCGTATTTCCACCTTTTAGTCCGTCTTAATTAATTATGATTTTGTGAAGGGTTAGAGTCCTTAGTTATTGAGAGACGAATTCTTGTAAGATTAATTTATTTCATAATCGTTGAACGGTTTCGGGGAATGTTGTCCCCATCATCAGGCAGACACATGAAAGCTCACAAATCAGATGTTGTTTACTTTGACATTATTCTACAGCTAAGGGTCACTAGACACATAAAGTAATATTCATACGTTGGTGAGAGCGGTTGAAATAATTTCAACCGCAATAATTATTTCGTGACTCGGCTTTCCATGTCGCGAATCCGGGTTCGATTCCCGATCAGCCAAGATTATCATGTGCGTTGTCCTTGCAATGTCCCAGTACATGTTGCTGTGTGACGAGAAAATTCACTTCTCAAGTTGTGCCAAATACACCTACCCTCGTAAACCACGGCCGTGAGGCCGGGACGCCGCTGGTATGGCCCGTAGACGGGCCGACGCGCTAACTACAAACAAACGAACTTATGACGACTATAAAATGAATCAAATGACGCTAACATTAAAATAGGTTCTACTGAAATTCATATTTATTATATCAAGTTTTTAACAAGTGATTTTATTAAACACTAACTAAATACAAATTATTTTATCGTTTTTAGCTCACCGTGGAAATTGCATTATCACACTAAATATTATTATTCAAAATATATTTCCAAAAACATTTTCTAACTTGGAGGTTGTAATTTGGGTTATTTGTTGAAATAAAAACTCTCCTAGTTCTTTACGCAACTTTGAATTTTTTTTTTTTTTGTGGGGGGGGGGGGCAGCTAAGTTTTGGAATTGCCCCCAGCCCAAAACTATCTAGCTCCGGCACTGCACATATTTGCCCTCATTTGCCGCTCAGTTGCTGCCGGTGTCCTCTGCGACCGCGTGCGCGCCGATCTTGGTGAATAAGGGCCCCAGCATTGAAGCACCCGCTGTTAAGGTGCAGTTCATCGCGACCCAGGACGCCATCCGCAATCCAGGCGTTGGCATCCACCAACTGGGCACCTAACGTGCGCAGATGGGGCGAGGCTCAGGCAACAAAGACCGCTCTTGCATCTAACCATTGAAATACATTTACATAAATACAATTACAACTGAAGCGTTTGGGCGTAATTAACGATAACTTATATTTCACATTTCATTGGAAAGTGCGATGATACAATTACCTACACGAAATGAACTGCACATAACATATGTGTGAATTTTCATTGTCTTTTTTCTCTTCTGGAAATAGTGAGACTAAGAGATCCACATGTCTCTTTCATAAGAGAAACAATTAGTCGAAAACTTGATTCCGTAAAATGTCAAAAGTTATCTCTTACTCTTGAGTGCTTCAGTTTGGAACAAATTGCGAACCAAGGTAGGCATATTTTACATTTACTAATATGGGTAATTTACAATTATACATACAATCACACGTACTTGTGAGTAAAGAATCCCCACTTTTCTTTACCCTTAAGCAATACCCATGTGTGTTATAATATCGACACGATCTACTTAATTGTATTCCGCAAAATCTTTGATCATCTGAAAGCGACCTAATATAAATTTTCTCCATCAGTTCTGCGAAATGAAGGGGAGTTTCCATACTGATTCACAAGCTCAAATATTTTATTTATTTTGTGCTTGGTAATTTCTCAGTCTCTATTTAAAAGAATATCGTATCAGACATTTTTCTTCCTTTTCTTCTTTTACTTGTTCCTCTACTACATACTACTGAAGTAAACAGAAAATATTGTGACGCTGCTTGGGAAAAGGGAGATTTTTCGTTATAAAAACTCGTATTGTGGGGATCTGATATCGATAAAGTTGATAAATTTAATTCCTATATGTAGCAAATTACTTCTTGTAACAGATTGTGTAGTAAGAATTGACATTTATGGGTCCTTGATGCCGAAAGAAATGGCTTACGGCAAAACATCTGTCTTTCCGTCCGTCTGTCCACCTGTCCGTGTATCCTTTGCCCGTCCGTCTATCTGTGGTCAACGCTAGCGCCAAATCCATTGAGATGATTTTCTTCAAAATTGTTATTCCCTGATCGATCTGGCCGAACTCCAAGTCATGTGAATTTATAAAGTATATTTTGATTCTGGCACTTTACACGAAGCTTTAAAACATTTTCAAAATTTTCTCAAGGACGGCTCTCTATTTTTAATTTTTTTTCTTGGATAGAGCAAAGGCAGTTAAAAAATGACGCAGGTTCCATCTTCGTTGAACGCTACGTTAATTTTGTATTTGTCATGCTTTAAATTCCTGATACGCTTTTTAATATGATGCATTTGATTTTTCTGGGATCAAATCCCGTGTTGCTTCTGTAGCTGCGTCTATAATTTCTTTAGGTACAGAAGAATTATTCGGCTATTAGCGCATTGTGGTTGATAAACAGAATTAATCAAAGCTCTCGGTAGCAGACATCTATGCCAAAATAAGAATCAGTACCATCTTGAAATAAATTTATTTCAGAGTAGTGAATAAAAAACTAGATCGAAAATATTATACTCTTTATAACATGTAAATTAGTAACTTCCGTTAAAATATGTTGTAAAAAAGTTGTCCTTTCTACAAGGCTTGGATAAAAAGTAATAAGAAATGTTTTTTCTCTCCGAAATGAGTTTATTGATAGAGGTACTTATATTTACACACCTTCAATATAATCGCCTTCGTTATTAATGGCCTTTTGATAAATGTTGGGAAGGCGACGTACACCATCTGTGCGTCTATTTCACTTGATGTACCATATTGACCGCCCTATAGCGTGAATAATTTATTCTCTGGTATTGTACCGGGTTCTTCGCCGTGGTTCTTCCATTTTGCTCAAGAGATCATAATCACATGGCCTCCTATCGGGTGAGTAAGGAGGATGTTCTAAAATCTCGCTCTGCCAGCGGCGCAAGAATTCTGCAAGTGGAGTCGTCCTGAACGGGTGTAAACCTTCACATCATATCTGCCTAATCTGAACACTTTAACCCATTGTATAACTGTGAGTCTGCATCAACACATGCTTCATGTGGTGTCTGAAAACACTCTTGCTTACTCCCACCTCGCGCCACTTCAATTTTGAGCCACGAACGTTGCTCTACCTTTGTAAACATGATGTTAGGGCGCTTGCACTATTCCTATGTAGGTCAATTAATTACACACTGCATGAGACTGACAGTACTGATTCCCACTCACTGCACTCGTCTAATAGACCTCCGTCATGTCACAGATGTCACAGATGGCAGCACGCCGACTCTCCGGCTCTAAGTTACAGCAATATTTTCATTACTTTTGTATCCAATCTATGTTCCATACATTTAAATATTTATTACCTTGCCAAGAACGATTACGACCAGGTTATTTCTCCACTCATGCTTCATAATTTGTGAACAGTGCTACCTACTGTTGGGTGAATTGAAAAATAACAAATGCAGTGTGCCATTACAATAAAAAAATTCAGGACAGCTTCATGACAGAAAGGAGGTTGATGAACTTTATTGAACCTTTGACATCAGTATCAATTTTCGTATTATCTAGGACTAAATTTCGACATGTCAAGTTCTTTCGACATGCCAAGAACTTCCCACATGAACTACATTTAAGTGGTACTTGAGAAATTACTACCTTGTGTTAGGTCTGCGGGCAATCCACAGGGGCGTGGCTCAGATTTCGAAATCATACTCTCATCGTTATCAGACATGTTATCAGTATTATATATTACTCAACACTAAGATCGTGTGCACGAATTCATGGGGTGCGCAAATAAGGAACGCCGGATTTATGCCTGATCAAAAATTTTAATTGAGAGTTTATTTCCTGAAGAAATGATTACACTTGTGTGCCCCCCCCCACAGCCCAATATAAATCGGATAATATGACACATTGTTCTGCGTCATTTGCTTGTACAGTTTTTGATGCTGCTGTATGAAATGTTGACTGTATACAGATTGAACAAACAATAAAAAACAAATACGTTGTCAGAGTTCTCAAAGACATGTCTACTGATATTACTGGAGCATCTCACAGCCATTGCAACGCGATTGATACATGTGTAATAAGCTTAAATACTGTAAATGTATTGTAATCTACTATTAAATTACCTAAATGTTATAATTATGCTATTATATTAAACGTACTAATGAAATGCGTTCAAATAAAACAACTTAAGTAACTGAAGATGAGAAACAATTGTTGAAAGCTTGCTTTGAGATAAATGTTTTAATAAACTTATTAAAAGGTTTTATTTTATTTCTGGTTTGATTTTTTCACATTATTCATTTATAATAGAATATCACAAGATGTCTAGAGCCACCATCGAATTCAATGAGCACAGGCTAAGCTATGGCGAATACAGCCAGCTGCTCTGATCCCTAGTTTCTCGTAGTTCTTCCTATCAATACCAGGTTCATCCGGAGTAGTACCTTAACCAACGGGCCACGCAGCGTGAGGGATATTTCCTTCCTCATTCTTCTCTCCTTACACACAAACACATGCAGTCGTAGTCTCGCCAGCAGGTAGCGTCTTCGCGCTCGCGTCGGCCAGAAATGGGAAGGAATAAGGATAGGGGTAAGGTACAGGACGCTTCACAGGGGTTGGACTAGCCCTTGTGAAGCACGCAAACTCGTTTTGTCGTAACAAATTTCACATGAGGTTCTATGGGGACTCTATGAAGCTCCAACCCGAATCCTCAGTGGTGAAAGGCAAGCGACTTCGCCACTGAGCCACGAGAGCATTTGTTTTTGGCCGGGTTGAAAAGGTGAGTTGGAGGTTGTTTTTTGGACGAAAGTGAAATTAGGGATGCTGTTTGTGAGTGGGAGATTTCGGAAATTGTGAGAAGATAAGAGAGATGGAATGTTATTGTTGGGTCTGTTTTTGAGGTTGGTTGGTAGTGAATTTTTAGATGGGGCTTCTACGTACTTTCTGTAAAAAAGGAATTCTACTGAGCGTAGGTCTCCATGATAAATTTTCCAATTATCCGTTACACTTTTTGGATTTTAGTATAAGGTTCTTCAGATTCTGATAAGGTTATTGTGTTTACTAAATAATGATCCTTGGTGCAGTAAATACATGCTATTTTATTGTTGCAATTGTGTTTGTTTGTCCGAACTCTATGCGTCGTAGCCACTGCACGGGACCTTTAAACTTTGTCTTTTTTTTAAGGAATGCCACAAATGTTGCATATTTGTTTTATTTAGAAGATTGAATCGGGGATTTGGTGACCGTCGAACTTTCCTGGGACATTGGTATTGGAATGTTATTTTTATGAAGTCTAGTTATACTAATGAGGAATGACTAAGAAGAACTTTTCTTTAAGGCCTCTTGTGTTATCGAAGGGTGTACGTTTTTAAAGACTATTAACATTTTTTTTTATTTACTTAGTCCTTGTAGGTTTGAAACTGTCTTTTAGTCTCTATTAAAAATATCCGAAAACTTTTCACAAATCAGTTACGATGTTGAACATGTGGTTCAGTTTATTATTAGTTTGGATTCTGTGAGGTTTGCAGTTTTGTTGAATCTGAAACTGCTGTTTTCTTCACTGGTGAGCACGGGACGTATTTTTTATTCACTAAGATTGTGTAATTTTAGTAGAACTATTAGTTTTTTAGGGGGCGGATCTATCGAGCAGGTGTCATTCTGCTCTCTTTTGCCACTACTATTCACGTTATCCGAGTAAAAGTTACTGGTAAGTGCGTGATGGGAGTGGCGCCGTTGGCTGCTGCAAGGGTACTGACATCGTTTCCACTACCAATATGCTGTTGATGCGGGATTTTTGTACCGTGCTGATGGTTTACGTAATGCGTGGGCGGGTTGAACACATGGAGTTGTTGGGACTGGTCTACTGACTCCGTAGTTGTGATGTCCATCCTGTTGATTCGGGGTTGCGTCGTTCACAGGGTTCGTGGCGTCCCATGTATTTTACACAAGCATCACGACGCAGATATGCTTGGCAGAAGCCAAAGCCGGATTAATTGGATTTACATTTAGTTTTTAATAATAATTGTATTCGTTGATTTATAAATAACTTGATAGATTCCACTTCAGAATCGCAGCAAACCGAAAATCGATCCGCTGTGCTCCGAGGCTGACCATGAACTGCGTAAAAAATCGATTGACGGCAAAACGTCTTTCTGTAGTCAACGCTAGCGTCTAAACAGCGCGAACAATTTTCTCAAAAACTGATAATCTCCGACCTATCTAGTCGAACTGGAGGCCCTGTGAATTTGAAACGGGCAGTTTGATTTTGGTAGCTACATAAATGAAACCTTTATAATATTTTGAAAAATTTCTTCAAATAATATGCTCTATTTTTTGTCGAATAGAGCAAAGTACGCTTAAATGTAGTGATGATCTTATTTTCGTTGAACGCTGAATTTTCAAAAACTGCAAAGTTAGAAAGAATGCGAGAAAGTATTTGCTGTTGTACCACCAATTTATTATCACCAAAATCTCTTTGCAATGCTTTGTAAGGAAACATTGAATGAGAATATATCTTTCAGGTTGGTAAACATTATTAACATTGGAGCTGGTAGCATCCCCCCCCCCCATCGAATGTAAACCTAAAATTGTATACAAGAGAAGTGGAAATCAAAACAGCAACGTATAAAAAATCTCAGCCGCTGTGAGAGCTTATTCCACCTTTTGACCAAATGATTAAAAAATTAATGAACAAACGCATACCCAAAATATGAAGAGATGACCAACTGAATGTGTGTTCCGTGAAGAAACTGTTGATGAAGGTAATATTCTTTCAATTGATGACGATGAGAGACGTGCTTGAAATTAATGAGCTTATTTATATATATTGTAGTTTTGTCTCAGTAAATATTTCATTTTGTATATGATTAGTCCTAATATTGTAAAAAAATCATTTTTATTTCACCTTATTTTTACTTCCCCGTATACGTACGTAGTATATACTGAGTAATATAGTATAGGAATAGTTATGTAATGCTGTCGAAAATCGATTTTAAGATTCCAACGGAAATGCACGTTTTGAGGTCACATGATTCCGAATTGTTTTCAAAACGTCCGTCAGTCCGTCCGTCTGTCTGTCCGTGTGTCCGTGTGTCCGTCCGTCTGTGAACACCACCAATGCCTAAACAATGCGTAGGATTTTTTCCAAAGCGCTTCCCCGGTCGATTAGGCTCCATTCGAGGCGCAGCAATTTTGAATTTTTTTCTTCAAAATTTGGGGGTAACATTTTCAAAGTTTTATAAAACATGACCTAAATTTTTTCTTTACATTTCTTCTAAAAATAAAGAAAAAACACTTATAAAGGTAGCATAGGTCTCCTTTTCGCGATTAACTTCGATTTTTCGAAAATTTCATGATTTCAAAATTTTTCGGGTACCTTCCTACAACTACAAACTTGAAGATAGAGATTTCCCCTTCAAATAAAATTTGTTTTCCATAGTGAGTTCTTTCATTAAAGTCATGTATTTTTTTGGAAAATGTAATAGTTTTTGCGCAACATTGCGTGCAATTTGTGCAGTTTAAAAAACTTACAAAAAAAGATTTTCTTATCTTTCTAATCGGCTGCAAATTTTTCAAAGAAAATTGCCATTTAGGATGAGGTTTTACTGTTGTTTAATATCCTTAATATAATATTTCAGTTCTATTAGGAAAACGAAAAATTAAGATGATTTCAAAAAATGTTTTTTGGGTGGCGATAGATGGCAGCTGTCAAGGGTATCTGGCTAGTCCGAATAGCTAGCCGAGACCAAAGGAAACAGAAAAATAATACGGGGAATAATACACGTCTCTGCCATTCTGTAGCATCACTAATTTTCTTAGTGAATGCAACATGAATGCATTTTTCTTATTTTTCCTCTCATGTTTTTAAAGTTGGAAATAAGTTTTTTCCAAGAAAATATTAGATAAGGATTTGTACTTACTAGCACATACATTGTTCTACTTAGAAGAAGTACCTTAATTACGATTTTCCTTTTTGTCTCCGTCCATAATTTTCTATTCATATTTTAACATTTAAGGCACTTTTTTATTCCTTTTTTTCATTATATGACATTGTCACCTGACTTTTTGTTCTTAGACGCTCATTTATTTAAGAAAGAAAAGGAAGAAATCAATTTGCCATTTTATCTATGACCAATTGAAGAATGAAAAGGAAATAATAATTTCTTCACATACGTAGAAACCACTTGCCGTTAAATCCCTAATTTATTCAGCATTCGTCGTGATTTTCTGGATACGGTTATACATCATGTAAAATTTAATTACTTTCATTGAATTTAATATCAAACTATTACTTCAAAATTCAAAATTTCCCGTGCATCATACATCAATGTCATAAATAAAAAGATAAGCTAATAAATTGTTGTATATTAAACTATTACAACTTAAATGTTTGATTTTTTATGATGGGTTGTTAGTTAGCGGTATTTGAATTTATTTTTCTAAGCGAAAACATTTATTGATCATTTTATTGAGTCTAGAATATATAGTATTATTTATTTTTATTGGTTAGTATATTAAGTGTTTAAGAGAGCATGTGGTACATATTGACCGTACAAAAATTGATTTCTGCAACCGTTTGGTAGGCATTGAAGCGCCATGCTGTTATTCTTGTGTCCACGGGAGCAGAAGTTCCGGCCTTCACGCGAGTCTAGTCGCCTGGAACGATGCGGCAGTTCGCATGTGAACGCGTCGTTGTGTCCTCTCGCGGGCAGTCTCTTTGATCCCCTCTGCCTCGCACTGCCTCGCGGCCCTCGGCCAGCGCTGGGCTCCGCTGGGTTGCGCAGCGCGACAGCCGCCTGCCTGCCGCTGCAGGGTGCGCGACGCGGGAGGCCCGTCGCGGAGGCCCGTCGCGGAGGCCCGTCGCGGAGGCCCGTCGCGAAGACCCTTTCGCGCCGTCGCGGCCTAATCACCTTGCAAAAACTCAAGCGAAAGTTCTCGCTTTTTGAAGATAATATCCCTCACACATGGATGAATGTTTAATGTACCGCGCGTACCGTAGTGTGATGAAATTATCCTACATCACTGTTTTAAATTTAAACTGGTTAAATTATTAAGGTGCTTTTTCTTGAAAATATTTTGAATGTACATAGTAAAAAGTTTCTATATTAAGGAATGAAATGTCAGTAAAATAGTAGTTACGGAATTAGTTTATAATGTTAAGCTTTATTGCACAAGCACTTGTTTTAGAAACGAGCGACGTCAGGAGCGAGTTTTTCAAATTTGTACGAATGCAATAAAGCGATAATATAACGAGTGACATACGCTATTTTCTTTGTATAATAGCATCATAAATTTATAAGAGAATCAAACTTGATTTTGTGAAACAACTTTCTTGTGACGTCTCGAGTATTTGACATTGTCCGAGAAAACGATGGTCGGCTGTTCCGTTCACTGCGATTCTCTCGCAATTCTCACCATCTCCCCACGATTCTCTCGCTGCGATTGGCTGAATGTGTGATGACGCAATCATTCGTGACGTAAGATCTAATGCGACATAATTTTTGCCGTAAAATACCACTTTTATAAACAAATTCTTGCAATAGAAAAGGTCGTTTATATTGCTGGTGTACAAAAACCACTATTAACATTTATTTGTAAATACCTGACTACCAGAACGTGGAAGAAACTGCTTTACTTTTGATTTATTTTCGTCAGAAAAAAGTAGAAACTGTAAGTTACGTACGGACGAGTATTTTAAGTACGTACATTTGCTTATTACCAATTGAATTCAGTTTTATAACCCTTTACAGCAATGTACAAAGAGGTGATGTGC
Organism: Gryllus bimaculatus; assembly: GCA_017312745.1. NCBI lineage: Eukaryota > Metazoa > Arthropoda > Insecta > Orthoptera > Gryllidae > Gryllus > Gryllus bimaculatus. Next base: position 3,254,115 of record BOPP01000027.1, on the reverse strand, counting down.
CATATATTGATAAAAGCCTAACAGAGTACTTACCGTTTGTAGGAATCTCTGCAATTTAAAAGAGCCTTCAACCTGAATTTGAGTAATCAAAATTATCTACAATTATTATAACTGAATAGTTTTATCTCAATAATTTTGTGTGTGTGTGTGTGTGTGTGTGTTTGCGAGTCGGACACCGAGTGTAATAATCGGTGTATCAATTTCATTCAAAACTATAAATCATGACTGTACTTCGTCATTAATTTCTTTTTCAAGGCTTCGTATGAATTAAGTGCTTCCCGGGTTCCCCTAGGCAGCGGTAAATTAATATAAAAAGAGATAATCCGTGTGGAACTCTTGCTGGATAGGTACCCACCTCAAATAATTTTACTTTTTCGCCTTTCTACTGTAACCACACCCTTCGTTCGGCTGCCCCGACTTACCTAATTACCTGTATTTCGTCCGATTCAGCGTTGCCCCGTCTGCTCAGTCCGCAGTCTCCCTAGAAGGAGTCATGCGTGATAGGACTAACTCTAATGCTCACACTACATTTAAACGCATGGTTTCATTTTTGAAATGTGGTTTTAACAGTCCTTTCTGAACGAGGTGAAGCTTCTGGCTAAAATTAATCCTTAGACCTACATTATATCTAACTTATATATGGCCGTGCGGGCCAGAGTTCATCATCGGATGTCGAGCGGTGTCCTCCCCGGTGGTTACGAACTTTCCCGCGGGAGCGGCAACGCCGCGCCCCGGCGTTGGCGTGGTGCGGTCGCCGGCTGCGTCTCGCCTCACCCCTTTGCCCATCAGCAAGGCGGTCGGGACGGCAGGCGACGTCCTCTGGGCTCGCGGTCGGACACTGACAGTCATGGCTCACTGCGTTCGTTCAGAGTCCCCAGAAGCGGCCTGCGATGTGGCGATGCGGCAGTACATCCGCTGGCGTCCCCCAATGAGTCCAAGCATCTCGCCCTCGCCCCCACCTCGGCAAATCCAACCTACTCCTTGTCTTCCTGATCGGAATCGGAATCGAATGGCAGTGCTAGCGTCTTGCAGTTGCCTCCTCGGCTTCTCGGGTCACGTTTTCCCCCGCTTCATTTGTCGCGATTGGCGGGGGACGACACGCGGTTTCTTCCGCCCTATCGGGGCGTTGTTGATGGACGCCCGAGTCTCTCCAAATTCTGCGAAACTCGAATGTCATCCAAGTTCCGAGAAAAGGGTGCAGCGGGGTTGCCCAGCGCGGAGGCCGTGGCGTCCGTATTTTCCCATGAGTCACCGGATGCGACCGGGCGGTGGCTGTGCCGAGACAATCGGGCTGCATGCCTGAGCGTCCCTCACACCCCGTAAACGCTTACAGGTAGTGAAAAACTGCACGTTTTCTGGCATCTTTCGCAGCCACGTTATATGCAATATACTTTTATAATACGCGCGTCGCCAACTCATGCTTGCGACCGTCTTATTACACTATTTACCTACAAAGTAAAGAGAAAGTGTAATGCTTAAACGGAAATCGTCCATTTTGCCTGAAAAAATGATATTTGGTGATGTAATTTTTTAAACTAGTTATTTTAGCGTAAATTGATGTTAATGCAATTTATAAAGAATATTCTCAAACGCGTCTAAAGTAAGGGAAGTGAACAAAAAATAGCGAAAAAGTTTTCAGCAATGGAAACGGATTTCTGGCGACGAAGTTGCAGAATGACTTTCATATATAAAGTTCAAAATTAAGTAATTAAGCGTAAAGCGGGGGTGTATTTAAGAATAACTGACATCATTGAAGTAAAAAGACGAAAATGGTGTGGACACAAGCAAAAAATGAATGAAGAACGTTGGCAAAACATATTGTGGAAAGGCAACCAGCTATCTACCGAAAAGGAAAACCTAAGCTTCAATGGCTAGCAGGAGTAGATGAGGCAATGGTGAAGAAAAGGTTTATGACTTTCATTGCGCTCGTTTTTGTATATAATTATTTTTTGTCTTAATATGTTCATGATTTTTTAGATAAGCAGTCATACGACAAATAAAAATAGGTGCGTTGTGGGCCAATGGTGGTTACGATACCGGGGGGTCAATGAAGGGGGTCATTAGCCGAATATGAACTGGCGACTGAGATGTAGTCACGCCTTATTGAGGAGATTTCAAAGGAACAATGTAGGTGTGGTAAGAAAAACTTTCTTTTTGAAATTTAATATTCTGTTATAAATGTTTGTTTATAATTTTCAATGATGAATTGAATAGGAATTAAGTTATTTGGAATTATTTCGTTTCCAAGGGAGTAAAGAAGCACGTCGAAGCAAAGCACAAAAACATTATTTTATTTTGCTACAAAAAAGCAGCAGAATTTACATTTTTTTGTAATTTTTAAGTATTTCTTATAAATTTAATTGTCAACCTTCTGAAATTTTAAAGCTTTATGAGAATCCCATGGAAGTGTAATTACGGATGTTGCGGTTTCTTTGTTATGCTTCTAAGTTATCTCTAACATTTTGCCCTTGATGTTGTATCCATAATCTAAAGTACTCCTGGATATTAATTATATCATTTTGTGAAAACTGCACAGGTTGGTGGAAGTGCTTTGCGGCTGATGCAACAATAACGTACTTTACATCAGTTACTGTTGACCTTCGAAATATGAACGTGTGCCTGTAATATACTGTCTTTAGATAACGAGTGTTAGAAATGAATTCTTGGAAATCGAGATGGTTCACGTTCGAAGGTCGTAAAAATTTTCACAAAAAAATCACGTGCAAAAGCACTAGAGAATTGTTGAGTGCGGTACATTACTCGGATATGTACATTTTTCTGCTGTGTTTTTAAACTGACTTCGAAAAGAAGTTACACAATTTGTCGCGAATACTTTACTATCTCCCTCTAATCAGTATATGAATCATTCCACATCAAATCACACAAACTTTAGGCAAATGTGATTTTGGTATCCCATAAAAGTCGTGTTTTTCATCACAATTTAATATTTTGCTATATTAATAAACAAAGGATGCCCTTGAATTGCTGTTGCCTTATTTTACGTGGCGAGACTCAGGTCATGAGGACCACGCAAAATTCACTACGCTCCTTTCACCAACTACCACAGAAAGGAGATTTTTTGGGAGACGAAACAGGTGATTTTAATGTATAGTACATCGACCCGTTTATAGTACATGACAGGATTGTACATGAATGAACAAAAGATGCCCGTTTGATGTATGTATTGGATTCATGAGGTTTAAAAAGCATTTTTTAAAAATTTATTTTCTTTTTCTTTCTACTTCATCGCCCTTACGAAGAAAAACAATTGTAACTGTGAGCTGGAAAACGGTGAATTTTCTACAGAAAACTCTTATTGTCGGGCCGTGCAATGAAACTATTAGTGCTCAACGGCACATACTTTCTCGCATTTTCCTTACTGCTCTGCTGTACTATCATTTTTTCTTTCTTCCAAAAATGTACAGGGCCTTATTTTAAGACCTGATTTTGTACCACAGACTTGGTCTAAGGCGAACATCACTATCTTCAATTTTGTAGTTTTGAAATGTTAACTTTTTGCAATAATCGAAAACACGGACCTGCCGAAAATGAGACTAACACCATACTTGTACCGCCCTTTGTTACGTACGAAGAGAATTGTTTTCAAAAAATGGAGCATTTTTTGAAAAAATAAATTTTATAGAAATGACATAAATTTCAGACCAGTTACGCGAAATCTTCTCGTTTTTCAGAAAAATGTTCATTACCTTTTGTAAAAGGCTGATTTTTTAGAAAAGACCGTGTCTGCGGCAAAAAATTCTTTCGATATTCGAGGATAACGTGTAATAAAAAAATCGACGCTATTTATTCACAAAATTTTGAAAATGTTTTAGTGGCTTCACGTTACGTACCCTCAAAACTCAAAATATCGTACCCTCAAAGCCTCGAATTCGTTCAGATGGATGGCAGAATGTCAGTTTTGAAGGAAATAGGCTGAACGGTTTAGTTTACTGGCGTTGGCACAGACAGACGGAGAGTAAGACGGACGGACGGACGGTCGTTTGCTGTGAATCTATTTTTCTGAATTAAAGACCAACAGAGCAAGGATTCTGTCTGCACAGCATGTTAGCGTGTTAAAGGAACTAATTTATTGCATATAGGAAATAGATTTCTCTTCGTTTTCAATACCACAACATTACAATAAGAGTTTCCTCGTCGAAAATTTGCCACTTTCAGTCACACGATTATAGTATTTCCTCTTCTTACGAAGGGTGAGAAAGTAACTTGTAGGTGCAACAGAATAGCACAGACTTTCTCGTATTAGTTTTCTTACCTTTTTTTATCTGGGCTAGCTTTTCGGTTTTGCCTTATCGGCTTCCCAGCTGCCATTTAGCGCCGCCCAAACTCGTTTCTTTTTCCACATGATATGACTTTAAGAATAGTACAGAAGAGGAAAATATATATGCCAATTTTCGTTGAAATATCTTAGGCCATTTTTGAGAAAATGTCGTGTAAGCGTTTCGGTAAATGCAAATCTTTGTCACAGAAAACTATTGAGTATTCGAAAAAACGTTTTGGAAATCATTTCAAGCACTTTGATACATAAACACAAAATCTCTACAAATCGCTGATAGTATAAATATTAACGGTGTGAGAGACATTTCAAAAAATATATATTTGTGTACATTTGGAAAAAACAAGGAATACATCAAGTCGGCACTGATGTAATGTTGTTTAGTCCATTTACTACTAGCCCTTGGAAATAAAAAATGGAGCCGTTTTCGAAAAATGTCATTTGAAGGTTTCTGAAAATGCGGAATTTTGAGCTCATTTTCACGGATATCACTTAGTTTCCAGAAATACAAGACATAATTTGTAGCATATGTATTCATCAGTGAAATAATGTATACAAATCACCGGTAATGTAAATATTAGCGACGTGAGAGGGATATTAAAAAAACAGATTTGTGTAATTAAATAAACTGAAGAATAGAGCAAAATGGCGTTTATGTGATCTGCTACAATATATTTATCATTATCCCTACAAAAAGTTTAAAGAAAAAAATTAGAGCCGTTTTTAAGATATTTTAATTCCCCATTCTTCATTCAATATTGCGCGAAAACCACTAAAATTTTCAAAAAGATATGCCTGACCTTAATGAAAGAAGTAATTATGTAAAACAAATTATTTGAAGGAAAAAAATTCTATCTTAAATTTTGAAGTCGAAAGAAGGCGCCAAGAATGTAAAATGTTTGTAATTATCAAAAGTTCAGAGTTAACAATTCAAATCGGACTTATGCAATATTTATAAGTGTATTTTGCTCTTTTACAAAGAATCAAAGAAAAAATGGAGCTATTTTGAAAAATGTTTGAAAATGTCCCAAGAGCTTCATGAAAAGAACCCCCAAAAATTAGAATATTAACTAAAAATCGCAGAGCTTTTAGTGGGACCAGATACATCGAAAAGAATTTAGTATGCAAAACATCCTATGGAAAATTTAGGCTCGTGTACACAGACGACAGACGGACGAACGGACATGAACGATTTGAGGAAAAGAACACTTTCGATATCTGAGAACTCCAAAACCTTTTTGATTGATTCTGGGCGCGTCAACAGCTAAGGTCATTAATGCCGCAAGTGTAGTGCATGTATTATCGCGGGAGATGGAGGTGAACTTCCCCCCGCTGGATGTCGAGATCCGCCGCCGGACTACGTCGACAAGTGGGTACTTACACCAACTAAGTATCTCCCACCAGCGTGGCATCGACCCCGCCGAGATAAACTATGCTCGCGTCAAATCTGGTAGTGTTTGTGAGTGTAGGAGGTGAGAAAAGGGCAAGGAGGAGGAAGGAAAGATCGCGTACGCTCCGTGGCCTGTTTGTTAGGGTACTGCTCCCGCATTCGCCTGGTGTTTATCAGAGAAACTACGGAAAACTAATAATCAAAGCAGCCGGCCGCTTGTCCTCCTCCAGAAATCGTCCTAGCTGTCTAGCTAGTGTCAAAAATTCTACCATTGTCGGATTTCGAACCCTAGGACCTCCCGGTCAGTGACACCACCTTTGTCGGTCCCTCCAAAACGTATTTCCATTGAAATCTCGGAACTGATTTTCCGCATCATTACATAACTTTTTGTGTACGTGTAGACATTATTCCGTATATACATACGTATACGATAAAGTAAAAATGATCAGGATATTTTGAACGCTCGTTACAATACTACAGCAATGAGTAATATCCCAAATATAGTGGGGCTACAACACATACTTTGTTGCATTATTTTTAAATTTACAATTTTCAAAAATTCCGGGAGTTCGACGAAAATGAGACCTGCGCCATTCTTGTAGGTGTCCTTTGGTTTATCCGTGGAAAAAAATTCAAGAAAACATTGGAGTGGTTTTTGAGAAAATCTTTTGTTTTTTAATTACATTTATTTCAAGCTGCTTCTTTTTAAACAAAATTGTAAGCGATCTTCTAAAAGTGTTGATTTTTTTTAGAAGAGATTTCAAGTCAAACATCCCTATATTCAACTTTGTAGTTTTGAAACGTTATACTCGTATTTATGCAATTTTCTAAAATACAGAGAGTTCGAAAAAAATGAGACATGTACCATTTTATACGGTCTTTTTATATAGGTAGCAGTTTTGCGTAATAATAATAATAATAATAATAATAATTATTATTATTATTATTATTATTATTATTATAATAATTATAATAATAATAATAATAATTATTATTATTATTATTAATATTATTATTACTATTATTCAAGAAAATGAATTATAAACGATCCAGGAGTAGTAAACTAGCTTTATATAATATGTGGTCACGATCCTGAAACAATCAAGCTCATATTAGCTGACTGTAGTATGTTAGTACTCACTGAGTATAAAGTGAGCATGACAACGTGGGGGTAAACTTGCCAACCGACGCCAAACTTGCCAAGATATATGGCCTCCTGTGAGATAATACATCATACTAGAAGTACCAACCACAAACGATCCTAGAGAATGAGACCTACAAATTATATTGCGACTACAGCATTCTGACAGATAAAAGCGTCCATCGCAATAGACCGGATACCATCATCTGGGGTAAGATAACTAAGAAGATCTTGTTTATATACTTTGCTGTCGTAAAAACTAATAACATCACGACAACCTACCAGACATTCCAGCACATTCCTGCCCACTAGCGCTCCGCATAACCGACAACGTGCTATAGATTACACCAAGTGTTAAAACTGTTATTTCGCTTAGTGTTTCGTATCAAATAGTCAGTGCAAAGTTATGGCTTATGCCTTAGATCCATCCACAGGGCAGGCAATTAGCGAAGTCCTATACACTGCACAATGCAGACATCAACGGAGAGGTGCCACCAGGGCTGACTTCTTTGGAAACCAGCGCAGCAAAGGACACCAGCAACGCAGCCACATCAGATCCATTCAGTGACGAGGGCATCATCAGCTCAGCCTTCATTCAACAAAAATCGTTCTTCGGGGCTGTACCACAACCTCCTGCCTCACATTAACAAAACAAATGGTCAGTCAGTGCCAGTGAGAGTGAAAGTGAAACCGAAACCAAGAAAATGAATCGTTCAAGTGAATGCGCGAGTGAAATTTCTAAATCCTAAACTGAATACGCGTTTAACGTACCCGTAGGAAACAAGTTCGGCGACCTCGGTGAAATCGTCCGTATCTCGAGAAAAATTGCAACGACCAAGTAAACCCAACTAATAGAATTCCACCAATTTACGTAGCTAATATCCCTCATGTCAGCGACTTCATAAATGAACTTAAACTAAAGTCGGAATTTAGTGTCGCAGAACCCATTGAGGCAATAACTATAAACACAATTTGTAATCACAGAGATTTATTGCCTACAAAAGAAGAAAACTCAAAGGCCCAATACAGTGTGAAAGGTGTCTAGACTATGGTCACACGAAGAATAAATGTAACCATAAAATTCCTTGCGTATTGTGCGCAGGTAATCACTACTCAGTAACATGCACCCGCAAGAACGAGAATCCGTCTTGTGCAAACTGTCATGGAAGGCATAAAGCAGATATTAGAGACCATTCTTGCAAATATTATCGAAAATCAGTGAAAAAATGCCTCGACCACCTACGAATAATACCAATGGAAATGAAAAATCCCCTACTCCTCCACTCATTTCTCAACCCCTCTCAGACTTCCCGAATTTATCGCAAACTAATTCAATAATAATTTCACTCACTTCTATAATTCCCAAAACCAGAATCAGGCCACAGACAAAAGTTGACTGGAAAAAACATATAAAAATGGAGAAGAGGAATCAGAATCAAAGTCAATCCAGAAAAATTAAAATTACTGCAACTAAAACCTATTATCAATAGAAAGTATTCTCAACCCCGTATAGCACAGCCATAATAATATACAAAACCATTTATATATATATATATATAATAATATTATATTATATATATATATTATAAGTGACTTAATTGAAGAAAAATACAAGAATATCGTATCGAAATGGATTTCAACAATGTGCTTAAGACTCCAACTACTGAGGATGAGGGTGAAAATGGTAGAAAATAAAGGAATACGTTAACAGAGCAGGGGCGGCTCTACAGTGAGAATTGCAGAGTTGCAGAATCCCCTCATATTCTACTTATGTGAAATACTTTTGTAGATGCTTTTGCTCTAGAAATACATCTATATTTCTGGGTGACACATAGTGTTATCTCTCCTCGCGATTAATTCGTGAACTTAGCCGGGTGACCAGAGCTCTGCGAGGCTTCCGTGAGCTGCAATTGAAAGCTCCAAGCAGCTAGGGGTTCTGCGGAGCTCCGATAAAACCCCTCCTTTTAAACGCGTGCTCCATCTGAACTGATGCCGCAAAAACTAACATGAAAAAACTACAAATCTTCCAAAACGAGTTCCTAACGATAATAACCAACGCCCCTTTGTTTGTCACCAACGACCAACTCCACGAAGAATTAACCATCGAAGCCACAGCCAATTATATCAATTATCTTGCCTCCAACTTTTATTTCTCCCTATTTTTGACGCGTGCCGACATTATACCCATAGTATTGTCAGCCAATGGTGTCATCCATTGTCACCTTTACGGGATTCTAGGACCTGAATAATAATAATAATAACAATAATAACAATAATAACAATAATAATAATAATAATAATAATAATAATAATAATAATAATAATAATAATAATAATAATAATAATAATGTTTCGGCGACCTAAAAGTAAGAGATGTAATATTCCGAATCCGGAGTTGAAGTATTATTCGACGAACATTTGAGTAGATTCGGAGGAAATGGGTAATTTTCAAATATCAATCAGTTGAAAAATACTGACATATTTTCTTTATAAAAAATGTTCACCAGGATTGTCAGAGATTACATATCACTGATATTACTTAATCGCAAATGATAATATTTCCTAACCAGATAGAAAAGATTCAAAGGATTCCGAGGAAGTGATACACATTAAGATAATATCTAGTGATGATATCATGAAGACAGGAAAATTAAATTATGTTAAACTAAATAAACACACGCATACGGATTGCATATGGAACTGTTCAATGTGGACTTATTGGAAGAAAAAAATACAAGAATATCGTATCGAAATGGATTTCAACAATGTGCTTAAGACTCCAACTACTGAGGATGTGGGTGAAGAATGGTAGAAAATAAAGGAATACGTAAACAGAGCAGGGGCGGCTCTACAGTGAGAATTGCAGAGTTGCAGAACCCCCACGAATTCTACTTCTGCGAAATACTTTTGTAGATGCTTTTGCTCTAGAAATACAGCTTCTATATTTCTGGATGTCAGTGTTCTCTCTCGCGATTAATTCGTGAACCCGGCCGGGTGACAGAGCTTCTGCGAGGCTTCCGTGTGCTGCAATTGAAAGCTCCAAGCAACTAGGAGTTCTGTGGAGCTCCGATTGCTTCACGAATAAAGCCTAGCGCGCACTAGACCGGCACGGACGGGACGGAGAGATCCGCACCTCCCGCCGTTAGCAAACAGTTCGAAGGAAAGATCTTCTGGACACTTCGACGTACCCATGGCATCGGCGCGGTAGGAACGGCCTTTGCGCCGTTTCAGTTGTGAGGTTATGTGAAGCGCGTGGAGCGATCATGAATGCGTCCAATTTAATTATGTTGATCCAGAATTATCCCCAGTTGTATAGCATGATATTAAGTTTTATTTTATGTATTAACTTGTTAGAATGTGTGATTTAATTCGTTAGCTAAACTATCTTATTCAGGGAGTAACATTTCCCAAATTTAATTTTTTGAATGTATATTGCGTAAATTATAGTGCTGATTATTTTCTTAAGCTTCTAAATAAAGTAATACAGTTATGAGTCTCTCCATTAATTCAAATTAATTTGTGCTACTAACATATTTATTTATATCTTATATTTTTCAAATTACGAAATTTAGCTTGAAATTCATCGCGAGAAATCCTAAAGAACTGAAATAATTTTTCATCTTTCACCGGGTCAGGATATAATTTGTGAAATTACCCTTCTGTCTTTATTGTTCCGTTTAGAAGAGAAATTGGAGTCCTTGCTTAATTTCCTTTTGCTATTAAAAATAAACCCAATGAGATTGCTTATTTACTTAAATTATGAAGTGTCCCAAATGTCCGTCCCGTCCCGTCCTAATGCGCGCGACTCACTCAAAAACTGCCGTCCGTCCGATCCCGTCCCTCCGTGCCGTACCGGTCCAGGGAGCACTAGCCTTAATGGCGAACCGCATGATCCAACTACCCTTCCAATGTTCCAACGCGCGATCGAAGATAAGCAAGAGCACATGCGTCTCGCGTAGCTTTCTGAACAGCTCGATTCGATCGAACGGTTTATTAAGAAATAATTATTTGGAATGTTTTTCGGTGTTGTGTGTAGTGCATCGTGGTTTAACAAGGCGTTGTGATCAGCATATACAAAGGTGCCGTATTAACTACTCAAATTGCGTGATAATATTCAATCAAAAAACAATTCTATGACACACCTTATTGAATGGTTATTTTCTTCATTGGTTTGTGAGGATAAGGTACGTGTAAATGAACAAGGTAGGCCCCTTCCCGATTTAAAATTCAAAGATTTAGGTAGCAGCCGAAACAAAACGTATACAATGCGTTTCGGTAGACATATATGAAAGAAATAATTGGATACTCCGATGTGATCAATGGGATGCAAAATCCGGTTTCCATGCGTTCTTTTTGGTGGGGAAAGTGCGTGGTCAAAAAAAGCGGTGGAAGATCTTGTGCACCTATCCGCAAGAAAAAAAATTACACGAGAATTAGAAGTCACAAGACAGGCTTCATGAGCCCTACCTTGACAAGTACCACATTCTATCCACCCTCTTCGATCCCCTTGGAATTTGACTAATGCTCGTTGCAGAAGATACAGGCATCATCAGTATTTTCTTTGGAACTATTCATGCCCCCTCTTGATCTTTGAGGATTTATAGCATTGTGCTCACTTAATTTTTTAAACAGAGCCTTCTTTTTAATTATTTGCTTTTGTTTTTAATTTTTACTTGTTCTTCTGATTCTAGTTCTGCTGTATAAGGTGATGGAGTTCAGGCGGCAATTTTTCCTCTCCTTAGTTTTTCCATTTTCTTATGGCTGCGTTTCTTTTGGAAGGTGGTATTATTACTTTTGGTGAAATCCTAAAAGATAGAGCAGGACTGGATTTCTGTACGGTCTCCTGACGGCACAGAAGAGGAATGGTCTCTGCAGCCAAAACCGCAATACTAGTCGATGTGGGGGTTGGGACTCCGAAGTTGGTGTTGGTCCACGAGAAATTAAGGGCGCTTGGAGGCCTCACCGTCGACACTGAAATCATGGTTAGCTGGGGCCCTGCCGTTGGAACATTTTCTGCTACTATTTCCTGCTGCTGTGGATCTTTATCAAGTAGTTTTTCGGTGTTCTCTGGAGGCGCAAATACAGTAGAAGATCAGAGAATTCATGTCGCTCAAAGGGACGAATTCCTGGTTTTCCAGACCCCTTCAATGCGATTTGAACAGTAGTTGCTTGAAATGAGTCTGTGAATAATTTTGCAACTTGAAAAATTGTAACAGTGTCCTGGGTGGTTGATCAGCCGTTTCTTGACCTCCTGTGCTATGAAACGCACATCATGCCATCTTGTATTGCTCCTGCCTATCGGTCAGCTTGGTGCACCATATCTATCTTTTTGTAGCGCCCCATAGAGAAATTTGATATACAAAAACCTCTGTTTTACAAATAACTCAACTTGACTTAATGTTTACAGTTAATTCTTTTATGAAGTATTGTTTATAATTTAGATAAGAATTTATATTTTAGACTAGTAATTATGTTCTATATTTTGTTTATTATCTTGAACAGCACCGTTACTCGCATACAGACTTTTAAAACACAATTTAAAAGCCGTTTCAGCAAAATAATGTTTTACATTTATTAAATATTTGAAGTATTATATACATATTATAATAGTGGCCCGTGCCGTTCAAAATAGGAAAGTCCGCTTTTTGGGCTGGTTCGGTGTTCCTATTCGAGCAAGACATGACGACTGAAAGTTTAATATATTATTATTATTATTATTATTATTATTATTATTATTATTATTAAGAGATTAGCAACTTTTATAGAAACTAGACATTTTCGTTCCCGCGTTATAGAAAACCTATTTGCATTGATACACGGACTCCAGATGTGATTTTTCTGCATTACTAACAAAATAGTAACTTCCCCGCCCCCAGCTCTACTCTTACCACTACAAGCAAAAGAAGAGTTCAATAAAACGCTCATAGTGAAGTTATATTTATGTCTAGAAGCAATCAAGGGGCCATCTCAGCATTTGCTCAATGGATCAGGGAAACTGGACAAAAACCTGATCGAGATGGGGATCATTAACCCGGAAGCTGAAGTACAATACTTGTTACAGGCATATTGAGTATTTTTTAATTATACAATACAGTACATCAATGTTTTTAAAGTAAATATTTATATTTTTCTTTCTGATGACCAATATACCTCTAATTGTATGAAAAGAGTTATGCAGTAGAAAAGATTGTACTTTTAACTTAAATTTGTGTACCGACTTTAATTGTTTAAATTCATCTGGCAATTCCTTGTAAAGCAACGTACATTGTACATGTATTGTTTGTGGATTTCATGTAGTGAGCCGTTGATACTGACACTTGATTCTGAAGAATTTTCGCAGTTAAAATTACTCATTTTTTTATTTGTTTTACCGAAAGGCAAATACTCTCCAGAATTTCTCAAAACGCGAATATTCCCTGATCAAATACGCAATCGACGACGCACCGAAATCTCAACCAACACACCGAAAATAAGTCAGGTCAATATGAAGAGGATGTTTCACACTCATCTCCGATCAGCACGCACTTCGGCAATTGCACCATTTCCGGTGCAGCTGCGCTGTTGACAGATTGAGGTTTATTGCAGCGCAACGATGCATTCCAAGTGTCTAATTCAATCCTTTTGAGATCAGTTTGAGATACCAGAAACAACTTTTCACATCTAATGTTTTTGAAAAGCCTGGATTAAACATTTTGTAACACATTTTAAGTGCTTAAAACGCCACTTTATGCCTAAATGTACCTACTTTCAAAATTTTGTTACCTTTTTTGTGCCTACAATTCCAAAGTCTGCTTACCAGTAAGACACTGACGCGTTTGATCTTCCGTTTCCAATTTTATAACTTTTCCTTACGTTCTTTCGAAAATAATACATTTATTAAGTTTTGTGGGGTGATTAAACTCACAATATGTGGCCATAGTGAGACAAATAGACGATTCCTCTAATCCTGTAATATTTCGAGGATTGATAAATTTCAGTGCTCATCTAGAAGAAACTATGAAAGAGCATTTAAAGAGTTATTTTCAATTTAGAAGAGCTTCTAAAACAATTCAAAAGGAACTTTAGGGCAGTATGCTGGCAGTGGCTCGCGAAGAAATTACTCAAAAACTGGGACAGGCACATTTTGTCGCATTAAAACCCCATGAAACTAGTTCTTCGAAATTTCAAATAGTAATAGTGGTGCACTACGCTAAGAAATATCTTACACCGTGAGTCTGGCTCATACTATTTTATCTCCGAGTGAAGAACGCATCTTTACAAATTTTTGCCTACAAAGCATTTTTTTAAACCAACTTTTGAGTGCTTTTTGTGGCTGCGGCATTCGGAATATCCAAGTACTTCATTAGACAAAGTATGCTTAAAATTGTTTTAAAAGCTTATTTTCAAGTTTCGACGTTTCCTCCCCGAACATCCTGTATACTCTTGGATGTTCAGAAACAAATGAATGTTTGTTTGAACCACCACTCGTACTACTACTTCACCGACGAGAAAGCCTTCCATTCGTTCCATTTGAACGAATGGTATCGGAGAGGGGTTTAACTTTGTCCAATCAAATATCGCCACTGTTGAAATCATTGGTGAAAGTGGCTAGGATTAGGAAGCAATTTACATGTAATTTGTTTCTTGGAAAGAAGTGAGCACCGGCATACCGTGAAGACTGATCCACGCGGTTTGAGCTGTGTAGAGACGCGTCCGAATCCTTTCCAAATTTCTTCAGTCAATCCCAATATCAAGAACATCCGGTAGCTTTTATTTTTTTCCCTTTATTTTTTCTTTTATTCAAGAATGTTTCAGTAAAGCATTATAATAAATGTATTTATTTGCTATATTCTCTGAATGATACGATGTACACGAAAATGATTTTCTGCCCTTCGTTACCCAAAACTAACTACGCGTAAAAGAAATATTAAGAAACTCGCAAACTGACAAGTAGAATAACGGCTTATTCCTGTGAACCTACATTTTCATATCTTACCAAGGGAACCATTAAGCAACACTGCCTCCAACTAACTGCTCAAATCTCCGCCGCCGTCGCCAACGTTTTGTGGCTGCTATTGTTTTCTAAATTTATTGCCAGAATATATTATGTAATTTATGAAGAGCTGCGACATTTATTCGCCTTTTTTTAATACATCGCGTGGTCCTTTTAACTTCAATTCAAAATATTGCGTATTAACCAAAAATTCCTTGCAGCCTTAATTTAAATCACTTCCATTCATGTGAACCGAAACTCTCATGACAACATGCGTTTACACCAAACAAGACTCAAAATTTTACGTATTTAACAAATGGCCTCGACGTGAGTTTTGCAAACCTTCTACATGTGATTATCATGTACATTTTTTGTGGAATGGTAGGAGAACGATGTGCCCAAGACAGCACAGTGCCAAGACCCAGAATTTGATTCTGTGCCAGGGGCAAGGAGGGTTAAAAATCCATATGCGTTAATAGCGATGGGTTGACGAGATGAGAGTGCGTGACCGGCGGCAGGATGATGCCCAGATGGCTGCAGTCTCGTGGAAGGAACCTTGCTCCCACAATCGATACCCCCTGCGGAAGAATGTAGGCCCCTGTGGTCAACAGGACCTTTTGCGACGGACAGCCAACTGCAATATTTCTTCGTTGGGGGTTATGCTTCTGATAGTGAAATACACAAAGCAGGTGTTAATAAGCACTAGTTAGGTTTGGTATTGTGATTACATACTGTAACATACATTGTTACTGCTAAAATAACTTTCTAAGGACACACACACACACATATATATATATATATATATATATATATATATATATATATAGCGCGTAATGGTTATACATCTACAATTAATTATATTGTGATTAATGATCATAATCGTTAGTATTTAACAATTGTGCAATTATATTCAAAATGTTAAAATGTATACTTTTCTCGTTGAGGTAATTGAAAAACTCAGTAGTGATTCTGTCCAGCTAGTTTCTTCAAGGATTCGAGCGAACGGGCCGTTTTCATTCTCTCTCAGCGATATCCGGGGGGCGCGCATCATTCTATTTACCATTCGTTACCACTTGCGATATAACTGAATACACTCGGCTCATTATTCATACATACTTGTCCATCTTTGCGAAAATTCTTGAGTTACGGACATGCAAATGTAGATCCAGCGCCGACCAACACGTCAGATGGAGACTTCTCGCTATAGGTCGCCCCAGCTGAGGCCGGTGTGGGTAGTGGCACGCAAGTGTGTGTGTATATGTGAAAGGGGAGGGGGGCAAGGTAAGAAGAAGGGAAAAATCGCGCGCGGTCCGTCTGTAGGGTACTACCCGGCAGTCGCCTGGTATTGATCGGATAAATCACACACTACAAATTAAGGTAGCAAATTCTGAATTAGCCCGAGCTAGTGTCGAAAATCCGCCTGGAGCCCCAGGCCCTGGCTAGAATCTCTACAAAGAAATTTGCAGTGTAGGCTCTGAGCTACCTCAGTCATACCATCACATTCTCGGAAAATTGCTCGGTACTGTCCAGCCGAAACAAGCGTTTGCCATAATCACTTATCCCAGACATATTCATTGTTAATGTTCACTAATAAATCAACCCTTGAATAAACTTAGTCACAAATGAAGTGTCCTAAATGTTTTTGTATTACCGAGAGCAAAACCATTTCAGTATGCAATGTAACTTCAGCTGATCTGCCAAAGCCCTTCCATTTCCTTTACTTATTCCTATAATGACATGTATGAAAGAGGGAAATGCAATGGGCACAAAACTACATATTTTCAAAAAACAATTCTATATCCTAAGTTAATCACCCTTAAGTATTACCTTAAAGGGAAAGTATAATTTTTTTTTTAAGTAAAAAATATTTGATTCTGGGAGACAACCAAGAAGCAGTTTGACATACCTGTTCAAAATTTTTTGGACCTGATAAAATGTTTATTTACTTTCATGAAAATAACAATTTAGCAATTTTCCATATTTATTTTGCAATCTGAATAAATTTGATTTTTAATGCCAGAGAAAGGGATACCACAGCTTGACATGCACCCATATTCACAAGTATAATTTAGTACACGACTGTCAGCAACAAAAGCTTTTCATATGCTTACAATGTACAACTGTACAGAATTTAAGCAATTAATATTCATGATGAATATTAATAAATTGCTTGCATTCTAAGCAAATCCTTTTAAGAGACATTTAAAATGTTAATTATCAAGATATTCATATTAGATATTCATGAAATCTCAATTATACAGAACTGAAAATAGTAAATGTACTTTAGTTGTTTTATAAACATTACTAACAAAGAAGGCAAGAATAACTATCAAATAAAATTCCAAGGCAGGAAATTGAAGGCATGTGGATACAAAATTACATACAAAATTCCCAGTTCAAGGTACACAATATGCATTAGTGTTCGACCATATACAGTAAAAATACTGAATCCTAGTATATAGGGTTTTATTTAGGTAATACCAATATTTCTACATCTATAAAGAATTATTCCTGTCAACATTAAATTATCAAAAAACAAATATTATTCAACAGTGTACAAATAATGTGTCAATTCATGCTTTGAAACAAACTCATGAGGAGTAAAGATGAGAGGCTGTGTCAAAAGATTTTATTCTGTTGTAACAGTCCGTAATGGCAGCACCAGGATCCTCACTACTCCAGCTCGCTGAAGGTTTTGTATGTTTTTGGGAAGATGAATGGAATTTGTGTGTGGCATAGGCATTCTGTCCCCAAAGATAACATTCTGAAGAGTTGACTGTAGTCACAAATTACTTCAGGGTCAGAAAATTCATTTTGAACATGAAGTAGATCTGTATAGACATTCAGCACAGGTGTGTGCAACCCACAGTTCGCGGGCCGCTATTTAACTTTACATTTATCACAAAATTATACAATGTTCTTCCTAGAATTGGCCCCTTCCTGAAATATTGAAAATTGCCCCAGGATATAAAAATAGTATTATAGATAAAAATTTACTAATGTGACATAGTTAACTTGATACCAAGAGTTAAACAAGGACCAGATAATGTGGGGAAGGTTACAAACAGCAGAATACAGTAAGGCAAGGTCCCATACAGACCACATAATGAAGTGATAAAGCTGCCCTGGTCCTTATAAGTGATACTTGGGATCATGCACAAGGAGGAATGCTGAGTGCGCAAGTTACATTATTTTACTGTATTCAATCGTTTTATTGGTTTTCAGAAGATCCGAAAATGAAGACCTTCTTAGATCCACAATGTTCATCACATAGCTGACACACACAATTCCCCAATGAATAACCTATTTGGAATCAATTTAAAACACCAAAAGTCAGGGGATTAGAGTACTATTTTGCATTTACAAGGTGAGAATTATCTGTGGCCCCCGCTCTGTGATGGTTGCACATCCATCATTCAGCAAACTTTATGAACACAAATCACCTTTTCAGAAGAACGGGCTGGCCATAAATAACAGCCTGATGTCTTGGAACCTAGTCCCTTGTGAATTAAGGCATTGCATAAAAATGTAGAGTACATTGTTAAGACTATAATATATCCATAAAATCATCTACTACAAAGTGAAAAGTGGATAACAATGTTCAAGGTATTGAGGCAAATGTTGGAAATTAAGAAAAAGTTGTCTTCCTCAATCCCCACATTCAAGGAGCACTGAGGTTACTAGTTCAACAACTCGCAGGGTTACCAGGCATCACAGGCATTTTATGATTGCAAACATTCATTTACTGAAGGCTCACCTGGTATTTTTAGCCAATCTTTCCTTTTATTTTTGAATGTCCTTATTTGTTCTTATTTGTTAACATATCCTCTCACTGCACACTCATTCACAGCTTTTCAACAAGTTCGCAACTAATAGTAAAATGCCATTCAACGATACCTTGTATCACTCAATTCTCATGGCACTTACATCACTTTACATCATATTTCAATTCTACAAAGATTACTGCAATTCCAGCACATTCAAAATTCAAATACCACTCTTCTTTGTACAAGTCCAAGAGAAAGATTCTCTTACACAATACAAGAAATCATAACAAGGCTGCTTGTCATTAGGTCACAATGATTACATAATAATGACCTGAGCAAGTCCAACATACAAATGTACTCTAGGGCATTAATGTTTCATGTGTATAAAACCAAGGGGAGTACATATAATGCACTTCAACTTTACATATAATTGTTATGTATCACCAATATAATAAATAATGAGACGCATATCACTTAACATTCCATGGTCAGTAGTCCATTATTAATTAGCACCCTGCTTGTGGCTACATGTCTTGTCTTGCACTGCTCTGGTGTCTGGTAACCCCATCCATTCATAAATGTATTAAGAAAATGTTCACTTTAAATACTGCCCTAAGACAAAAGCTGCATGCACCTAATGACTTTTAGCTGTTTTGGACTTTAAATAACTGCATAGTCCCAGTGCATAATGCTTATCCACCAACTATACATAGCAGACCAAGCAACTGCCGACACCAATTCTGTTTTAATAAATATAGTGCAGCTGACCAGTCCTGAACCTTGAGGGTGAAAAGTCTACTACTTTGGAAGAAAACAAAAGGAGAGCATATACTCACACAAGATTTAATTAGATTCCAAATTATACTGAAGGCAGCAAGCACATAACACAAAATAAATGCAGTACTTTTAAGCATGAAACAAGTTAACAACTTAAATAATGTGAAAGAAGTTGCAGAAGCAAATTCTTGAAGAGGGGTTCCTTTCTCTCTGAAATTTACAGGATTACCATTATTTTTATTATCAGATGATCACAACACTTCACATCTGACTTTATTCAATAAAAACATTTACAAACGTTTGAAAGTGAAAGTTGAAAACAAAACATGAAAGTAGTGAAAGAAGAGAGGATACTAAAAATAATGGAAGATAGGGGAACAGTGGAATTGAGAAAAAGCATGGTTGAATATAGGACTGCATTCACTGTATTGATCAGCCAGCTACCCAGCTACAAAATCTTTCACAGGGCCAATTCCTTAATAACATGACTTAATAAGAGCATGTATTTTGTAGCAGGAATAAAAAGCACATTGACTCTCCTACTTCTACTTTGTGAAAATACACACTTTCGTCAACATAAACATTTTCTTTGATGCTCTTTTCTGAACTGACTAAAACACCAACACATTATTGTTAATGCCCTCCCTCATGTAGATAACCTTGCACAATAAACACAGACCTGAAATGAAAGCAAACCATTCAGGTGACAGGGTTAGGAAGACTGCTACAATAGCAATAATCCTACGCAAGTAGTATCAGATATATATTACTTGTATGACTAATTTCTAGATTGCTGGTATTAGTAGTTACTCAGATACTTTTCTTCTGAAAACAGATTTTCACACTCATTACCCTGTCACCTCCGTATTTTGCAATTCATTTTTTCAAGACATCTACAATATCCAAGTGTCTGTAATAAATTATGACCGTTGTTTTTCAAGTGTATTTCGTATCTAATGCTGTTATTAATTTTATAAATTCTATCATTCTACATATTATTCATTTAACAATTCATTTAGTTATTTTGGTGGCTTGAACATTTCAATAGCTTTCATAATCTCAAAATCCTGAAATTCATGGAAAAAAAATAATAAAAAATCCATTTAGATAAAGCTGATTCTTGTAAAATGATTTAATAAGTTACAAAACACAAAACCAACAAATTTCCACACCTGTTCACACCAATTCATGTGATTCAGCAATAACCATTTATCTTATCCTGCTATATCGTCTGAGCATTTGTAAACTTTTTAAGATATTTATTTTCCCATTTTACATTTGTGCTGGAAAATTAGTAATTCCATAAGATATTATCTAAATACTTAAAGTAATGCACAAAAGTTTCTATTCCCAGAAACGAAGGAACAGTCAATAACTTTACATAAACTGAAAATATATTTAAACGGTCTGCACAATGTGAACAAGCTATGATTATCTCTGCGACATAACAATTCCATATTATCACACTACTCTGCATAACTGGCATAACCTGAAAAATGTAATTCACAGCGAAGGGTGTATTCATGTGTCCTTCACACATGGTCATGATGCCAGAATTAGGATATAATTGATGGGGACACTCGATGCAGGGTTCAAAGAAAATAGCTACACTACTTGTGCCCATGATTTTTTTATAATTAAATGTAGGCAATTGCCACCTCGAAAAAGTATTCTCATCTGACAACAGTCATGTAGATAAAAAAAAATAAAATCATTTGATATTAGAAATGAAAACAAATAAAATCAATATTCAAACCTGTGTAGCAATTGTCATGAGAAAACTGGAAAATGG
Organism: Gryllus bimaculatus; assembly: GCA_017312745.1. Taxonomy (NCBI): domain Eukaryota; kingdom Metazoa; phylum Arthropoda; class Insecta; order Orthoptera; family Gryllidae; genus Gryllus; species Gryllus bimaculatus. The sequence continues at coordinate 3,232,982 of BOPP01000027.1, read as the reverse complement.
TGCTCCATACAGAAGTGCATGAAGTCAAGGGCACTTTCTTTATAAATTCAAGTAACTATGCATCACATTATTATCAAGCAAAACAGTCTAATAAATTCACTACACTCAGTGTAGACACTATGTCAAAATTCCACTCCCACATGATACATTCCGTCCTTGGCTTTTTCTTTTAAGAATATACTGTGCAATAGAAGCATAAAAAATCCTATTCCAATGAGGATACATATGCATGCTGTCCATGTAACTACTTGCTGCTCACAATTAAGGTTCATACAAGAGAAAAACATTCCATTCTGTCTAGCAGCAATTTTCAAAACCGATGACAAAATATACAACCCAAACTTTTTTCATTTGTCATAAACCACATATTACACCTCCATATCAATGTACCCTGAGGTTCAGGACTTAATCACAAACATTGTGGCAAACAGTTTTGTGGCAAATGAACTGCAGTATTAAATTACATTTGAAAATTAAAACTAAACACCCGATGACCTGCATCCAGTTTTTTCCCTTTTACCAGAGGCCATATGAACTCGTTGATAATTAATTACAAAATCATTAAGTGGATTTCAGTACCCATGTAAATATTATAAATTTATGTATGGTTACGTAGATTGGCTTGCACTTCATTAAACATCAGTCTCCTCACGAACAAGAATTTAATATCGATACAATAATGTATCAAAGTAACAAGTAACAAAACACAAAAAGTATGGTCTTGATGCCTGCTAAGCTTTTTGTTCTACTATATGAACTTCTAACATCAGTAACATGGCCAAACGATACTACCAACATATCTAAATTAAAGGTGCAATGTTCAATTTATTATTGACTAATTTTGGCAATGAATAGTCCTACTGTTATTTGCTTGTTTTGCCCTATAGTCCATTTACAACACATTATTTACAAACATGGTAAGCCATTCAATGTGAGTCGCCTACTCAAGTCAAAATTCGGGGGACTGCCTTTCAATGGCACAATGTCACAGCTTAGAAAAAAAAAATCTTCTCCTTTCCCCCTTCCTCTTTTCCACATACCACATATAAAATTAATATACGGGAAAAAAAGGATATACAACAGGAGGCACAGACATACTACAAGATACAGCCAGATATTAGGATGAAGATGAATGGAGAGAATGGTGTATTGGATTGAAGAGGAAGAGGGAAGCTGAGCAGCATACAACAGACTCACGAGTTTGCAGCGCTGTGCTGCGATCATAAAGACAAATATTCATAGGAAAAATTTGCCCAAAAGCACACCCAACAATCCCATAATTACAGCCAATGCCACGAAAAACATTGGTGAGGTAGCAGGAATAGAAGTTGCAGGATTGTTAGGTGATGTGGTGTCCGCTACAACAGATGAATGACGCAGCCGAAGTAACTCCTCCTAATGAAATAAAAAAGTACTTAATAGCTAATTCCATATCTAAATCATTTACTCTCAAATATTTACTTGTTTCTACCTTCAGTTGTAGGTTTTCTTGCCGCAGTGAACTTTCCTCCTCACGCAAACGCTTTACTTCAGTAGCTGCTTTCAATAGTTCTTCTGTGACAGTGTTTGGCTAAAAGAAAATTCACAGAATCAATCAGTGGCTCATCTTCCACCTGCATATCTTTATAACAAGAACACTGAAGAATACATCAATTTCTAGTTCTACTCGTGACAAAAAAAATTTACTAGAACTTCAAACAATTCCAAATGAATAAAAAAAATTTATTTATATTTCCTGATATGCAAACCAAAACGTATAAAATATCTTTCTTTTCTCAAAAATCTTCATCCTAATAGTATTTGCTGCCGTTTTAATCTCGTATCACACACCAACTCCAACTGACATGTGTACATTAACATAAAATTTCACTGTCAAACACTTTTGTGTTAAGTTTTAAACATTATCAAAAACAAAATTAATGTATTAGTTCTAATTCCTCATAAATTCACTCCTTTAGCTCTTCAGTAAAAACAACCCACCCTCAGAATTTAATACACCTCCAATACTCATCTGAATAATTAATTAGTTTTGGATTCAACTCTATGATACATAAAATTTTTTCTATACATAAAGACAGTTATAATGCAGCAGCATCTGATCTACATCATACTAGACTAATAAACATAATGCAAAACATACCATTAATTATTACTATGCATCAAAATTGTATACCCCCGCCCTTTTTTTCCCCTGTTGAAATGTTACATTAAAAACACAAAACTTCTGCATTAGCAGCAACAAAAATTTCAAATAAAAAAATGTTGAAAGTTTTTAGTAGTTGTTTTATTTTCCCCTTTTCTCATAACAAAAATTAAAGTACAACATGCAAGTGAAAAATTACAAACGCACAATAAAATTCCATGCACTACAATTGTCTTTTCATTTCACAAACTCAAATGCTCCCTCTCAAGTGCATTTCATCATACATACATTTAAAAGAGATTAGATAATTCTGTAACACTAGTACCCATATATACAAACCACTAAACAAAATTCAAGATTCACAATGGCAAAAGGAAACAAGAAAATTACCTTAGGTGAGAATTTTGCGCTATCTCCAATCCTTTTAGTTTTTTCCTCATGAACAGCAGGAGAAGCATCAAGGTTGTTTTCTTGTGGAGCAGCGGGATGATATTCTGGCATTTCGAATACACATTTCAACTTTGAATCCATCAAGTTATCTTGATGTACTTCTTTCCACTGCACACAAAGCAGACCATTTCATGAATTAATACGAAATATTGAAGTACATTTAATTAATATTTTTTAACTTTCAAATAATTGCATAACATACCAGAGTCTCTGCATTTAATTCACCATCGGGTGCAATCATTGTCTGAACCATAAATTTATGTTTATTTTTCTCATTTGGATCATAGTCAAAGGGTTGTAAACACACTGGAAAAAAAAATGTACATATAAATTCTATTATCTTCTCCAATTCAATATCCATTTCAGCATGCCACGATTCTCTCCCAACATTATCACATGGTTTCAAATATATTATAAAAATCTGACCAGCAATTAGTAATAAATTAAATTGATCATAAACAAACTACTCAATACATTGTATTCAACTAAAATGACAAGGCTTCACAACAATGCAACTCTGACATAACAATTTCACAATTAAAATAAAAATTTCACATTGACCCAAGTATCACAGAATATAAAATTTCAAGTGGCAAAATGTTACACTACATTTTGAGGGCACACTATGAAATAATCATAGGTTTTCAAAGAAATAAAACAATATTCAAGAAGTAATTGCACCCTAAAAATCTAATTTAATTCACTATATTAAAAGTGTCAAAATGTTCTTAAGCAAATTTTCATGGAAATACAAAACTATTTAAGACATTATCTAGAGATATGCGTTTTTTTGCGTTAAATAAGGTTTCTTACCTGCTATTTCAATCATGTCCTTTGCATCCAAAAGGCCAGAATTTGGTCTCACACAATACTTCTTTGGAGCAGTTGTTTTTATTTTAAATAAAACTCTCTTATCAGATGGATTGGTTAATTTCATATACGAAGTGACAGGTGCGGTGAAAGGGCCTACAAAGGAATGACACCGCAAAATCAGCATGATCATACACACTCTTAATAGAATCAGCCACATAGTACAGAATTGCGCTAACACACGCAGTTATACTTCAATTATTTCGGGAAATGAGTAAATGAGAATTTTTAATGACAACACAATTATTTTGTTACGATTTTCAAGTAAAACTGAAACACTTGATGTGATAGAGTTCATATTGTCAGTTGCATGGGAAATAACGCTAGGAGTGGTTACCTCTTAGCAAGTCCTCGCTGGTTTTTACACGATAAAAGAAAATCAGTAACACAACATACTAACAAGTGTTAAGAAATCAATAGGCAGGCAGTTATACTAAGAAAGATGTACGATTACAATAAGGGATTTCTAGATAAAGAATAATAAACTAGGTAATGTCCACTGACTACACAGGCTTGGCCAGATAGTCATTTTCGTTACATCATTAGCAATGTTTACAACGTATCTTCAGGCTTACCTCGGAATTTCAATTCGTGTTGGGGCTCTATTAATAATATTTGCTCTGGTTTCGCCATTATTTAGTAATACAAGGGAGACACTGCAATAGATATTACCGCAATATTCGTACAAACCAATACTACAGTGTCACAAATGGCTTCAATTCTAATCCCGGTACTGACGATTCTCGCTTTCCGACAAATACGCATGCGTCACGACGGAAATATGGCTGAATAAATGACGTCACGCCCACTACCGAATTCAATGTAAATAACGCAAATAAATATAGTATTCTCTAAATTTATAGAGTGGACAATTTCGTATTTCTTATTATCTGTGTGTATTTTAAGTCATAATCAAAATTTTGTTTTTGAGATAATTTTATGAAGAGAAATACATTTGAGTGACAGAAATAACCACTCGTTCTGTAATCCGTACTTAGCTCGGTTCTACGAGTGATTGTAATTGATTTAGAAGTCTTAAGAAATGTTATTTGTAGTGTTGGTAAGAAGATTGAATTAAAATCAAAATTTTAAATATTTCAACGATATAAGTGGAACGACACACCTCCTATGTGCCTTGGTCAGTGTTAGTTACATTGTTGAGCATTGTTATGAATATTTCATTACCATATTAGTGACATTATGATATAATTCATCGATATCGAGTCCTAAATAGTTATAATACAAAATATAACTCTCAGCAACACCATTAATTTATCTTTGGAAAATATTTTCCGCTGATTTCATTGGCCAGCGTGGATTAGGATTGAAGTTGAAGGCGGACTGGAAAGAACGCATATACGTCTGTCAGTTGTCGCAAGTCGTAGGAGGGGCTGTTGGCTAGTTGTTGGTGTGAGAAATTTCATTTTTTTGTGTCCATAAACTACAATTATTGAGGCCAGTGGTGAGAGCATTTATTTTTGAATTGATTTTAAATGAAGTGTAGCGTATGTTTTTGTAAAATTACTCTTTAAATATCTATAATTATTGACACTAAGAAGTAAGGTTATGATGCATGTTCTATTTTATGGCAGAAATAATATCACGTAATCTAAAGAATTTGAAAACGTGAAATTGTTGTCCTTTAATAATTATTTGTTTCATGTTTTGTTAGCATTGTTTGATCGTGTATTAACTTTCCAGGAAAAGTCTCCTTATGATATAAATTGAAATGGCTGCAGGCACAACATTACAGGTGAGCTAGTTCAATCGGAAAACGAGTTGTCAATAATTGTCACTGGCTAAAACATAGAAAGTGTTGTTAAATGTTTAATTAATTCTTGTTTTTGTATTATATTTGTATATTAATACATCTTCAGATGTGTAATTAAATATTAGTACATGCTAAAGAAACCAGTACATTTATTTTTTTGATTGGTTATATTTGAAATGCCTTTTTTTGTTGGGATAGTTGTGTTTACATTGTGAAAATTGTTTTCATGATTATTGAGGATCCATACTTAAATGAATGTTTCTAGAGTATTTCGTATTATGTTTCAGAACATCCATATGAATAATTAAAAATGACTACATTACAATGTTTGAAGGAATGAAAATAATAGTCTGTACTTACTTTAGTGTCTAGGTTAATGTTCAATTATCCCTTGATTATTAATAAAATAAATGAATTTTAAAAAATGTGCTTCCCCTGATTAGGATATCCTTTATCACATAAAAATCAATATTGACGTTTCTAGTAATGCAACGTATGTAATCATGTTAAAGTACGTCAATGCAAGTAATATATGAAATACCAGTGGAAATGTTTGTTGTGTTATATGTTATGATGAACAATGGCTACTTACGGTGAAAATGCTCATAGAAATTTCTGAAGTCAATGAACTTGGTGTATATGTTTTCCTTTCATCTAACCTGAATAGCATATGAAGATATTGTTAATTCAATTTGTTTTATTACTGCTTTTCTATTCAAATTTGTGTAAGTGGGATTAATGATTCCTTAAAGTATATGCCTGTGGTATTAGGGCAAAGGTGTTAAGTCATAAAAGCGAGTTCAAATGAAAAGTTAAGGTTAAAAAGCTGGAGTCTTAGTATGCGGTACAATTTAAAGAAGCCATTTAAAACGGCAATTTATGCTGCTCTGCCAAAGGGAAAATCCACAGTGGAGGGATTAGAAAAATGAGGGGAAATTATTGGCATGGAGGGGTGAGGAACATTATGCAGAACTTATGTATAAAAAGCATGCACGGTTTCGCCAGTGCCTTACTTTAACCCATTAAAAAAAATTAAATTTACTATTTAGGTTTTTTGAATCACTCCCTAAGCGACATAACTTCACCTTCAGAAAAAATAACTTAATTCTGTTTACCCAAACACTGTTCATATGTTCTGTTGACTTTTTTATATTAATATTTTTTTAAGCTAAATTTCTTCAGTACTGTGTATGTTGTTACAGAAAGCTATTGATCTCGTCACTAAAGCTACTGAAGAAGATAGAAACAAAAACTATGAAGAAGCTTTAAGATTATATGAACACGCAGTGGAATATTTTCTACATGCAATTAAATGTAAGATAAAATATTGAAATATGGTTTAACTGCCTCAATAAATTATTCTTTCACTCATTCTGATTACATATCACTTCTTCATTCATGATTACATCATTGTGATAACTTCTAGATGAGGCCCAGGGGGAACGAGCAAAGGAAAGTATTCGTGCTAAGTGCTTGCAATATTTAGATAGAGCAGAGAAATTGAAAGAGTACTTGAAGAAAGGCAAGCCAAAGAAACCAGTGAAAGCAGGAGAAACAAAGTTAGTGGTTGTAGGGTGTAGTATTGTACATTGCTTGACATTTAAGTTTGAATTCAAAGTAATACGTTATCACAGTCCTTTACTGAATATAAAATATGAGAAAATTTACTATAACTTGAGTACAATTGTGTTTATTTCTAACTGTTAATTTTTGTTAGAACTGATGACAAGAAAAGTGACAGTGACAGTGATTCTGATGACCCAGAGAAGAAGAAATTACAAACCAAATTAGAAGGTGCCATTGTTGTTGAGAAACCTCATGTAAAATGGAGCGATGTTGCTGGCCTAGAAGGAGCTAAAGAAGCCCTCAAGGAAGCTGTTATCCTTCCCATAAAATTTCCACACCTTTTCACTGGAAAAAGAATACCTTGGAAAGGCATCTTATTGTTTGGGGTAAGTTAAGTTGATATAAAACATGAATTGTTAATTTTTAGGCTCTCTTTATTAATCAGACAGAAATGGGAAATTATCACAACATACATTTTATTTTTATGAAGTCAGTTCGTTTTAGTTTGTGGTTTTATTTATTATTTCATCTTTTGTTACTGAATTTTATTTTTTGAATTGCTGTTGTAGCCTCCTGGAACTGGCAAATCATTTCTAGCTAAAGCTGTTGCTACCGAAGCAAATAATTCAACTTTCTTCTCTGTATCATCATCAGATTTAGTTTCCAAATGGCTTGGTGAATCAGAAAAACTTGTTAAGAATTTGTTTGAACTTGCAAGACAGCATAAACCTAGTATAATATTCATTGATGAAGTTGACTCCTTATGCTCAGCACGTTCTGAAAATGAATCAGAATCAGCTCGAAGAATAAAGACTGAATTTCTGGTTCAAATGCAAGGTTGGATTTTTTTTTAAAATTCAGAATACATTATTATACAAGTTACATTGCTTTGGTTTGTTGTTATTAATTGTCTTATTTGCAGGAGTTGGAAATGATAATGATGGAATACTTGTTTTGGGTGCAACTAATATTCCTTGGGTATTGGATGCTGCCATTAGAAGAAGATTTGAGAAAAGAATTTATATTCCTCTCCCAGAAGAACATGCAAGATTGCTGATGTTCAAATTGCATATTGGAAATACCCCTCATACATTAACAGAAGAGGACTTTAAAACTCTTGCTAAGAAGACTGAAGGGTAAATAATCTTAACAAATTTTGAATTGATAAATTAATTTTATTCCAAACTCAAGGTTTTATTTTGGTACAGTTGGATAATTGCTTCAGGGCTAGTCTCTATCTTATAATTCATACACACTTTTAAAATAGTGAATGTTATTCGAAAGTATTCTAATGGTTTTCAGTTTGCAATATTAAGCTAAAATTCAACTGTGTGTAACTCTTGAATATAACTTGATTCTATCTCATAAAATTTGAATTCGCAATTTTCTAATTTGGTTGGTAATTGAATGTCAATTAGACATCTAATTAAGTTGTACTACACATTTTAGTACTTGAAGGCTCTTAAGTGGAGGAAGATTATATGTTCAAGTTTTGGTTGGGGTGTTTTCCTTTGTGGTTAAGTTTTTTAATATTAGTAATGAATGTTATTGCACTAATAAATTAACATTTATTAATCCATTTCTTGTAAAGCAAGTCTTCAGATTTGAAATCTGTCTGAAAAAGTTGCTTAACCTTAAAACTATGATGGTAATCATTCTAACAATATCATGTCATCTTATTTTGAGTGTGATGAAAGCGTGGCCACCCTCTGAAAAATATGGAAAAGCAGGAAAAATCAGGGATTTTTCGCTGCTCTAGAAAAGTCAGGGAATTTGTAGACAAATCATTAGAAACCAGGGGAAATTTTCAGATGGTTATATAATTAGATATTATTCCTTAAACTAATTAGTTCAGCAAAAAATAGTGACATTTCTTTATCTGTTGAGATTTTTTAAATAAATTTGTACTTTAGAGCTGATAAATTAGTATCAGGCTTGCTTTAATATTTTTTAAAAAATATAAAATACTTTACAATACATATAATCGTAGAAGGGAGAGTTTCATTGAGAAAAGTCAGGGAAATTGTTTTCAGAAAACAAGTGGCCACCCTGTTGTAAAATACATAAAATATTCATTAATTCAATCATGTTTGACATTAGTAAGATAATATTTTTTACTTGCACTTGTTAGTAAGAATAAGTATATTAAGCTAGAGTAGCCTTTTGTTATTGGGTATTTGAAAAAGGACATGTTCTTAATGATGTACTGAAAAGTTGCATTCCTTTGTGGATTGGCATTACTGTATTTTGAGGAAAATATATTGATTTTGTAGTTTTGGTTGAAGTCTGTGTGTGCGCGTGTGATGCTTTTTATTAAATTTAGAACTCTAGAGGACATATCTTTGTTTCAGGTATTCAGGTGCTGATATAAGTATTGTTGTTCGTGATGCACTAATGCAACCGGTTCGCAAGGTCCAAACTGCAACACATTTTCTACGGGTGCCAGGCCCATCTCGTACCGATCCTAATGTGATTGTGGATGATCTCCTAACTCCATGCTCCCCTGGAAACCCTGGTGCTATAGAAATGACTTGGATGGATGTCCCTGGTGATAAATTGTTTGAACCACCTATTACTATGGTAAGTCAGAGAATTTTGTTTTCACCATCACATGAAATGGTAAAATGTCTTTAGTCAATAATGCTGAAATATGTACAGCACTCTCAAATAACTTGGATGGTCTTTCTTCAGAATTTTGGAACTGAAATGATATTGTAATTTCTATCTGTAGATTGATGTTGCTGAAATGAATCGTGGAAATAGTTAAGATAGAAAATGTAGAAGTAAATCACACTAACATTCATTGTAAAGATGTTTCTTTAACAGTGCAATGCTTAGGAATTGTTCTTGATATGAAGGGGTTTACCCCATCAAAAGTGTTATTTGTTTCCATTTCAAATTATATAAATAAAATGCACTTGTAAGTTTATTAATAATATATTTGTTCATGAATGCTTGTAAAACAGTGATGCAATCTTTGAATAGTTGCCTTGGAAGTATAACAACCAAATAGGGCAGCACTATATCTTGAGGGATTCAACATATTGATCACTTCCAAAACAATGAATAGCTCGGAGAGAACTTATTTCAGAGTCTCTGAGTTAAACCATTCTTCTTTATGAATAATTAGTTTTCTGTGAGAAAAAAGGCAAAAGGAAATTTATCCAACTGATCATGAAAAAAATTGCTGTTGAATTTTTCAATTGCTTTAATAATTGTATCTAGAGTAATGAACTTCGCATAAAGGAGAAAAAGGTCTTTTTAAAAGAGTTCCAAGCAAAGGTGAGCTAGTCTTAAGCATAATAGAATACCTAATATTATGTTGTTTTTTTTAATTCTACGCTTTTCTACGCTTGCTTTTTTTCTAATTTACATTTCTTTAATTTTCATATCAGTATTTGTAATGCTGCCTTAGAGTATTCTTCATTAAGAATTGTTTCTTTTTGTTTGCAGAATGATATGACACGTTCTCTGGCTACGTCAAAGCCTACAATTAATTCCGATGATATGGCAAAACTCGATAAATTTAAGGAAGATTTCGGACAGGAGGGTTAATAATCAAGAAGAGATACGTATGCTTATCACATTATGCATTGGTAACATCACTTTTCCTTCTGAAAACTTTCACATAGCTTTATGAAAGCTCTTGCAAATATTGTGAGAAAATTGTGAGTGCATTTGACTATTGCTTATTGCAGTGGTCCGATTGTTTTCCTTGAAATGATAATCAGAATTTTCGTACTACTGTGATTGTTGTAAAGAAATTACTTGAATGAATATTATCTGAAATATGGTGTACATAGTGTTTATTGTTGTCTTAGATTCGTGCAAGTTGTAACTTATTTGGAACCCGTAAACCAAGCTAAGCTACATCTGAAATACTGAGAAATGCTATTAGGAGAATACACCGGTAAACATGATATTTGAATGCCAGAGATATCATTGCAGTTTTATGTATCCCTGACAAAATTCCAAATGTCAAGGAATTGAATTGAAGATTTGTGATAAAGGAAGTGGTCAAATATACTTAGATTGAGGAAATGAAATGATATTCATAATATCTATAAAAATAAGAGAGTAACATTCACTGATATATTTGTGTAGTGTACTGTGAGTTAAGATGTAGGTATGTTTTATATTTGTAATTTTAAAATCACTTGTTCTGAATTTCACTTTGTGTTGAAAACAATTGGTCAGTTTGCTGTTGTGTAGTTTATGGTACAAGAATCTAGATGTTTATTGTGCTAAATAAACCATTTCTGCTAAATGGCCATCATACACATTGATGTTTATAATGTTTATTCTCAATGGCTATTGTACAATATGTTACATATGTAATGGATCTTTTATATTGTATCTCTAGCATAAATGTGCATCTTCAATTCTGCATTCCTTACAAGGCCAATTGTACCTGTGGTATATTGCATTTATTGCTACAATTTATTTTTGTTTCATATTCTAGTAATTAGTTGTATTTTTCCTGGAGTCATTCTTAATTCAATGTGCTTTATAATTGGTTTATTAATAAATCCATTCTGATGTAACATGCATACAAAGGAAATTTCTTTACTTTGAGGATGCCTTACTTCATCATTCAAGACTGCACATGCAATGCCAAAATTCATTGGTTAATAATTCTTTGTGGGAAGGCCTATTTTAACAAATGCCTGGTTTAAATGTGATAAACTTATTTTGTAGTTCAATTACATTATGATATTCATTGTTCTTCCTGCTGAGGAAGTAGTTGATGGGGTTGATTCACTATACAAGAAATAAAAGAAACCTCTTGACAGATTAGTCAAGATTATTTTGTATATAAATACATTTTACTCTACTTAAAATTAAAATATCAGTACAGTATATTTTTAATGATGTCAGCTGCTGAAGCTGGTGTAATATTGGCCATTCAAGAACTGTTACAGCCTGTTTGTTGCTGATATTCCAGCTGTGGTGCTGTGGCTTTTGTTAACATAGTGTTGGAAAAGGCTTTACATTTAGTGTGTTTCTATTAAGTACTTTTTTGCAATTGGAATGTCCAGGAGTATTTCTTCAAAATCTTTTTTTCTTTTCTCTGCACTGTCAGATTTTAATTACTGCAGTTGAATCTTTTATATCAAACACATTGTCTGTTCATGTCATTTAATCAAAACAATATTTTTAAATGAATTATCTAAAGTACCCTAAAAATCTAGTTGTTTGTCTAATCATCTAATTTATTTTAAATTAAATTATTCTTTGATTTAGCAAAGGACACAAAAATCTTTTCTACGTGGCTCCATAGCTAATAAAAGAATAAAATTAATATATTTCATATAATTATGTCAAAAACCATGTATGTGTTAGTAGTATACTTTAGCCATTGATATAAAACTTGGTCTTTTGCTGAGGGAATTGAGGAAAGACGGAAATTTTGAGTGAGAAGAAACTCCAAACAAACGTAAATATGACATTGAAGAGTTGCACACTTCTACATTGTTAATATAAGAGATCTGATAGAGCCATAGCATGATGACTGGAGTGTGAGCTACTCTGGTGTTAATCAGATGAACTAGAACTGCAAAATGAAGTTGCAGGTTTTAATAATTATTTGTCCTCTGTGTAAAGTCTTCACTTAATACAGTTAAGGTAATTAGCTATTTCATTTAATATATATATAAGGGTATGTAATGTTGATTGCTTTGTTACTTGTGCTCAGATTATTGAAGAGAATTTGGATTTTTAACTGTAATATTACTAGGGTATTTGTAAAAAAATTGTACTTTTCTCATTATTATGCACACAACTGAATATTTGTTATAAAAAAGTTTTTGATTAATATTTGGTAGCGATGAATGATGGATATAGGTATATCGAATGGTAAAAATTGGAGATAAATAAAGTAATAAAGTATTTCGGAAGTAGCTTGTGAGAAAACGGTAAGATCCAAAAGCACTGGTTTAAATTGAACATAGTTTAAGTTGTAAAAGAAATGTAATTACTTGTATGTTTTGTGTCATTTTGACAGTTCACATATATTTGTGTGTGCTTTAGATATTGAAATGTATGAAGTGCTATTTTTTTAGAGATGGGTATAATCTTGCCTTGCTATACTTATAGTATTGGATGTAAAGACTAGTGCTGATACGGAGATCAGGCATATTGCTTGGTTGTAATTTATAAATTTGAAACAAGCAAGAGATTTTTTAATTTTTGTTGCACTTAGTTTCTATGAATAAATATGTAATTTATTCAGCAAACGTTATATGAATCTTTCAACTGTTTTATTGATGTAGGTTATTCGTGATAAGAGAATAATAACAATATATTCTTAAAACACTCTCCTTATGAATGGTGTATATATGAATAGGCACTGAACTTATAATTACAGGAAGCAAGGTTGGGGATGTCAAAATCTTGTTAGTAAATGAGCAGGTGTACTTAAAATACTGTGTCACTAAAGATTGCATTTGTCTCGATCCTAAATTTCATTTTGTCGTTTTATTTTCATACTATTAATTTGTGATATGTTTGTCATTTCATGTAAAAATGTGAATGTTTTTTGTTGTGCTGGTTTCAGTGAAAACGCTCTTGCCAGTAGATAAGCTCGTTGAAATACTCATAAACTCGTGCAATAAATCATTTACTAATGTAGTAAGCTCTGCTCATTTCTAGGAAAACATTTTTAAAATGAATTTTGATCCTCTTTATTATAATTTATGTATGGTTCTTCCGGATCAAATTGTGAATGGAACACTGCATCCTCACCATTGAAACAAATCTGCATTGAAAATGTTTGATTTAATTATTCTCTTTTCAAAAGACCAGATAAAACTGTTTTAGACAAGTCATTTTTTTCCCTCCTCCATTAACTGTGCTGAATAAATAAATAATTATTAAGGTTCTCTGCAAAATTACAAGTTGCATAAAATGTATGGGCTCTATTCAGCTTTTGCTCATAACTTTTTATGAGTGACTTTTAAAGATGTTTTGAAGATTTTATAAAGTATATACATATGTAGCAACCTTTACAGCATTATTTTGGCTGTTTATCATTTCCAAGGCATCTTTCTTCTTCTGCCAAGAGTCCTGCATCATATCTTGACCTTTCATGCTCCATCTGTCTGTTTCACTCTTGGTTGACTACTTCTGCCAGGCTGTTTTCCAGTTGTAGCACTTTTTAGGCAGTCTTTCTTATTAATCTTTTCTAAATGGCAGCACCATATCTATATTTTCTTTTTGATGAAATCATTTAAATGCCCTTCTACATTCAATCAACTTCTAATTGTCTATGTTCTTCTCTGATTAATTAGTGAGACCCCTTAATATCTACTCCAATAGCTTGTTTTTAACCCAATTCTCTTTGTCAGGACTTAATTTGTTACCCAAACTTCAGAACCATATGTTACTGAGCTTTTTACTAAAGTATTAAGTGGATAGATTTTTGTTTTAGTGATGATGTCCTTTCTGAATGCAGTAGATTTAATTTGTTTACAAATTGTCATCACTTTCCAGACAAAATATCTTCATGGGCGGTCCAATTGGTCTTAATCACTCCAAAATATTTGAATACTTCACATTTTTAATCTTACATCCCTCTAACATTATTTCTTGCTGTACATCATTAATTACCAAATACTGAGTCTTATCCATGTTTATTTCCAATCCCCAATTTTCAAATTTGTCTCCAAGTTTCCTCTTCATGTAAGAAGAATTGTTTACATCTGCTGCACAGACAACTTGATCATCTGCAAAGAATAAAGTGTCAATATTTTCTTTTCCAATCTCTTTTCCCTTTTTACTGCACTTTTTTGCCTAGTTTTAAGGCTGATGTAATATATATTTTAAAGAGTGTTGAGGAGGGACAACATCCTTGTCTTAACCCCTGGTTGGCATTGAAAAACTGAACAGATCTAAATTTTAATCAGGCTAGTATTTCCTTCACAAAAACTCATTATTGCATTTATGTATGTCCGTGTCCATTTTATACAGTGATGTGGGAATAACTCTTATGTAACATTGACATCACTAAATGCAGTTCATGCCTATTGTAATTTGTTGTACAACCAAAAATGATCACCACTTACAAATACTGGTTCTATGTTATATGCAATTTTTCATTTGTGTAATTACTCTCACAAGTCATAATTGTGTAACAATTTTCTTGCATTAACTGCTAATCAGATGCAAAAAAATTATCTTGTGCATATACTGCAAAATTAATTGCATCTGTTTCAAAACATTGCTCTTTTCTATGTAAAACAGTAACATCTCTTTATGCCCCCACCTTTGGAGGGTGATTCAACTACTTTTAAATGTTTGTCCACAAAAATGAAAAACCCATTTCATTCCTTACATCATAGCCAAATCAGAGAGGCACACCTTTGTGCCTCTTTGCTGGCTCCACATTGTTATTGGATTCACCATTGTCTATTTTACAGTCAGAGCCAAAAATATTATTTTTGTTTAATTAGATACCATTCTCATACTCTGTTAATAAAATGGTGAAATTTAGTAATTGATTAACATTTTTATATATGCCACAGGACAACTAATAAAAATTCCTCAATATTTGGAACTAGTTTCTGCTTATGGAAAAAGTTTCGTTTCCAAGGGCCTTGGAAAATTCTTCCAAAATATAAAGAAAGCTTTTTTAATAGAATTTCAAAAATTCAAAATACACGTATCTCTTCTTATTAGGTCGCAACAGTCCATAAGTAAACTTGGGCCTCTTTCGGGATTTCGGTCCTCCAATTTTTCACTCCTATGCGTTTCAGGTCTTCCTCAATACCATCCAGCCACTGGGGCTTTGGGAGTGGTCTTCCGACTGCGGGCGCCAAAAGATCGCGTAAAAGTCAATTCTTTACACGCAGTGATTTCGGCAAGAGACAGATATGGCCAAGCCACCTTAGGCTAGCCAGTTTGATTTCTTTAACAATAGTGTTGCTATTGTATAAGTCATATCTTGCTGTTGTGTCGGATTCTCCATTTGCCGCTGTCCTGCACGGGCCCAAAGATTTTACTCCCAAATACACCTAGTATATTTATATTATTTTTATGGAAGGCTACACATTCAGTTCCATACATCACTATATATTTTAGCAATGTCTTGCTATATTATATATATATATATATATATTATAATATATATATTATATAAATATATATATATATAAAAAATGAAATGTCGTAGGGACCGCGAGCCAAAACGTTATTTTAGTCCAAAGTTGCTTCTGTTTGCCATACTTACCCTTGCCTTAATTTCAGCTGTCGAAGAGTCAATCATGCGTCAGAAGTGTTCCAAGATATTTAAAGGAGTTAACTCTTTCAAAGGAATATTCTTCTATTTCTACTGATTTCGTGTTAGCTTTCTTCTTGGTTAATTCCATATATTTGTTCTTTCTACTATGAACACTTAGTCCAGTCTCTTTTGCCGCATCAATCAAGCTTGATGCCGCTTCCCCCGAACGCCGTTATAGTTCCACTATCACTATATCATTCGCGTAGGCCAAGAGCAGTAGCGTAAGCTTGACAATGCCCCTCCCTGCCTCAATCCCTGTGCGCTGTCAAAAGGATCAGAAATTCATCTCGTTACTTTCACTCTGCACTGTACTTGTCGTATAGTTGCCTTTACCAGACTGGTAAATTTCTTTGGAATGCCAAACTCTTCCATGGCCTCAATTAGTTTCTCCCTATTCATAGTATCATATGCTGCTTTGAAATCAATAAATAAATGAAAGGTGCTCAAACTATATTCCCTGGTATTTTCGATGATTTGCGTTCGCAGGCTACCGCGGCCGGAGTCAATACATTCTTGGCTGTCCGGGATGAGTCGCGTCTCGTTCCTCAATCGATGCGCGTCCTCGGTCGATGGCCGAAACGCCCGCACAATTGACAGAGACGCGGCTCATCCCGGATAGCCAGGAATGTATTTTTCGATGATTTGTCTCATTGTATGAATATGATTTGTTGTTGATTTCTTTCCTGAAATCAGATTGGTAATTTCCGGTAAGTGGTGAAACTGTTGCGGGCGTTCATAAAAAAGATTGGAAATCTTGTATCCTGTGTTCAACAAACTGATTCCTGTATAATCCTCCCTAGTATATCCCCCTTTTTATATATTGGGCATATAAGTGCTTCTTCCCATTGTTTTGGCAGCTTTCTTTGTTTCCATGTTTTACATATGATGTGATGTAATTTATTCCATAGGCTAGGTTTCCCTTCAATAATTTTCATCATTTCTGATGCTGTTCAGTCCGCCCCCGGTGATTTGTAATTATTCAATTTTCTGATAGCATTTAATAGTTCATTCATATCTGGATGTCCATCAGTAGCAGTGTTCTCACAGTCACTTTCACTTGGGTCTATTTGAGTAATTTCCTGTGTTTGTCCAGTTGTTCTTATCCCCAGCAGACTCTTTAAGTGTCCCTGCCATCTCTTTATAATCGAGTTTCTATCTGTCAGACTGTTGTTATCATTTCTACAGAGTTTTTCTCTCCTTTTGTGGCCTTTTATACCCCTTTATGGCCTTTTATGCAAGTGACCTGTTGATAAAACTTACTTCTTTATTTGGGTTTATACTATCTAACCTCTTTACTTCTTTTTTTCCTAATTCTTTTTTTTCTTCTGATCTTTATTTATTGTATTCTGCATTCTTTATACAAATCAGTTGTTACTTGGGAGACGTCTTCTGGATAATTTTCTAAAGTAGCTTTCTCGCACTCATTGTCACACCATGAGTTATGTTTCTCATGCCGCTTCTCCCCCAAAACTGCTACATGGTTCAGCATTTGTTGGATTTTATTCCATTCTACTTGTTTTCCAGAGTGATCATTGTTAAATTTTTTGATACCCATGGCAACGTTTTGGGAAAAATATTGCCGCACCTCAGGACTCAGCAATTTTTCAATGTTAAATATTTTCCTAGTATTATTTTCGCTGTCCTGATTTTCATTTCTACAAATCCTACTTCTTATTTTAGATATTACTAGAAAGAGATAAGAATCTGCGTTAGCTCCACCTCATACAGCGGACATCCAAGAGGCTAGACTTGTGCCATTGGACAATTAGGATATCGTCAATCTGGTTTGTTATAAGTCCATTTGGTGATCCCCATGTTCCTTTATGAATCTCTTTATGGGGAAAATGCGTGGCGCCTATAATCATGTTGGTTATTTGCGAAATTTACTAACCGCATACCATTATTGTTACTTTCACTCTGAAAGCCTTCTATTCCAGCTGCTGGTTTTGACCACTCTTCTCTTCCCATGGCATTTAAATCTCCCAGTAATCTCTAGTTATCAAAACCCAGGGGAGCAGCATTTGGGAAGTTTGTTAGAGAGTACTTTATAAAGAGTAATATCGCAACATTTACTTGAAATGCATTTTTGGAGAAGAAGCAGTGGCACTTCCAAACTGGAACACGCACGGAATGAGAAAATAAGGTTTGTTATGGACGTTAAAAGAAATATTATCGACAAAATTGAAACCAAACGCCTTCTCTGGTATGGTCATCTGGAAAGAATCTTGCTTATTTACACTGTTCACTTCTGATTATTTACTCTGTTCACTACTTCTAATTGTTTATTTACACTGTTTACATCTTCTACACTATCACACTGTCCGATGCACTGACCACAGTCCACTGCGCTGGCTACAGTTCACGGCGCTGATCACTGTCCTCTGCACTGCTGTTCACCGCAATGCACACTTCACAGCTCAATTTCCACTTCACACAGACTGCTAACGGCCGCCGGCAGCGACGAATTTATACGTCTGGCGCCTGTCTGGACCTATACGGAACTTGCGTCATACTTCTACACGACTCACGAATAACCCGTAACCGTCCAGTTCGGGGGAGGGTGCCGGCAGATGACGCAATATTCGTTATATATATGGCGCGCCAAATTTAGGGACAGGACTCACATTTTAGTGTTTTTTAATTTAACTGCATTTTTCAAACAAATTATTGGTTTTTGGTCTTTTAGATATTTTTTATTCAAAAGGGTGTATTATTGAAGTCATAAAAGCAGTAATATATTTAGGTAAAACTATTTGTAGGTAACATTAATACCAGTTTTTAGTGACGCCTCCCTTCGATGCAGTTACAGCGTCAATGCATCTCGGCATGCTCTCTACGCAGGCTTTTGAAGTTTGTTGCAGTTCCATGTAGTTATATTCTTTGTTGAGAATTTCTATTAAGTGGCTGCTGGTGATGATGACTTGCTTGGTGATCGGCCGTTTGGTAAGTTCCCTATCTCAGGCTCCCACATGAGTTCTCTAAAGGGTTCATATCTGGTGAGTTCGCCGGCCAGGGAAAACGGTAATATGTTTGTACTGGGAATGCCGTTATACTCGTGGTTTTGTGGAATGGTGCAGAATCGTGAATAAAAATGTATTCTTAATGTTCGAGGAACCATTCTTCGAATTTAGAATTGTGGCAGTAGCAGAGTTTCCAGTACTCGGTTGTACCGGTCTTGCCTTACGGTCCCTTCGACAATAGGCGCCCCCATATACCCTTCGCTGAGATCACAGACCACATGGTACTAGCCGGATATTTAACCTTCTTCATTAGGTAGTTTGAATGGAACTGAATCCCAGGTTGTCAGAGAAATGAACGTTAGTCGACCAAAATCTGAAACGACCTGTCGAGATGGTTCGGTCCATGGAGGGATGCAGGGAGGGTCTCGAGAATATATTTCTTTCACCAGTCGTCTTTATCTTCCCCATCGTTCATTCTGGTTCTTTGATAACACCCTGCTTCCTTTCTTCTACCCTCCTATTTAACTGGCTCCCCCTGTATGCTGAACTCCCACCCATGTGTTTGCCGGGCATGGCGGCCCGTGTCGGAGGGAATGTGTGTCCTGGCAGTTGAGGGACCTGTTTGTTTCCCAACTACCCCTTTTGCTACTTTCTGCCTTGCACCTAGGGATACGTTGTTTACTTATTTTGGGGGACATTCCTTGTAGGTTTCCATCACACTTGGTTTGGCCTCTGACTCTTCTAGACGGGCGGTCGGGAGCTAACCCACTCCCGATCAATCGGCTCGGACTAGGCCTTGTACTGAACTCCAGAGCGGGGGAATCCACGGCGTGGCAGCGCTGTGACATCTTCCCACTATATCTTCGTGTCAACCCTGGCACCCCAGTGGGGTGTCCCCTTGTTGGACTCCGTGGTGGGTGGGGAGCACCGAGACTAATCCGCTTCAATTCTATTGAGCAAAAAACAAAACCCCTTGCCCTCTTTCGGAAGGAAGAGGCGATGTTTTGAGAGATCCGTTGGTTTGAGTAGTTTCTGCCTTAGGGAAGAAGATAAACCAAAGAAGCCAAGCTTCCTTGTGATGGCGTGCACGGAAGAAGAGAAAACATTTAAAAGTATTAGTGCACTTCATCTCACCAGCCATTGAGGACAGTTTCAGGGAGCTCCAAGCGGTGGTGCGTGATAGGAATGGTACCATTATTTTCAAAGTACGCACCGATGAGCGAATAGAAAAATCTCAAAAATTAAGCACATTGCCGCCACCAGGTGGAAGTGACCACTCACCGTACTCTGAACCTATGAAAGCAAGTGGTGAATCACGACGACTTTGCATCCGAAGTGATGAGGATCTTCTGTATTTCGTGAAGAGTTAGGGCTTAACGGAGGTGATTAGGATCAAGAGGAAGGAGAATGGCAGATAGATCCTTACTCCCACTCTGTTCCTGACGTTTAATCCCCCCCCCAGAGAGGATTAGTTGTGGGTTTTATAATCTCTACGTGTGGCAGTATGTACCAAATCCCCTGCATTACTTTAAGTGTCAGATGGCAAGACAAGACGGCAAAAGAAACAGCAAGTTCACCTGCTACTCCCCCAGTTCATTTCTGTCTCCAGTAGACTTCCCTGAGAAGACAGCACCTCTGCAAGATAGGAAGATAATTTCCTCTAAATATAAATTGCCCAAGAAAACCACTCGGGAGAATTCGCACCTAGAATCCACGTCTCAGCCCCGCATTAAGGCCGATTCAGCCTTCTGGCCCAGACAAACTTAAAAAAGATCGTGCCTTCAAACTCCGACCACCAACCCCGGCTCCTGAGACTCGCTCTGAGCTATCTCGTACCCCGTCGAGCAGTGCTCAGGAGGAATCTGCCTAAAGATTTCGAGCCAGACTTAGACTGACCACACGGGAAAGTAAGGCCGCGCCTTGAAGAGCTTATATTTCATCACTCTCCGTCCATACGCCGCGTAAAGTAGTGTGGCGAAAGGTTCGACAGGTCGGTAAAAGACTTCCTTCGCCGTCTGTCTCAGGGCTTCTGGTAAATGGAAGTCTTCTCACATCACCAGAAGATATAATTCAACAGTTGGCCTCACGGCTTGCTTCCAGGGGTTTCTTCTGATTAACTTTTATTTTTATTCTATTAACGATAGTTTTCGAAACGTCTGTAATATTTGCTATATCTCTCTGTGAATGTGTAGAGTTACGATTTAAATTTATTTATTTAAAAAAATAGTAAAAACTGTATGTGACAGGGAAGCCAAATCCCGAAACATAAAAGGCAACCTTCGTACCAGGAAACTGTGTATAATAATAATAATAATGAATAATATGTGAAATTAAGCAATATATGTAAAAGATGTAACGAAAACTTTGGATATTGTGTTAGGATTGTTCTGATTTGCCAAGATCACAATGCTGAGAACTGAACATTGAAAGGAAAAAATATGTAATTACATAAAAATCCGGATTCTAGTGATGACGCAATTATTCGTGCCATAAACAGCTAATACAGTGGCTCTGAAATTGACTGTACACTATATAAGAAAATGTAAACTGGCATACAAAAAATATTTATTGCAAAATTGTGAGGTGCAAAAATATAGGTATTAATGCAAACCTTCTTCACTCAAACATTACACAAATATCTTGAAATAACTTAATAAATAAAACAATAAAACGTCTCCTAATGCACATATAATTTACCTAAAAAATGAACGCACAAAATCAATTTGTCTTCGAGAATAAGGAAAAATAATAACTCAATATTTTCTGAAGACTTTTAGCACAAATAACAGATTCCAGTATTGCTGGCATTGATCTTACAAGCGTCCTTGTAAATTCAGGCGCGATTTTATTTCATTCTTCAGAGGGGATCCTCTTCTGCTCTTTATTTAATTTAAAACTTTATGATTCTGCCAGGGTTTTTGCAATTCCCAACAAACGTTCTCAACAGGATTGAGATTGGGTGATTGAGGCCGCGTTTTAAGGAGCTTTGGTACATTGTATAACAACCATAACGTCACAATATGCGTTATGTGGAAGGACACGTCCTACTGAAAATAATATGTCGGCCTCAGTGCAAAATTAGCTGCACTTTGACATTCTTTTAATAAATATCCAAATTAGTCAAATGTTGAATCAATAAAATGGAGTTTCCTGATACCTGACGTACACATACAGCCCCATATCATTACAGAGCTCCTGTCGTGCTTTACAGTTGCACGCAATTTTTTACCTTCTAATCCTCCGTTTACCTTGCCCTTCTGATCCAAATACCTTGAGTTTACTTTCATTGCTCAAAATCACTGTTTGCCTGTACTCCGAAGCGTGGTTTCTGAAATATTTCGTGAACTGCAGTGTATTGTACCATTTTTCCTTATTAATCCAAGGGTTTTTTTTCGCTACTCTCCCGTTGTAACCTGCGTCTCGCAGTGCCTTACGCAGTTACTGAGGATAGGGGGTCCTCCATAAATAACGTAACGCTGAAGAGGGGTGAAGGGGGTTTGCGTCAGCGTTACATAGGGGTGGTCATAGTACAGTGTTATGTGATGTAGATATTTATTTTTTAAATCTTTCAACATTTGCAGACCTAATTCCTTTTATTCAATCTTATACTAAAATATTACCATTTTAGTTAATTAAATTAAAATTGAAATAAATTAAAAACATATTGTTCGAGGGTTGCCTTTTATATTTCAGGATTAGAGAACAAAAACAAATATTAATCATAGAAAATCACTTTA
>BOPP01000027.1:3191161-3210183 GCA_017312745.1 Gryllus bimaculatus | reverse complement strand
TTTATGTTGCAAATATTCCCGTGAAGAATGCTATACACACTTTTTGCATGCGTTTGAAACGCAATTGCCGGGAGCACTTTTGGCCACTCTGATTGAGGTAATCTCACAAAACATGCATTCTGAATGCAGGCAACCGCTTCAAGTGTCGAAAACGTTGACTCTCAGTTTTGTTTTTACGTACGGGATTAAAAAAAGAACTCATTCGGTGCACGTCAGGACTAACGGCGGGGATGACTCATCCAATCGATGGTTTTGAGTGGCTCAAAAATAACAGTTTGATTGTCATTTTTTCGAAAAAAAAAAAAAAAAAAAAAAAAAAAAAATGGCGACCATCGTTTGTAAGTGCTTCATGCGCAACTACCGTTTGTTGATTGCTCACGCTTTGAAACACCCATACGTCGACTGCTGTTTACTTTGCGGGCCCATACGCGTAAATCCACGATTTTCATTACCTGTCACGATGTCATAGACGTGTTTTCGAAGCACGGCGGATCGTATTTTCTTTCGACCAATCGATACACGAAGCCATTTTTTTTTTGGGGAGTGATTGACAAATTTGTGTGGGATCCAAGCGCGAAGCAATTTTTTTTGACAGTGGCAATGTTCATAGCATATTGATATATGCTGGTCCCACTAATTCGCTGAGGTTGCTCAATCTGCACGATAGGTCGCATGACGATCCTTGCAATATCAGTTCACACAGTGCACTAGCATCAAATGGTTTCGGAACCAATATTTTGGACTGACCTGTAGCGAAAATGTGTCTTGGCAGTGAACTACGGAACCACCGATTGAATCACCATACCAATCGATAACAACTGGTCCTTGATTGGAGTTTCATCGCCAAAAAAAATGAAAGTTCATCCATGCATGTTGCTAGTTAATCCACGCCGAAAGTTGTAAAAATCAATGCGCACGAAATGCTTCCCCCGATTTATTTCCATTTTTGGCAAAGATGAATCTTTTAAGTGTCTGTAAACAACACAAATGAGCGCTGCGTATGTCAAAACGTTCTGAGTGACGTATAACCTCAAAATCTTCCAACTTTACGATAGAGTTGCCAAGATTGCAACACCAGGGTAGCCAATCCCAAAACATACAGGCAACCTTCGTAGCCAGGAAATTGTGTTATAATAACAACAATAATAATATATACATTTTTCCCCAATTAATATCATTGATTGAATCTTTAGATGGAGGAAAATATTCGTCCAAAATTATCTATAGTATATTCTTCTAGCAATTAATTCTTGGTGCAGTAGCTCAGGAGCTATGCGTCATCCCTCGGGACGGCGTGGTGCATGGCTTGTCAGAAAATTTGCTCCCTCACGCCGTTCCTTTGCATTTTAAAATTGGTCATCAACCTATTATGCGTAGTCCTCATCACAACTAATTCCTCAATATTAATTTGAGCCTAATAGTAATTTTAATGTATAACACAATACAACTAATACAATCCGTTTCTCATTTATAACTGAGTTTTACTTATTGTCAGCCCTCGAGGAGGGAGTGGTCCGGCAAGCGTTTACGGTAATTATTAGAGGGGGTTCAAGGCGGTTGTTACAGGTGGAGAGGGGTTCGCCATATACTCGCAATTTGCGTGTTTCGTAATATATTGACGGCCGCATACAGTTCTCTCTTTGTTGAAACCACCTTTCGGAGTTGACAATATTCATCTCGTTTCGTTGGGTATGGCATTTCGGCCCTCTACCCTTTTATAATTAATCTGCATCGTAATGAATTGGTGTACAATATCTTGAATAGTTTAATGAGTCGTTCCATTTACGCAATAGCCTCGTAGTAACCGGCGCAAGGTCTCTGTCTTTGGAGACCTCGCTTCGCTAGTTTCGAGAGGAGTGGCGAGTTGTGGTTATTTTGACGAAAGGAATTTTTATAAAATTTGTGTAGTTTCGTTCTTCGAAGCAAACTAGTTCTGTTAGCAACACGGGACGAGCTTTTCTGGTTAATCAGAGTTTTGTCTACAGCGCTCGTTGCTTTCATTTAATTCTTCATTCGCACTTATGTTGGCAAAGGAGTGGGGGTACGTATACAGGGGCTCAAGAAAAACGTGCGCCGTGTCAAGATAGTGAATCTTTCCCCTCATGGCTAAATTCAAAAAAAGGTTTTCGTTCTGTTCATTGTCGTTTTTGCCTTCTCGCGGCAATTTTCAATGTACAAGTGATGGTCCTTCGCAAATCTGACATCACTAATGCCTTGTCACAACCTTTGTACCCAAGGACAGCATTTCAAACGAGTACGTGTTCCAATGCGTGCTTGCATGATGGTATAAACGTTTTTTTCTTGCAAGTTATTTGGAGGTATCATACAAAATATTGCATTTTCTGTAAACAACACAAATAGCGCTCGTATGTCAAAACGTTCTGAGTACGTATAACCTCAAAATCTCCAACTTTACGATAGAGTTGCCAGATTGCAACACCAGGGTAGCCAAATCCCAAAACATAAAAGGCAACCTTCGTACCAGGAAATTGTGTATAATAACAACAATAATAATAATAATACATTTTTCACAAATTAATATATTGATTGAATCTTTTAGATGAGGAAAATATTCCAAAATTATCTATAGTATATTCTAGAATTAATTCTTGGTGCAGTAGCTCAGAGCCTATGCGTCATCCTCGACGGCGTGTGCATGGCTTGTCAGAAATTTGCTCGCCTACGCGTTCTTTCATTCTAAAATTGTCATCAAACATAATTATGCGTAGTCCTCATCACCAACTAATTCTCATATTAATTTGAGCCTAATAGTAATTTTAATGTATAACACAAATACAACTAATACAATCCGTTTCTCATTTATAACTGAGTTTTACTTATTGTCACCCGAGAGGGAGTGTCGCAAGCGTTACGTAATTATTAGAGGGGGTTCAAGCGGTTGTTACAGGTGGAGAGGGGTTATGCCATATACTCCAAATTTGCGTTTCGTAATATATTGACGGCCCCCATACAGTTCTCCCTGTTGTTGAAACCACCTTCGGAGTTGACAATATTTCATCTCGTTCGTTGGGTATGGCATTTCGGCCTCTACCACTTTTATTAATTAATCTGCCATCGTACATGAATTGGTGTACAATATCTTGAATAGTTAAATGAGGTCTTCCCATTATCGCAATACCTCGTAGTAACCGCGCAAGTTTTCTTGAGACCTCGCTTCGCTAGTTTCGAGAGGAGTGGCGAGTTGTGGTTATTTTGACGAAAGGAATTTTTTATAAAATTTGTAGTTCGTTCTTCGAAGCAAAATAGTTTGTTACACGGGAGCGAGCTTTTCTGGTTATCAGAGTTTGTCTACAGCGCTCGTTGCTTTCATTTATTCTTCATTCAACTTATGTTGGCAAAGGAGTGGGGGTACGTATACAGGGGCTCAAGAAAACGTGCGCGTACAATAGTGATCTTTCCCTCATGGCTAAATTCAAAAAAGGTTTTCGTTCTTTCATTGTCGTTTTCCTTCTCGCGGCAATTTTCAATTCAGTGATGGTCTTCGCAAATCTGACCATCAACTAATGCTTGTCACAACTTTGTACCCAAGGAAACATTTCAACGAGTACGTTTCAATGCGTGCTTATGATGGTATACGTTCTTTTCTTGCAACGTTTATTTGGAGGTATCATACAAAATATTGCATTTTTCTGCTTTCAAATTGCACTAGTCCTTCCAGAAAACCTCAAATATCAAAATTACATATATTATTTACAGAAATATTCATATGAGAAGGACAATATCATTGAAAAGTGTAAAGGTGTACGTTCAATTTTGAGAGCCACGAACGAAAAATGTAGTTTATAATGCTGGTGTACAAAAAAAAGTTAGTTCGTTGGTCAATTTTCGGTAAGAAAGTTAGAGGAATTTTTTAATTGTGGGTCATGAATTAGATTTACATTAACAAATCGCCAAGTTTTGCTGCACTCCCTGAGGACTGTTTTGACAGTGAGGTTTAACTGACAAGAAACTTCACTTGCAAAGAGTTGATAAACCAACCAAATATTGAAGCAAAATTTCCCAGAATTTATGAAACTTAATTTAAGATAAATGTCACACACAATTTCTGTTTGAACCAGAATTCTTTCAAACAATAAGACATTAAGCTACCTAACTCAAAGGGAGTAAATCCTTAATTATTGCATTAAATGCATTATTAAGTAGTTTCCATGGAAACTGCTTACATAAAAATTCACAAAAAAACTTTATTTATAGTTTTATATATTTTTAAACTAATTCAAAATAATGCAATTTCAGCCATGTACCTCATAACTCAGGGAATAATATATTTTTATAATTTTTTGCAAAACAAAACCCATTAAATATTTTTTTTGTTTGCTACAATAACTTCAAAAATAACAAATATATAATATTTCTTGATTATATTGCACTCTTGTTTATATTCTTTTCTCCAGTATTTTCATGGTTTAAAAAGTCGTTTTTAAAGCCAAATGCACACGTCAAAAACAGGTGTTCTGATTAAACTGCGTGTTAAAATTAAAAATCTTTTTAAACAATACAGAAGAAAGACAATTAAAGTGTACAGCGTCCTCCTGCTGACAGCACAAAGGGGTGCAAGGTAACACAAAATATCTCAAAAACTAAGAATGCTGCATGAAAACAATTTGAAGAGTCAATAAGTACAAAAGAAATATGATTTCAAAAATGCCTCCCCCCCTATTTAGCTGAAGATTTGAATAGATGAGTACCTTACGCATTCAGTAGAAAAACCCAAAAGAAACAAAAGTATTGAGGAAAGGAAAATTGTTATTAAATGTAAATGTCTTGAATGAGAAAATGTTTACAAGTATGTATAAATGTACATGTAATACAATACTATACCCAAAAAAGGATGCTGATTTTTGACCCAAATCATCAGACATTGAAAAATCTAGATACTAAAATTTTTAAGTGCATTTATTGTCAGAATCAAGAAAGTCACATTAAAATAATGTACATTCTGGTTTAAATTTGACCACACAAGACAAAATTATATTATTTTAATTCCAAAAGAATAATAAATAAATTTCACAAATACAGATGCAATCTGTTAGCACATCCCACATGTTGATATTACTGACTACAGCCAAGGCTGGTGCATGGGGCTCAGTCACAAATGTAATTCTAATTAATTTTTTTATCAACATTTCAGAAAAAATTCTTCCATCTTCAAGGCAGTGCATGATTAAGATCAAACAAATACATGCTGATTAAGTTAAATTTACACAAAATTACTGTCTGCTACACAATTTATGCACGATACATTACAATAAAAGAAACATAAATATTAATGCTGGTAAGTAACCACATGTGAAATAGGGTTCATAGGAACACGTCTATTTTCTTGGGTTGGTCACACATCATATGAGGTTACCTAACACTATGAATATTTTGCTCCAGTTTTATGTAGTAAGTTATTCTATATTTATTATTATTCATTCATGTTCTAATTGTTGTGAGGCAAATAGTAATTTTGTGTAAAATTTGCTTAATTAACATGTATTTGTTTGACCTTATTCATGTACAACCTTGAGGATGGAAATAAATTATCTGAAATCTTGTCAAACAATTGATTAGAACAACATTCCTTTGGTCAAGCCCCATGAACAAGCCTTGTGTTACTTATTATCATAAGGATTCCCCATGATTTTACAGTTTATTTTTAATTATATTTGGGTGATAAAGATTGCATTGAGACAAGAGAGTTGTAATATTTGTATAGATACCTTCTGAGCCCTGAATAGTTTTTAATATTCTCTGTAGCCAATGTACCTAACAATTTGCTTGAGCACTCACTTGTAATAGTAATTGGATCCCGTAAGAATGAAGAAATTTTTGCTTTGTATAAGTTTTATGAACATCACAGCCTTTACTTTCCACTGTGTAACACAATGTAAAGATAATAGCGATGACATAAGATACCTATTAATTTCCACATCATGTTTAACATTATGAATTACATACAGTCCAAACCACATGAAAGAACTCATTATTTATTTGTACATGGAATGCAATGAGTGTTTCACAATCATTATTGAATGGATAGGTCATACTATGATGTCTTGAAGGCTTCTAATTACTTGCAACACAACTATAGTAAAATTTTAATAACTTTTTTCCATCAAGAATTCAATAAAAAAGAACATCTACTGATGGAACACAATAGGTCAATATACTGAGTCAAATTACTGTTCTACAAATACAATATGAAGAGGAGTGAACACTACTTGTGCATATCACTAATTGAAAAAAAAAATCACATCTAATTCTGATAATATGCCAACTTGTTCACACACAAATAACTTGCAACCTAATAAATTTATGCATTTTGAATTGTGTTGAATTTTAGAACCCAATTCCACATATATGATTATCATAATAACAAATAGCTACCTGTTTCATTTTTATGAACATAATACTATTTCAATGTTTGTGAGCAACTACAGGTCAATTTGAGCATTGCATTTCAGGAGAGCCTAAACTCAAAACAGAACCCAATTGACAGCTGAAAACCAAACGAGATTATTTATATCAGAAAAATTGTAAGTTCTTGTATATAAATTGGATATACTTTTCATATTTTTCACATCTACAAGATTTTACTACAATTTTTCAATCTATACAATTGCAATCTCTGAGAAAACAAAATAGAATCGTACAAGAGAAAACCATATAATCTGAGATAAAAAAAATAAATAGGACTTTAAAAAATTTATCTTTCTGTGTATAAATATTCCAAGAGACCTCAAGCGATGAAATGTCAACATTCTTTTATTTAAAATTCTATTAAACAAACTAACTGACAAAATAAACTCATCTTGCTTCTATTACAGGCCACAAAAAAAAACATTCCATATGACAAGAGTGAACACTAGTTCCCAGAGAGACCTGGATTTCATATTATTCCCTTTATGACCACATTGAAATATAGGAAACATCTCCAATGATCTAGAAATAAAAGGTAAATGGGAATACTCGTTACTCATACAGGTCACTCATATTGGGCCATTCACAGTCATTTTATAATATTTTTCCTACGAATAAATATAAATATACATGCTATTATGTATACAGAAATTTCACAACTATATCATTATTACAATATATACATTTTTTTTATACAGGACAATGCCTTAAATATTCAGAATCAAAATAAATAACAGTTACTGTAATGTCATCTCTAAATAATCTTACTACTTCATCTGGCATCGACAACAATTGTGAAAGTTTGCCATGATCCAGACCATACTCTGTACCCCCTAGAGCATTCCTGATTAAATGTGTAGCTGCATTTGTATCAATTGGCTTTCTCTTAAGACCTTCTTTTCTTTGCAATAACATAGTGTTAATCTCAGAAAGAGTCATATTGTTTCTAGGGAGGCGAAAAGGATTCAAAGTAACTTTGCCACTCATGTGCTCTCCAACAAGACGGACAACTTGTAAAGGTGACACTAAATCCCACAAACCATCTGATGCAATGATTAAAAATTTGTCCCTAGGAGTTAGTCTGTGATGAACTACATCAGGGCAGGCAGTAAGGTATGGTGGTGTGTAATAATTTGGTGCAATAGCGTTTTCACCGAAAACAGGCTTTACTACTTGATTCATAATTTCTTTGCTCCACTTATAACGGAAATCACCCAATGCTCGTAAGGGTGCCAATTGTCCAAGCAACCTATCAGATTTAATTACAGTTTCACGTTCATTGAGAGGATGTTCACGCAAAATTCGATTCACTTCTGACACATTTTCAGTATTATGCTCTTTTGTTAATTTTTTGGCTGTCCAAGTATTGACATCACTAAGCACCCCAAGAACACACTGACAGTCACCGACACTTGCAACATGCAAATGTGGACCATCTATGTGTGCTACACAGGCCACTGCTCCAGACATAGCAACAGAAAGTGTCTTAATATCAATTTTACCATCTGTTTTTTCTAACGCCTCTAGAGAAAGGTCCTGGTCCAATCTCAAAAAAGCTTTTTCCATTACCTCTTTCATTTGAAAGTCTAAAGAGTTACTCTTCATTTCTGACAATTCTTTAACAAACTTCTTGAAAGTCTCTAAATATTTTTCTTTAAGATCAGCTAATAAATCTATTTTATCATTATACATTTCTAAGAGCTTTAATGATTGATTAGTTTCCAATGACTCTAAATATTTATTAAGTAAATCAGGAGGAAGCATACACACAGTGATGTAATCAAAGAGTCTCTTGGCAGTGACTTGTGCACATGCTGCACCACCATGGCCATCAAACACACCTAACAGGATACCTAAATTAACAGAAAACAGCTTAAGTAATTCCAAATAACTAAGACTGACAGCATTAGTTTAATTGTTTATCAAAACTAGTTTTATTTAATAAAGCAATTCAATTTTCAATATAAGAAAATGGTACATCTGCCACTTCTGTTTTGCTGCAGTTGTGAACAAAAATTACCAGTTGTCAATAGCCCTCTTGCTTCTGTTCTTGCATCTTCAATTGGATTATTTGAAGCAAGCTGGTTTGAATCATATGACTTCACAGAACTAGGAAAATTGAACTCTTGAGTGTACTCATTTTCTCTTAAAATATTAGTAACCTAAAAGAAAAGAAAAAGACTAAAAAAATAAAATAGAACTTTATAAAATTCACATTACAGCTCAATTACAGTACCTCCTGTGGTGTCAACTTGGCCAATGCATTCTGTCTGCTGGAGGAACTGAAATACCTATAACTGCCACGCACTGTAAATGTTTTGTGAAAAAACTGACTGGAAGGTACAATACTAAATTGACACCTAATGAAACCTAATAATCTATGTTCATTATATTCTTGACCATTTAAACTACAATGTTTTAAACATTTGTCTGCTATTAGCTGCTTAAATTTGAAACGAACCGCCATCCCTGTTCAATAAAATGTATTTAAGCACTTTATTTTCAAATTTCGTTTTAAACTAAGCGAAAGTAACGCGGTCCTAACGTATCTTGGAGCAGCACTTTTTAACGCATATAATGCCATATTTTTTGGATTATCAATCTTATGTTAACAGAGCTAATTGATCTGATGTATTGACTGGCATTCTGTGCCTCGAAAAGTACCGACAAACCCTTCTCATACGACATGATTATATACAATTTCCTCGTAACAAACAAAAATAAATCAAAATAACAATCAATGACTCGTCCAACCACAACCTGAACACCGAGAGGCCACTAACGTTGGCCAAGGGCCATCCTCGGCCATGCTACTTTCCGTGTACTCTCTTCGACTACAATCCGGCGCACCAGCTGCGCAAGTACATTGATGAGTATTTTCTTATTTGATGTGCACCTAATGCTGGTTGTCTGAAGGAACTGGAATTAAAGGGTGACACTTGTGTATTGCGAAAGAGACGAATTCCTCAATTTAAAAAATATATATATTTATGAAAGAATGTGTGTTATATAACTTAAAGAAGTCGTGAATGTTAAGTCTCATCTGATCTGCATCTGATCACTATCTGATCACATGGATGCCATTTTATGGTAAGTTCGTTGTTCATGTTCGTTTAACCTCTAGTCCTCTAGCTATTCTCTGCTCTGCTCTAGTTTCGGTAAATCTCCCCGTAGATGGCACATCACTCGAAGACAGATGACAACTATCACAGTGGCGCGAACTTTCATGAAAAGTTAAAGGTTTCAAACGAGATTTTCAGAGTTAGAAAATAGCAGTTTATGCAATTATTTTATAATGTTAAGCTTCATAGCATGAGTACATGTTTTGAAAACGAGCGACTTAAGGAGCGAGTTTTCAAATTTGTAGGAATGTAATAAAGCAACATTATAAATGAGTTGCATACTATATTATTTTGTATAACAGCATTATACATTTATAAGAGAATCAAACTTAATGTTTTGTATTCCAGCATTATAAAAGAACATTCTGTTGCAAGAAATCGTTCATAATTGGGCATTTTACGGCACAAATGATGACGTATTAGATTTTATGTCACGAATGATTGCGTTATCACACATTCAGCCAATCGTAGCGAGAGAATCAGGGGGAGGTAGAGCTGAACGGAACAGCTGACCACCGTTTACTCGCACGATGTGAAATACCCGAGTCATCACAGGGAAGTTGTTTCGCAAAATTAAGTTTGATTCTCTCATAAATGTATAATGCTGTTATACAAAAAAATATAATATGTAACTCGTTTATAATGCTGCTACTAAAATTATTGCTGTATGCTAAAATTATTGCAATGATATCGAGGAATAAAAGGCAATTGAAATTATATTTCTAATTCAAGCTTGTCTGATTTTGTCATATTTTTTACAATTATCTCAATGTAATCAGCTGGTCAAGTGAGACATGTAGACATGTGCCTGTAGTATTATATTCGCAAGTTTTCTTGAGCCCCGGTATATCTACCCGAACTCCTTTCCCAACATTAGTTCGATTAAGAATAAATGATAGAAACGAGCCTGAATACTTCCTGTTGTCCACCTGCCTGAATACTTCCTAGTTGCTGTTGATGGCAGGCACTAAGCGAAAACCCCTCATCGCTGATAGGAAAACGTAATCTCAGGAAGTGTTCCTACTCGTGCATATTTTTATTTCAGTAGTATTTCACTATAAATTGAAGATAAATATTGCAAAAAAAAAAAATTGCGTAAAAACCCGTTTCCGGGCAAAATTCTTGTTGGTGAACCTCATATTCGTGTTAAGCGGCACAAGAAACATGGGGACCAATCTCTTCTGCAATCTGCAGGTTTTTGTTTCTTTTAAATGCCTTAGTCATGTTCAGTTTTCCTTTAGTGACAAACGATGAGGCCTCTGAATCCATTCAGAAATTAATTGTTTTATGTAGATATTTGGGAAAAGTTAAAATTTAAGGGGTCGCAGACAATATTGTCTTCTCTACTTTCACCTGTCTTCAGTAGAAAAACGTTGGGAGCACTAGGGAGGAAGCAGTCAAAATCACAAGGAGATCTCTGGTCCAAGTTTTGCGGGTCCATGATTCTTCAAAATCGATTGAAAGCAAAACGTGTCTGTCCTGATCTATCTGAACGAACTCGATGCCCTGCGAGTTTGGAACTGCAATTTGAATTTAGTGGGATGCTTTTCATTAAAGTTTCAACATGTTCAAAATTTTCTCTATGGCGCCACATTTTTTATTAAATGTTGTCCTCGGATTGTCCTACAACAGCGGTATTAAAGGTAGAGATTTCCCCCTTAATTAAACACTGAAAGACATCTTGAAATAAGTTCATGAATTATTTGTCGAAAATGGTTAGTTTTCGCGTAGTTTTGCTTTTATTATTACACCATTTTAAAATAAATATTTTCGCCAAAGACGGCACAAATTTTTCCTACAACTTTCTCCTCGTATGTATCAAAGAACGGTAAAAAAAATGGTGCCAGTCACAATTCCAGCCAACTCTGTATTTTCGAAAATTTCAAAAATTTGACATTGCAAAACTACAATTTTAAAGATAGATATTTTGTCTTAAAATGTTCTAAAAATCTTATCTTAGTTTTTCTTTAAATTTCGTTTGTATCAAAGGGCTGTAAAAATGTAGTTCTAGTCCAATTTTCGGCGAACCCTAAATTTTCGAAGATTGCAAAAACAGTATTGAAGATAACAAATTTAGTTTTATAGAAAATATCTGTTCAATAACACGAAAACTTTAAAAAAGTTGTTGGTGCAATCTACCTATTTATAATTCAATTACATTTATTTTGTCAGGCGCATCAATACAGTCAGGATTCAGTACGTACCATATCTGTAAAGCGTATGACAACTGCCTTTTGTAAGCTCGGGCAGGATGCGCAGTTCTAAGAGTAGCCCGCTCCCCTTGCGTTTCTAGAACCCCATAGAACCCAACCGTCTGCCCTGCGCGGCAGTTACAGGTAACGTTGCGTCACATCACATAACATTATTGCCTCAACATTCCTTAAACCCAAATCATAATTTTCACAATTGAAAATGCTTAATATACATACAATGTATTATATTTGTGACTAACTATATCTTAAATCTCATAATTACAATGTATTGTATCAAACGATTCTATTAGTTACAAGCCAGAAGTCGCGCGTAGCCCGCTCTCGCAAGCTGTGGTTGCGTGTACTTCTACGAGGGTTGCCTTTTATATTTAAGGATTAGAGAACAAAAACAAATATTAATCATCGAAAATCACTTTATTGTTTTTCAAAATATTCCCCTTCTATAAAACTATCTATACACTTTTGCATGCGTTTGAACCAATTGCCGAAGCACTTTTGCCACTCTGATTGAGGTATATCCAAAACATGCATTCTGAATGCAGCAACCGCTTCAAGTGTCGAAAAACGTTGACCTCTCAGTTGGTTTTTTACGTACGAGAATAAAAAGAAGCCATTCGGTGCCAAGTCAGGACTATACGGCGGATGACTCATCAAATCGATGTTTTGAGTGCTCAAAAATACAGTTGTTTCGACCGATGTGTGAGAGCTCACATTGTCGTGGTGAAGAGTTATCCGTCTTCGGCGGTTGTTTTCCTGATTTCTTGGAAGACAGCTGACAAACAAATCGTTATGTACCACTCAGAATTGACTATTCTGCGTTGTTCTAGTGGTACGGTTGCGACATGTCCAGTTTTTCCGAAAAAACAGGCGACCATCTGTTTGGAAGTGCTTCGTGCGCGAACAACTTTTGTTGGATTTTGCTCATCTTGAAACACCCATACAGTCGACTGCTGTTTACTTTCGGGCTCATACGCGTAAATCCACGATTCATTACCTGTCACGATGTCATAGACGTGTTTCGAAGCACCGCATTTTTGAGCATTTCTTTCGACCAATCGATCAAAGGTTTTCATTTAATTTTCTCCTTGTCCGTCCCTTGTTTTACCAAGGGACGATAAAAATATGACGCTAGTCTGATTTTCGGCAAACTTTCCGTAATTTCAAAAATTGCGTGTTGGAATTAGTTTTATGTAATTCCTTATTAAAGTTTATGAATATTTTAAAAAAAATTTTCATAAAAAAAAGGGCCCAAAATGTTTGCTTTAAATTTTCTCCGGTAGAGCAACGGTAGAGCACCGGACGTTTAAAACTCGCGGATGACTTATTTTTTTTAAACGCTCTGAATTTTCGAAAATTAGGAATAATTTGAGAAAGTATGTTTCATGCGTGGACGAAAGAGACGAGAGAGAGCGAGAGAGAGCGAGAGAGAGGGAGAGAGGTGTCCGCTTTATCAACCAACTGGCTACTGAGCAAGAAATCGCAGTATTAATCGTGTATAGAAGTCAGGACGAATCAGGTTGGTTCCCTGCTACACTATACAGTAGGTGGCCCTATTATTAGGATCAGTACTCATATTTGTGTAATTTCTTGTTTAATTCGGTTTTTAGCTGAGGATAATTTTCGATAAGAGCTGTAGTGCTACTGTTATCATTACTATTGTTTTTAATAAGTGGCAAATTGGAAACCTGCGGTATTTAAGAAATAAGTGATTTTACTTCTCGTTCACCTGAAGTTTATTGAACATTGCTGCTGTAATGAAGCAAAACAAATTACTTTTTGTTTTTTGCAAGTTTTTCCTTTCCCAAATAATCAAAACTTAAGTATTGTTCCTTTCTGCGTTACTTTTACTAATTTTATTAGTGAATTTCATTTCAGTTTACAATGTAACATTACACCCACGAAATTTTTAATTTTTAGTTGAATAAGGCTTCAGACAGGTCTCCAAAGAAAATTAGATAGATAGATTTATTAAAGTTCGCTTTGAGCTAATGCTCGGTGGCAAACATGATAAAAATTAAAATTAGAATTACTAAACATTTTCAACATTTACAATTGGGTTTACTATTAGAATTAGGGGGTCGATATAATAGTTCCAATTTATTTCTAGCCAACTCTAAATTCACTTCTAGTTTACATAACACTTCACTACACTACACTCCCTTCCCCCCACTACACTACACTTCACATCACTTCACTGTATAAGGGTCATGACGATAATAATTATGACAATAATAATAATAAAAGTAATAGTAATATTAATAATAATAAAAGCAATAATAATATTAACAATAACAATAATAATAAAAGTAATAATAGTAATAATAATAATAATAATAATAGTAATAATAATAATAAATATAAATGTCTCAGTCAGTATTATTCAAGATGATCTAGATGGAATGAAGTATATTTTTAAATTTGGCTACATTAGAAGGAAGAGCCTCTAGTGCTTCTGCAGGTAGTTTATTCCAATCTACTATAGTGCGATTCACAAAGGAGAACTTGCGTACATCAGTTCTTTGCTTTCTACATCGTATTTTCCAAGGATGGTCTCCTCTGCTTTTATAATCTGATTTCTGTAATCTTTTACCGATATCTGCCCATGGTGTGTACCCTCTGTATGTCTTATACATTACGCATAAACGCGCCCGTTCCCTTCTCTTAGATAAGGACTCCCATTCTTCTAGTTCGTCACCAACGCACCCGTGATTTACAAACTTTGAGGCCCGTTTTTGAATTTTATCTAACGCTTCGATTTGCCCTTTTCTGTACGGGTCCCAGCATGCCGCTCCGTATTCTAAAATTGGACGAACAAGTGTAAGTATATGCTAGGGATCGGGCATTTGGACTACTATTTTTTAGAATACGCATTACAAAGTGCAGCGCTCTCCAGGTTTTTTAAACCGTATTGTTAATATGATCCGACCAACCTAAGTCGCTTCGCAGGACCAAACCCAAATACTTAGTTTTTTTACACGTGGTATAACGTTAGTTCCTAATTCATAACTGGAGCGTATGTTCGAGCGGGACTTGGTAAAGCAAATGAATTTACTCTTTTCCGGATTTAATTCCATCTTATTTCTGCACGCCCAGTTCCATAAACAGTTAAGATCGCTTTGTAAAACATTTTCGTCCTTAGACGAGCCAATACTCCTATATATTATGCAATCGTCGGCGAATAGTCTAACTTTTGATTTTAATCCAGTTGCAATGTCATTAATAAACGCTAAGAATAGCAAAGGCCCTAACACACTCCCCTGGGGGACCCCCGAGGTTACATCGGCTTTCGATGAATATTTGTCTCCTAATCTGACTGAGTGCGCCCCGTAAGAAATTCTTTTATCCACAGGATTATTCGATGATCTTTTCCCGTTTCTGACAATTTGGAAATTAAAAGGCCATGTGGAACAAGATCAAATGCCTTAGAAAAATCTAATATTATTGCGTCGACCCTACTCCCTTCGTCTAATGAATCTGCTATGTCCTGACAAAAAGCAATTGTCTGGCTGTCGCACGAATACCCAGGACGAAAACCGTGTTGATTTTGAAATAGCCAATCAGTTTTATTCCAAACTCGTCTAATATACTCCGCGATTATGTGTTCCATCTGTTTGCATACGACTGATGTCAAACTTATAGGCCTGTAATTGTTAACAATCCTTCTGTCTCCTACAATCCTTGTCTCCTTCCTTCTTAGAGAAATACCTTACAATCCTTCTTCTTAGAGAAATACCAACAAATTACGTCTACAATATTAAACAGTAGAACAGACATATTCTTGAAACGTATACAATGTGTCAATGTTTGAGGTATGCAAGCTCAGCTTACGTAGTGAGGGTACGAAGAATGTGAACAATCGGAAAAACCTTGGATATTTCGAGACTTACTGAATTTTGTTAGTGTTATTGACGGTGCTTTAAAAATTAGCGTCAAATTCAGTTCCGAACACTGTTGCAAGTAATGAACAAGAGGAAGAGAATTTAGAAATTCAGCATGAGCAGTGTCATTATTCTAAGTAATGCTGCAAATTAAAACGTTGGAAGCAATGTTTCCAGAACTCGACAAACGGCTTCGAATACTTCTAACTACTCCAATGCACGCGTCAGGTTGCGACGGGTATTTCAACATTTTATTCAATGTAACGTTGCTGTGTAAGAAGGCCTGGAAAAGTGCATCTTTCGCTACTTGCGAGGGTGTAGGAAGTGTCGGGGACGCGGAGACATGCAGCTCCATTGTCTCGACAGAGGTGCGTCCCTAACGCCGCCGCTGACCCACCGGGAAATACGGACGATGCAGTCTCATAAACCGGCAATTCAGCTTCACCTGTTCTAGGAACTTGGGTGACGTATGAGTTCGGAATTTGGCAAAGCTCAAAGGTCATCAATGACGCCGCGATTGGGCGGAAGAAACCGCGTGACGCTTGCCCGCCAATCGCAGAAAATGAAGCGGGGGAAGGCCACGTGACCCCGCGAACCTGAGGAGGTAGCTGCAACGCACAAGCTGGGTCATTCCGATAGAGGAGGCGACAGCGAGCAGAAGTGCCTCTTAAGAGGCAGGGACGAGGGCTAGTTTCATCTGGGGGGACGCCAGTGAATGCGTTACCGCATTGCCGCCACCCGAATGCATCATTGCAACATCGCGGGCCGCCTCTGGGATCGCTAACTCAAGGACGAACGCCACGGACAATGACTGTGGGTGCCCGACTGACGACGGACTGAGGCGCACCCACAGCTGCCGTGAGCCATGCCGCCGATACCCGGAGCAGGCATTGCTAGCGCCCGGGATGTCACCACGCCGCCTATCGCTCCGACCGCTTTGCTAATGAGCAAAGGAGTGAGGCGAGACGCTGCCGTCGCCTGACCGCTCTGCTGCCTGACCGCACCGCGCCAAGCAGCAGGGAAAAGGGCCGCCGCTTCCTTCACCAGCGTCGTGACCGCTGGGAAGGGCGTCGCGCTGCTTCGAAGGATGAACTCTGGCCCGTACGGCCGAATTTAAGATAAGATAGTTATAAGATAGTTTTAAGAAGTAAATATAACGGGGGGCTTCATCTCATGAAAAAGGGAATATTAAATCCACCTTTGAAAATACCACGAGTTTCAATGCAGTACTAAAATGAGAATAAGCCCTATCATGCAGGCCTGTCTTTAAAGAGACAACGGACTGAGAAGCCGGAGCAACGCTGCATCGCCATAAACAGGTAATCAGGTGAGTCAAGGCAGACACACGGTTCATGAGGTTACACCGTGAAACGAGCAACTTCAATGAATTAGTGATGGAGAAATTTGTTCATTTGAAAATTCAGCGATTGGATTTTGAATTCAAGTAAACAAGATTTTTAATTTTCGTATTCTTCTGTTTTTATTAGTGGTTTTAATTTTACATATTTATTGCAAATTATCCGATAGGAATCCAAATATTATTAAAGATATTTGAATTCAAGGTGAAATGTTCTTAAACAATTTTAATAATTGTGTTCATTAATTCATCGAGAAATATTGGAGAGGGAGCCCCCTTACGACCATTGCTTTTGCAGCACCCTTACATTTAACACACCCACGGCCAATGATCACGACAAGAATTCCTAATGTAATACATGCACGTTACTTTCCGTAATACTGGGTGGTATGAATAAAAATGAGAAAGTACTCCACAGCAATTGCTTACGAGTATAAGTAGAAACTACTACTTCTCATAAGCAATTGCTTCTTTTCATATGAATAAAAAGTTTCGTGACACTTGGAGTATTTACTTCTCTCTGTAAGTAATTGCTCAGTACTAGTCTGCTGCGATTGGTCGACTTTCGTCTGTTTTGTAGAAACTCTGGGGTTTAGCGGGCGATGTTTTGACGAAGCTGACCGTGTTTATCTTATAGCACGTGTTAGTCTGGCAATAGTTGTGATAGTTGAGCAGAGTTGTGCTTCGAATTTTTAAGTATGAGTGATTCAGAGCGATCGGTTGAGGAGGGCCCCGAATTCTACCATCAGAAAGCATTCGTTAGCATTTTGAAGGATCACAGGATTTTCTTTGAAAAATCACAATTGCCTTCACTAAGGCGGAAGAAGGCCGAAGCACTTACTGAAGCAGCGGAGAAATACCGACTTAGATTTGGAAAAGAAATAACCTCCCGACAACTATCGAAACAAAAATTCCAATTTAAAGAATAGAGTAAAGAAAAAAACCGACGTGTTGCAGACCGGCAACAGAAACATTAAGCTGAAGGAGTGGGAAAAAGATTACCTTAAACTGATCAATGGAGATACTAATCCAACTGTAACCCGAATCGAAGGTAAGAATAACTTCTATTTATTCATTCGTTTATTATTTATAGAATACAATTAATTATTGCAATTGCATTTCAATTAGTAAACTACGAGTGTATTAAAAATACGTAATTTATTACTTTTTCAGGAGCAATAGAAGCTGGTGTTGCTTCAGTCAGTGATGATGGTGCAGATTTTACAAGTACATTACAGGAAAATGGTGCATCAATAAGTGCTAGTGTGATTTTCGAAGATGGAACTAGTATGTATGAAGAGGTTACGCCTGTGAAAAGAAAAAGAAATGTGAACAGACTCTCTAATGCCGAAATGCAAAGATTGATATATGTTGAGCAGTTGGAAGTTTTGCAATTAAATAAAAGAAAATTGCAGTGGCAATTAGATCAGATGAGGACTTTCAGCAGTTGGAAGTTTTGCTATTAAAAAAAAGGAAATTGCAGTGGCAATTGGATCAGATTAATTAAGTGTGTAAATAACTTATGAATAAATGTGAATGATCTGAAGAATGTGCTTAATTTTTCCTCTTGACATTTAAATCTGATTCTTGCTATTACAACCTACCTGTGATGTCCCTTTTGTCTCTGGTGTTATTAATGTCCATCTAGGATTTGCTCTTACTCGGCCTCATTAGGATTAGAACCAATATTCATTTTGTATATTTTTTTCTTCAAAATTGATTTGAAGGTTCTTTAAATTCTTAGGCAAACATTCATACAGATAATTTTTTATTAAATTTCATACAATTTGTAGACCTTATACTGTCTTAAAATTATTCAATGAGAATAAAATTCTTTCAAAACAATATTTGACATAACTTGTTATTTATTTATAAAATAATTATATTTTATTGCTACACGTAAGTAATTACTTTTTCAACCATTAGATTATAATAATTGACTATTTTAGGAACCATTTTTGCTGGTGTGGCGTCGTTAACACGAGGGCCAGAACCGTTAGGTTGGTGAAAGTACGCTGCGGGGGAG
>BOPP01000027.1:3148056-3187688 GCA_017312745.1 Gryllus bimaculatus | reverse complement strand
ATACACTTCGGTCCCAGTATAGCTTATAGATGTCGTTCTCGATGACACTTTGTGGATGGTACTTGTAGCAAGGTGTATCAAATTTACCAGGAATTCCACATTTTCTTGCAAGTTTGGCGTGGATGATTCGTGCCACCATATCGTGCCTCTGTTTATAATCTGTTGGGGCCAGCATACTGCAACCCGTAATGATGTGCTGGATCGTTTCTTGGCCAACACCACAAGCCCTGCAGATATCAGAAGGCACTTCGGGGTCTTTAATAATGTGTTTGAGGTAATTTCTTGTCGCAATTACCTGATCCTGGATTGCGATAAAAATCCTTCAGTCTCGGGATACAGATACCCTATTTTAAGCCACTTGTACGATAAGCAGACATCGACATTTGATTTGGCTATTTCTGCAGGATATCTACTATGAAGTGCTTTTTGTTTCCATTGTTCTAACTCCTGGGCTTGTATTGATCGCTCGAGTGATACATTTTGCTGTTTGAGGTTGAGGGGTGTATAGTTCTCGTCTACTTGCTGTATTACTCTGTGTAGCTGAGATGACAAAGCTTTCTCATTGAAATACTCTCTCATGTTCGTCAGCAGTTTTGCATGAAGATTACCATTCTTTAAGATTCCCCTACCTCCTTGTTTCCTTGGCAGTGTTATTCTATGAATAGAACTTTTCGGATTTGAAACGAGTCATTTGGATCCTAAAAGTCCTCTCCAGTGAGTCGAAATCGGTTCTGGTCCATTTTATAATGCCTAATGAGTAGGTAATCACAGGTATGGCATATGCATTAATTGCTATTGTAAGGTTACGAGAGTTGAGGGAGGTCTTGAGTATGGTATTCAATCTATTGGTAAACTCTGTTTTTAACTCCTCTTTTATTTGGCTGTGTATGATCATTTTATTTTGTTGAATCCCCAGATACTTATAAAACTCATCCATTCCCAATGCTGTGATTATCTCTCTTGATGCAGTTTCGTGCTCTGTGCTGTCTGTGAGCTTTCCCCTCTGAATACTTTGTATTTTACATTTTCTATGCCAAACTGCATGCCTATATCACTGTAGAATCTTTTAGTGATATATATTAGCTTCTTCAGTCCCTGTAATGTGCCAGAGTATAGGTTAATGCTATCCATGTATGCTAGATGGGTGATCACGCACTTTTCTTGTCCTTTCAGTTCAAATCCCACTCTTGTGTTGTACAATAGATATGACAGTGGGTTTATAGGCAGACAGAACCAAAACGGACTGAGGCTATCTCCTTGAAATATTCCTCGCTTGATCTTCAAACTCTTCGTGACT
The DNA here is from genome assembly GCA_017312745.1 of Gryllus bimaculatus. NCBI lineage: Eukaryota > Metazoa > Arthropoda > Insecta > Orthoptera > Gryllidae > Gryllus > Gryllus bimaculatus. Next base: position 3,186,391 of record BOPP01000027.1, on the reverse strand, counting down.
ACTCTCTCGTTCCTGGAATGCATGTGTATTTTCGTGCACCAGTGGTTTATCACAGTCTTGAGGAATTCTTCAATCACAGGGATTATACCATATATTCTTAGGACATGAATAAGCCAGTCGTGAGGGACCATGTCGAATGCTTCTGTAATCAATAAAACATGTATATAGGTCACGCTTTTTCCCACATGCCTGAGACATGATAACGCTGTCTATTACTAACTGTTCTCTGCTTCCCAAAAAGCCATTGCAACAGCCTTTTTGGGTCTTCGAGATGATGTTATTTTGTATGCAATGTTGTTTGATGATAGTATGTGGACAGCCTGTCATGATCTTGTATAATGCATTAAGACATGTGATTGGGCGGTAACTCCCTGGATGTGTAGTGTCATTGGTTTTTGCTTTTAAGTATGTGACTCCCTCACTTAAGCTGGAGTTTCTCTCGGAGTTTCTTCCGGATTTGTCAGGTAATGATTGATAAATGTCAAGATCTTTCCATGGAGACATGTGAAACTCTTGAACCAGATGTTGTGAAGCCCATCAGGACCAGGGCATTTCCAATTATTCAGCTTACGTATAGTAGCCTGTAAAATGCCCATAGAGATTTGACTAGTTTTCATGTGTCTGATAGCATCAGAAGGATTCGTAAAATCACTCATCCATGATGTCCTGTCATGAAAGTGGCCTTCTGTTGACCATATCCCCCCCAGAATTCTTCAACAGCTGACTTCACTGGTAGCTGGACGCTTTGGATTTCTCCTTTCAATCTCCTAAAAAACACTTTTTGGTTTCTACTGAATGTTTGATTATAGTTTTTACGCTTTAAACTTTTTTAAACGTCTTTGGCTGTAAAAGCTAAGTTTTTGTTTCAACGTATCAATATATTCTAAGATATACTCATTTTGAGGATTGTACGCTGCGTGTTTGCAATGCATTCTCATGATTTTTGATGCTTTTTCTTCATTTTATTGCTTTTATTTCCTCTCAGATATGCTTCCAATACCCCTATATCTGACCTGCGCTGCTTTATTCTTTTGTCCAGCCTTATCTTCCAGGGTGGTTCGCACGGTGGTCGGTGCGCTTGCTGTTCTCGACTATCCACAATTTTCCCAACATTTACCCTTACAATTGACACTGCCATGCAGTAAATGATTGAATCAAGTTGGTCTTACGCGACATTTTGTATTTGTTCCATTTCGGTGGGGAGTATATTTTCATTTGCCAGTTTTATCAATTGTGCCATTTTCTTGGAGCTGTGTTGTCTTGGTATTCTTGATCTGGTCTGATATGCAAATCCCCAGTATTCTGCTTTTGTTGTCTGATATTGGTGATAGTTGTTCAAGCAGTGTTTTTTCTACTTGCTGGAGTATCGTGTCCGGTTGAGAAATTTGAGGCATTAATTCTACAAGGGGCTCTATTGTTTCTTCCCGCCCTTCATTCCGTCGCATCTCTGCCTGGACTTCGGCTTTAATTTCCTCTCTCCGGAAACGCGAGACATACTTTTCGGATTTATAAATTAACGCTCTTCAGTCTGCTACATTCTGTTCTGTGATTTGACTTAGGTGTGGGTAAAGTTCCATAAAACGCTTATATAATTCCTGCCATTAACCTAAATAAACTATTTCGCAACGGGTGGTGGTGCGCTGAAATATCCTCACAATATTTTCATTCATATCAGTTGTCCATTGTAACCTCCGTCGTGGCAGGCCTGCCCGAGTGGTCCCGAGTAATGTCCGGGAGACACTGTTGGCAAGTGCAGCTGATTGGTTTTGGGTGCTGCGTTTGTGGGCTGTAGTGGTTTCGGGTGTCCCAGTGTACGCCTGTTCAGCGTCACACCACTGGCGGCTTGCGTGCTGTCACGACCAGCGCCAGCTCCAGTCGCGCCCTGGCGATCCCCAGGCAGCGGCCAGTGATGGGAGTGCCTTTTCTACCTACGGCCAGGTATGTTGGCAGTAGCCCTTCCAACACGGGCTGTTGACGCAGCCGCCGCGCCGTCGCCATAGGAGGACGTCCTGCCACAAAGTCCTCCAGCCGAGGAAGCCTTTCCCATGGCTGTCACTTGGGTGTAGCCTTCCTCGACCCCATCTCGTTCGTTTGATCACCGACCTGGTTTCCGCTGGGGTTGAGACCCAGCCTCCACGCAGGTTGCTCGGTTTAACAGGCCCACCACGTGAAGGTGAACGGATAGTTGAGATGCAGAGGCTAAGGTCACTGTCTTGATCAGTGACTATTCGCGTACATCCCCTATAGGCCCTATATATTATTATTATTATTATTATTATTATTAATATCAATTTTTATTTTTCATTAGAAGTCGACCGAAGGGTCGACGTGCTTGAATCTCTTGATATTGATGCAAGCTCGTCGGTGCTGATGAACTATTTAGAAATTTCATTCATTGCGATACCGATTGTTCAATATATTTTTCTACTACTGACGAGGACTCCCAACCTCAAAGTTCTTTCAACGACAATATATCGCCAGCGTTTACGACAAGCGTTTTGGCAGATGAACGTTGAAAACAAAGGTCTGTTTAGATCTCAAGAGAATCCAATTTTAAAAATAAGATAATAATAGTCCAAATTTATATTTATTGGAGTGTCTCCTTTTGGGCGCACACCCACAGCTTGTTTAGGGTATTTCTCATTTCTATAATCTACGACAAAACATCGCGTTTCTAGGTTAGATGGACGTAAGTTCGCATATTTTTTATATATGCATTGAACAGAAGTCCGTCTTTGAGTATTACATTCTTTTCTTATGCATTTCAGTGTAATTAGCACTCCGTTACTCGTGGTTTCTAAATCATCAATAGTCAACGACACAAGTTCGTCACATCGACATGTCTTAAAAATACCAAAAAATTACAATGTTTTTAAGTACCTATTTGCTTCCAGTAAAAAAATTATAATATTTTCTTACGATAAAATTTTGGCCTTCTTGTCACTGTCGCGACTCAAGCAACAATCGTATCGATTTGAAATGGAAGATGGTGTTGCCCTCCTACGCGTTAAAAACAAAGGCGTTTCTTATTTATATTATTTTTTCTTTGGTATTTGGAAAAGTATTGAACGACACACGGCCGATATCACAAATAACAGACTTTATTGTTTATTAAGTGTTTATCGGCCTAATGACGTTAATAACTATAACAACGCATTCCCATTAAGCAGTTAAAATCGATACACAAGTTTAAAAGCCAAGTAAAATATTTTCTGCTTACCTTGAGCAATTTGGAGACTATATTGAGCATAAAAAAGAAATAGTATTTATTTTAATAATGACTTTAAGGAATTACGTAACATTTGTACTGTATTATATTTTAAAAAAGCCAACTGTATCAAGTCGTGTACTTCAGCTTCTGAGACAAATCTCGAACAGGTTTTTCGTCCAGTTTCCCACGTCCATTGAAGAGATCTGTCTGTCCATCTGTCTGTCCGTCTGTCTGTCTGTCCGTCTGTCTGTCTGTCCGTCTGTCTGTCTGTCCGTCTGTCTGTCCGTCTGTCTGTCCGTCTGTCTGTCCGTCTGTCTGTCCTTCCGTCTGTGTACTAGTACCTAAACCATGCGTAAGATTTTTTCCCCAAATTGAAGAATCCCCTATCCATCTGGCTCGAGACGAAGCTTCTGTCACGCAACGGCGAATGCACATCTGGGGGTCACAAAGGGTAAGGACTCCATGGCCAAGTATTTTTACTGGCCAAATTGCTTTAAAGACATGGAGACTTACGTGCGCACCTGCGACAGCTGCCAGAGGGTAGGTCGCGCAGGGGACAAAAAGAAATCGCCGCTGAAACTCGTTCCTGTCGTCTCAGAAGTATTTGCAAAGATTAATATCGATGCGTGCGGGCCCTTTCCAGAGTCAGAAACCGGGAACAAGTATATCCTCACCGCAATGTGTCTCGCGTCCAGATTTCCCGAAGCTAAAGCCATGAAAGATTTGTCGTCAGCAACAGTCATCGAAGCCTTATTAGAACTATTTAGTAGGATGGGATTTTCGCGGGAATTACAAACCGATCAAGGGACATGCTTCACGGGCGCGTTGACGGCAGAATTTGCGGAGCGATTCGGCATCCGCTTAATCCACAGTTCACCGTACCACCCGCAGAGTAACGCGATCGAGAGGGTACACCGTACTATGAATAGACTTATGAAGGTGCTTTGCTTAGAGGCCGGGACAGAGTGGGAGAAACAGCTCCCGGCTATTATGTTCGCACTGCGAACCACTGTACATGAAAGTCTGGGATTCTCACCGGCCGAACTAGTCTACGGCAGAAAACTGCATACTCCCATCACGCTTATGTATGAGCACTTGGCTGGTGCAAAAGAGCAGACGAGTCCGGTGGTCGAGTACGTCTTTAAATTAATAAACAGATTGAAACAAACCCGAGAGCTAGCACATCAGCGAATGGCGTCCGAACAAGAGAAACGTAAGGTTTGATACGACCGGAGGGCCATTCGCAGGACATTTGTGACGGGAGACAAAGTGCTAGTTTTGGCTCCGAACAAAACACAGAAGTTGGCAGTTCAGTGGGTTGGTTCGGGCGAAATTAAAGAAAAAATTTCGGAAACTAATTACGTAGTACAAATGCCAGGGAAAAAAGAGGCAAAAGTGTACCACGTAAACATGTTGAAGCGGTACCACCAACGGACCGAATACGTTAACGTCCTCGGTATCACTTCGGAAGGGACGGCGGAGGAAGAAAACGAGCTGGATCGGTACGCGTTGAAATTAGTCTCAAGTGATTTTCACATCGAGTCATCGCTTGACGACACCCATGTGGAGCCGGATTTTCAAATACAAAAACATATTTTTGGAAAAACCAGGATTAACTGACGTCATAACAATGGATGTAGAACTCACTGATCACACGCAAACAGGTAGGATGATGTCACCGAGACAAACAAAAATCTTAAGGGACGAAATCACGAAAATGCTCAAGGAAGGCATTATCGAAGTAGGCGAATCTGAGTTTACGTCGCTAATGATTCTGGTTGAGGCGCCGGGCAAGAAACCACGGCCATGTATTGATTACAGGCGCCTAAACCAAATCATTAAAACACAGTACTACCCATTGCCAAATATGGACGAAAGAATCGAGACCGTTGCGGCAGGAAAGATTATTACAACACTCGATTTGGCCAAGTGCTACTGGCAGATAGGTCTCACCGCCAGGGCACAGAGATCGCTGCATTTGTTACGAGTTTCGGCACATACAGGCCGTTGCGACTATCATTTGAAATACGTAATGGGCCGCATCAATGCAGTCGTATGATGGCATCACTTTTACGGGAATGTCAAGAGTTCCCTTTGCCTTACCTTGATGATATTGCAGTATTTAGCAATACATGGCAGGAACATGTACGTCATCTCGACACAGTATTTGGAATTTTGCAGCAGGCAAAACTCACTGTCCAACCCTCGAAATGCAAGTATGCACAAACACATGTGCAATATTTGGGATATGTGGTCGGAAATGGCGAGCTCAGACCAGTCGACGCGAAGTTGAAGGCAATCCGAGACTTTCCCGTACCGAAAACGAAAAAGCAGGTGCGCACATTTTTAGGTCTTTCTGGGTATTACCGCAAATTCATTCACGTGTTCGCGGAGAAGGCGGCACCTTTGACAGACCTGTTACGCGGGCGAGAGCGGCAAGGAAAGGTAACGTGGACAGATGAATGCCAAGAAGCATTCTGCCGATTGACAGAGGCGCTCTGCGGCGACCCAGTGGTGAAAGCACCGGACTTTTCTAAAAGTTTTATACTACAATCAGATAGGAGGGTTGGAATAATTTTAGCTCAAAAAGGCGATGTAGGAGATGAGCATCCGGTACTCTATAAAAGTAAGAAGCTTACACCTGTGGAATCCAAGTTTGCTACATCGGAAAAAGAGTGTCTTGGGATAATATGGGGTCTTCAAAAGCTCAGATTTTATTTGGATGGACAGGTAGCAATAAAAATTAAGGCAGACCATAATCCGCTGGTCTGGTTAAAAAATTCTGCAGGGAATAATTCCAGATTGATGCGCTGGTCGCCGTTATTGCAACAATACGACATCACCATGATTCATAAAAAAGGTACAGAGCATGTAAATGTGGATGCACTGAGTCGCATGTACTAGCCTGGAGTGATCTAGAGGAGTGCAAGAGGGCACCACGACAGTGGAGCCAAAATGTACAAAAACGGTGCAATTGTATAAAATTGTAAATACTATTGTTAAGAGTGTAATTATTTTATATAAAATGTCTTCTTAATTTTAAGATTTAGGTTTTGTGATAGGCAGTGTAAGGCTGTGAGGGTGGTGATATTTGTTGCCCAAGGTTATAATCACAGTGAAATTTGAAATGTATTTTTGAACATTTTGGAGGGCAACTTGGTTAAATTCTGAGTTAATGATTCTAGTTGAGCTATTTTGGGGAAAAATCATTAATGATGGTTGTTTCAGATTAACATGAAGGTGTTGTGTAAAGGTACAAGTACATTACGAAATTGGGACATAATAGGTACCAATTGAGCCATAAGTGGAATACCGTAATGTATTAGGGATAGGTCGGCGTACAATCTTGGAATTTTTTTCTCTGTGATTCGAAAAGTCTGCGAAAAAAAAATTTCACCCCAAGTATGGGAGAGATTGTAACGTCGTGCCAAGGGGCCAGATGGACAACACATGTCGGAAGGCCAGCGAGGGGGCGGGGGCAGTCCTTTGGCGGCAAGCGGAAGGCCACCAGAGGGGGGCCCCTCCTCAAGGGCCCGGGTGGGCGTGTCTCGGAACACGGGTGTCAACTGGCGCAGAGGGAAATGATGGGTGAGTCTAGCCGCGGTGCAGCTGGACTCCAAAATTGCAAACTGGCCCAAGTTTCGGGATGAGAGGGCGCCGCCGGCATGTGAGGTCTGTCACGTGACCCTCGCGAGGCGGCTGGAGAGTAACCAGCCGTGGTCATTCGAGTTTGAACCGAATCGGGGCGCGGAAGGCACTTGTCACCCGCCAGATGTTATCGCGAGCTTCGGCAGCGAGGTGTGGTGTGGCGGTTGCCAAGGGACAAAAGACCAGGAGCGGCGCCAAGCCGCTGGGGTTTGCGTCAGGCTGGGGCGGGGATGCCTCAGAGATGTGCAGTGCTGGGAGTGCAGCGCTAGTTTCCGAGGAGTGTGTATATAGTGTAATAAAACTTGTAAAAAAAAACTGAATAAAACAACTCCGTGTCTGTGTGTTACTCGCACCCGACGACGCCACAGGTGACAGCAGTTGGCTATGGTTAGCTATGAGATCAGTTGCGACTCCCATTTCTTGTTTTATTAAATGTTCTTGTGAAATTTTTACTCGTGAAATCCTAGCTTTATTACCGTAATTGTAAATCATATATTTGGGTTCGAATTGCTTAAAGAGAAATACATTTCTGTACTGCATATAAATCATTATTTTATGCAAAAAAAATGAACTGTATGTGACGTATAGGGAAGAAGTACAATCTATGTCACTATGCAAATTTTCTTGAGCTCCGATATTTCTACCCTGTTTTACTAGATTTATTGGTTGAATAATGAATAAATCGTGTAAGATCAAATAATTCCTAATAAAATTCACAATAAATTTATTAATACATAAATAAATGTGAATTAAGAAAAAATGTAAAAAAAAAAAGAAACTAATTCATTTCTTTCAAAATTACCTTTCAAGTTTCTTGCTTCAAATATTTATTTTTATATTGCTCATTACGTAATATTTTCTTACAAGAAATAATATTTTTCGCGTAAGTTTTCCCTAGTTCATTTCCGTTTAAAGAAAAAATTCAAAAGAAGTAATTTAAAGTAAGAAATTTAAAAAAAACTGGTTGTTTATCACATCCTTTACTGGTAAATATTGTAACATCTTTCGTTTTTACGCAGTTTTCCTGCGGTGTTGTCTGTTGCGGACCTAATACATTAATTTTAAAATATCGAAAAGGACAGGCAGGAGAACACAGGAGGAAGGGTAAGACCTACAAAAGGACTGTTCTTCAGGACCACTTTTCTATGGTACAAATATACTTTTGTGAAATACTTTTGGGAATCTGATCCCTCATCATTCACTGTCCATCACAATCGGGGTTTTTGGCCACTTTCTGCCGGCTGTTAAATAAATGTTGAGTTACTGAAGTGTTTTGCATCTCTGCTCTAGCTTTTCACTCCACTCCAAATACATGGCTTTTTAATTTTTTATTTATTTACTAATTTTTACTTTTTCGTGCAAATAAATTAATCCACCGCTTTGTGGAGGATTCTATCTAGTCTCTTCGGCAGTGATATTTATCTGACATGTTCGACTGCAATTGTTTCTACGATACGCACATGCACTTCAGTTGGTAATACGTGTGTGATACGTGTGATACGAGAGTGGGGGTGGCCTGGGCAATGGGCAAGGTCTGGGTTGGTCTGGGTGACTAATGTGTCTATTGGGGGTACTCATACTGGGGTGCTGGGGAATTTGTTATTGAGCATGCGGTGGGACTGCAGTCGAAATCTCTGGGTAGGCTCTGAGCACACATTACATATCAGACAACAGAAACGCAATAGGGAAGTGATATTGAGTGTACAACGGGGATGTACAAATGTCATAAGTGCAGAACGTTCCTACGTATTGAACTTCACAACTCGTTTGTAAAACTGTGTATGTCATTGGACGTAAATCAGTCACTTTACTGCTAACACATTTAATTATTCAGTTGTAAATTGTAATAGTGTACTTATTCATATTATGCAAATAAACATTTTTCAGACGAATGACAAACGTACTGCTACTGATAATACTACAGCGAGTTACCTAATTTTGGCGAATATGTGAAAAAACATTCTTCATTGCTGCCTTTTTTTAATCAAAACGAAAATGGATAATAAAGTTCTAGATTGCGACAATAATGTCGAAGAACACACTGCAGTTAATCAAACACTTGCATCTACACCGTCCTCATCGACATCTGGATGTGTTTCCGGCGATGACACTTCTGATGGAAAGTCTGTACCAGCAAGTATTGTTACTGCGGAGAATTATCTCACTATTTCTGAAGTAAGGTTATTAAGAATTAAAGGTGTTGTTTTCAGCAATTACCAAATTTAACGTTTTATTGATTTTTTGAAGGAATCCCAAGCTCTATGTTCTGTTGAGGACCTGACAAAAGCTGTTGAACAATGTAAGGAAATGGTTTTGGATAGTGCTGAATGTTCAGAAGAAAGAAAATGGCTTGTGCGTCGATTGATAGAGTTGAGACTGCGGCTTCAAGAAGCTAGAGAGGCAACTGAACAAGAAAATGGTTCTCCGACACAACATAGTGAACTGAAAGTAGTTCTTGGTCATCATTTTGCACTGCAGAACCAGCCAGCTGCAACAGCAAAACATCATTGTGATCGTTGTTCTGGTGTCATTTGGAGTGTTGTTCATTCATGGTATCAGTGCTCTGGTAAGCGTTGATTTTTTTAAACCATGATTGTTACTCAGCATTTGGTCCTTTCTGAGTTCTTGTATAATGTTTTGATGATGTTAAGATAAACAACTACATTTTGGACTTGCATTCAAAACTCAATGCTATGAAGAGCACAACTGTACTTGTCCAACATTCTTGTTCTTTTAAATTTGTGCTGCATATGAACATATTGTCATATATGAGAATACATTTTTTCCGGTTAATTAAAGACGATCAATTGATCATTTTCAAAGACAGTCGTATTTATTATTTATTCCAAACTTTATAAAACATATTGTCAGTTAACAGGATATTGTTAATATGTGTGTTTCATATAATTAACATTGAAGTAAAGAGGAATTGAAATGTTTACTATTGCATGTCAACAATGTCCATTATGTAAAGCTTGAACTTGCCTAAGTAATAGTAATACATTAATATTTTTGTTCTGTAATTTGAAATTTTACAGATTGTCGCTATAGCTGTCATGTGAAGTGTCTCCCACAAGTTTGCAGGGTATGTGCTCATGTAACATCATCAGAAAATCCCCTATATATTCTTGATATATGTCCAGAAGTGGGATTATCAGCCCAAGCTTATCGCTGCGCTGAATGTAAAGCTCATATCACTTTCAGTAAGTATGTAAGTGAAGAAATATTTTCAATTTTTACATTATGAATGTGCAGAAATATAAAAGAATTTATTTTTCTCACTATAGCTTTCCCAAAAGGATTGTCCTGTTTTGGACGCCCATTTACTTCAGGTATTTGTGAAAAAGAAAAAAAGGCTATATTCATGCATATAACTTGGTGACGGATCATTTGCTTAGCATTCCTGCTATTGTTACAAAGTTTATAATAATTTATTTTGAAGATCTTCTCTGGCTTAAGAATTCTTTTGCTATTGCTTTGAAGTGCTTAGTGGGACATTATGTGCAAATTTTTATGACTAGAGATTGATTCAGTGGCTTTCTTTGTAGTTAGTTTTCTTTACTCTTTATTCAAAATGTTTCCATTTTCATATAAATTATTTATGAAATGAAGAGTATGAAACAGTGGTGGCAGAGGAAACTTGTATCTAGTGTAAATAGTCAATGGATTGATTCATAATTATGGAAAATGATGTATGCTAGAAATTAATCAATATTTGTTGGGGATTGTTATGCACAATATTGGTTTATCCTTAATGACAAACATTTAATAAGCTGGCATCACAAATGTTCATAATTTTTTACCATCAATTTTGTAATTGGGAAGCTGCAAATTTTAATTGTTATTCTGAATAATTTGCTTTAATTGGAGTTTTAAATTAAAACAATGTTTTTTTATTATTGGTCATACTTTTTTTGCAAATGTGTTCACACCTGCTTTTCGATGTTGTTTGTAAAATACTTCTTAATTAAATTTGTTCAAAGAATTGGTTGCCCCGACTGGGACTCGAACCCGGGCCTTCTGGTTTACGTCCAGCTGCTCTAACCACTAAGCTACCAAGCCAACCAATTCTTTGAACAGCTATCATGAGCATGATTATCACTCCTGTATATACTATAAGTATAGTGTATAAAATACTTCTTCACAAATAATACAGAATGTGATTATCTCACAATTGTTTCAATTTTTTCCTGTGGTTATATTTAATAGTTGTTTTTTTGTTTTTTTCAACTTACAGCCTTGCATTCCCTATTTCTCTAATTTTTAAAGATGCACTTCAGGAAAGAGTAATATGTTCACAAATTTTTGACAAATAACACTGTGATTGTGGCTTTCACATTTGAGTTTGTGCATTTAGAAGATACGTGATATTCTTCGTAGTAAACTCTACTGCTTCCTTGACTGAGAAGCCTAAATTTTATATCTTTTGAGTTGTATAATTAAATCAACAGATCTCTCGAGAAGCAAATTGTCCAAAATTATGAACATTTATGTTCCAGTGTCAATATGGCTATTCATTTTTCTGACCTTATGCAAAAATATGTTATTCAAAAATTGTTTGATGTTTCTATAAAGTGTTATGCATTGTGAGGAACAAGATTTTTAAACATTCAAATGATATGATATAATGTGATTGTTAATTTTATTGTAAGTGACCAATAGTTCTCCCCATTATTAGTGTAATAGTTCATTTCTGCTAAGCCTTTTTGCTATCTTATTATTGCAACTGAAAACAATATTGAATAAGGAATATTTTCAAATCTCTATAAGCATTTAAGTATTTAGAGATGAAAAACTGCATGCAGCATTTCAACACATGTAGTTGTGCACTGTTTTTGTTATCTCTTTTATCGCCACGAGCATACTATTGTATCTTTTATTTTACAACCTTATTTTAAGATATTTTACTCAGTTGATGCAACTGATATCTTTCTTTTCTTCTGAAATAGCTAGTCCTGGCCATTGTTATGCATTGATTATTTTTTGAAAATGAGTAAACTAGTGGGCATGTTTTAACCTATTTACAAATACACAATAATTGTTAATAAATATCTCTTTATGAGGGAAGAAAATTATTTAATTCTTTAAGTGTAATAAAGTATTGTAGCTCACACAATTTAATAAAGTGCCTAAGATTCTGGTTTTCTGATTCATTGCCTTAATTGAGAGAAATATATCTGTGAAAACTCTTTGAAATATTTGAATAATCCTTACTTTTTGTTTAATTACTCCTATACTTGATTGCTTGGAAGGGTTGATAAATGAGCATAGATACAGTGTATCAAGTATTGGAACAAATTATGTATTGACTAAGAGTAGTGTGTTCATACATTAAATGTATGAACATTGTACTGTTAGAAAATGTTGCTTCTCTATTTGTAAATCTTAATTATTAAAAAAAAACTAGGGACAGAGACAGATTGCGTTAAATAATAGAATTTGGTTTTGAAAAGATCTACTAAACACACTAATTTATACACTATTAACTATTAGACCCTTTCTAAATTATCAAATTGTCTGAATTTTTGAAAAGAACTGGTTGACATATTCAAAATAGAGAAACTTATTGAAATTGTTTAGAATTTACTGTTGGTTACCCAAATGGAGCACATGAATAAAACCATTAATGTAGTAAGCTGTTTGAATGTGCCTATTGTTCTTGAAAATTGTCATGAAAAATGTATATAATCAGAAGTACAAAAAGTCATTGTTGGGGAAAAACTTGAGATATGAATCTGTAGTTTCAGAGAAATTCCACTTAGGGGCCATCCATAAATATGGAAAGCAAATTTGAATTATATTCAATACTTCCCTCTCCCCCCTGAAAGGCATGCTTGATCCCCCCCAAATAGTTACGTAACTATACTCACAACACTTCCATGTACAGTGTGGAGTAAATATAAATTAAACAACAGTTAAAAAAATTATATTAATTTTATTTGAGTTATTAAAATGTTTGATACAATAAAAGAAGTTGGAATTACTTGGTGATGCTGACTGCATCTAATAATAATAATTTTTGAGCGAAGGAAGGACGTATTGGTGAGAACATTTCTGACCAATCTTGCACACAATGTCATGGATCTGCATGAGTGAGAGACTACTATGCCAATTGAATTTGATTTTAGAAGATACTGTAGTTCAGTTTTGAATATTTTCTTTGTAACCTAACAGGTTTCAATCAATATTACACTTATGAAAAATTATATCAGTTTGTGTAACACTTTATACCCAATAACTAATTAATTTATTTTATAAATTTATTTGTTTACCATTTTAATGTGTTTTGTATAAGGATTGAATAAAAGGAATTATTTCAGCAAATCTGGGGTAGGGGTGGATCTCAGACTTATGTAATACTAAACTAACTACGACATACTTACCATTACTGCCATGAATTACTGGCGTTGCTCATTCAGCCAATCGCAGCAAGAGAATCATGGGGAGGTAGCAGTAAACTAAACGTTCAGCCACCTTTTTTTCCTCATGTGTCACCTCATGATGTCAAATACCCATGTCATCACAATAAACTTGTTTCGAAAAATTGACTCTGATTATCTTATAAATTGATAATGCTATTATACAAAAAAATAATGAATGGAACTTGTTAATAATGTTGCTTTATAGTGTTTGTACAGATTTTGAAAACTTGCTCCTAATGTTACTCATTTTTAAAACGTACTCATGCAGTAAAACAGTTGCATAATATGTTGTTATTTTAACATGCATACATAAAAACTTTTTTCTGTAACAAGAACACTGGTTTTGGAAGATAATTTACCTCTCAATTCAGATCTAATTTCAGAATTTCTGTAACTGCTTCAGTTTTCATGTGACAATGGTTTTGTTATTGCTTATGTCTCCCCATGTCTCTTGCAAAATGATGTGCTCTGATAACAACAGATCCACATGTATACAGTATGAAATACAACATGTGTTAAGAAAAGGGAAGAGAAGGCTTGAAATGTTTCAAGGGGTCTTGAAATGTTGGGTCAGCGTGGATATCTTTTCTTCTTTTGAATGTTCATCACTGTAGCATTTATCTCCATTCACTGTCTGCCCTCAGAAGGTAGTAGTACTGGCAATTGTCCACTGTGACACACGCCTTTTAGTAAATGGTAAATTAGAATATTTGCTCAGATTTCTTCGTTTTTGAGGTGATTCCAGCTATGTGGTCGTCAGAAATTAATATGTTGTGTGAGCCATTGGTTTCCTTCAAATCATGGGAATCGCAAATGGCATGTGTCAAGAACCTTTTAGCAAGCGTGTCAGGAGTGTAACACAACACACAGCATATATGGGAGGCGCATTTTTGTTCTTAGTTTAGAAGTGTCAGTTGTTACACAGCTCACTTCCATTTAGTTGTCATTGCATTTTTGAACTGTATAATAAAATCCTAGAGTACAATTTATTTTGTGCTCTATTATAATTGTATTTATGTTTATTTCATTATGCATTTATGTATATATTTATTGTGCTATTATAAATGTGGACCACATGAAATGTGCTACAATTGGGCACAAAAATTATCAGGGAACTACCTGTCTGATGTAACATAAAATACGTTTTTTTAAAATTATATTTACGCTAAAAGCTGAATATCAATTCCTGGTAAAATGGCATGTAATAAAACAATAATATATATCATGAATGAATATTAGTTAGTTACTAATAACATGCCAAATTTATGACTTGCATAGAGAAGTTTCAACATTTTAAAAAATTTGTAAATTGTATTACAGTAACTTATTACTGTTCATTAGTGTTAATCTTTCAAGAGTTCAATATAAAATCTGCTTCTTGATGATATTAAACTAATGTACTAGAATATTTATGCAACTGAGCCACTAGATCTGTTTATAATTAATTAAAAACACAATCTCTACACTGATATAAATTATATTCTTTTTGAAGATACCTTACTAATGAACCTTGACAAATCGAAAGCAAATCATTTTTTCCCAGCTTGTTATTTAAACTACCAGGAAATGACTTGTCGAATCTCATGTGTTTGATGATTTTAAAAGAAGTAGCTTCCCATGTTTGTTTTGGACTGTTTGTAACTTATGTATTCAAAATAAATAAAACATTATATTTTAACTAAAATAAAATGACTGCAGCCATGTATAATTAGAAACTTACTTTGTAAATTCAAGAATCTGAAACATTTAAATTGTTTGTTATACATGATATGCTGTGTTGTATTTTTCCAATTTTGTATTATATTCACTTACTATTTATTTTTCTTTCGATTTTAGAAAATAGTTGGGTGGAACCTCGCTTATGTGATTATAATGGCCATTACTATTGCCCAAACTGTCATTGGAATATGACATGTGTCATTCCTGCCCGTGTTGTTCATAATTGGGACTTTGAAGAGAAGCCAGTTTGTCAAGCTACGAGACAACTTCTGCAACTGATGGTTAAGAGACCGGTTTTAAAATTGCAGGAATTAAATCCCAGACTTTTCGGATTTGTGGAAGAACTTTCTCTTGTTAAGGTATTTGTAATATCCCTAATTTATATTAAAAATGAACTTGCAATTGTAAAATTAAATAAATTCATCATCTTGGCACATTTTTTTTCTTTCTTCAAAAACTGTTAAAATAAGCAGTTTTCTAGTATTTTGTGGTTATATATATATATATATATATATATATATATATATATATGTATATGTGTGTGTGTGTATGCAATTTATGGTTCATTTAACGTTTGTTGTTTTATATGTGTAGAAAATACGTGAAGATATTTTGCTTATGAAGAAGTATTTTGTATTATGTAAAGAAGCTACTGAGAGCAAGCTGCTATGGCAACTGAATGATAGACTCCATTTTATAGACAGCACAGACTCGTACAGTTTACAAGATCTGATTGATATTAACTCCGGAAAATTGCTAGAATATCTTGAAAAAGTGCAGTCAGTATTTGTAAAGCACATCAAAGAAGAATGCAAGGTTTGTATATAATTAAAATAGTAGAAATACTAAGTTTTAAGGTAATTGTGAATTCTGTTATTAATATAATTATTTTTGTATGTGCTTGCATGCATGCATGAAACTTATTGATAAGTGGACATGACTTTGATGCAGTTTTTAATTTCATGATATCAAAATGCAGTTGTTGCCCAACAATACTGAATCATTGTGCAAATAATATGCCTTAAAGATATAGTTCTAATGTTTTTAATTTTGGAGAAATTCTGTTATCTTTGATTTGTTTTAAATATTTTTTTTATCATAAATAGAACATAAAAATAGGAATACAGTTGTGAATGTGACTGTCACCTTTGGGGAAGGGAGGCCTTTGCAATGCCAACACTGTTACACTGAAAGGGGAGAGATCTTTCTCACAGATTTACAACAACGTGCATCTCTTTTTGTTGATACATGTATTCAAACACACCTTGTATATTCTTCCTCTCTGTAAAAACACATTTCTCTGTGAGTAATGTCACAATCAAATTGGAGGGCTAACATTGCACTCCCGATTGCTTTCATTCTTCCCTTGTGTCATAAATAAATAAATAAAAAATAAATAAAAAATAATAAATAAATAAAAAATAAATGAAAAATAATAAATAAATAAAAAATAAATGAAATTTTAAAAAAAATATTATTATCTGTCACAGTAAACCCTGCAATTTTGTAGGAAGTTAATGAGAATTGTAAATAAAGCAATTCCACATTGAAAACCTAAGGTACCTTTTTTTCATTTAACCCTGCAGTAGTTACGCCATATTTTGAAACGCTAGTGATGAACAGCAAATTGAGACCAAAAGTGGTGCAATGTTGATTAGTCAAAGGAGCCTGATGTGTAAAAAACATGTTAATGAAAAGTTAAAAGAAACAAAACACCAATTTTGCGATATCTGTAAATGGAGAAAGCAAAGTTTGTGTACCAGATTTGTGAATTTCTTAACAAACAATTATAACAAATCAAACAAACAAAAAAATAACAATAAGCCTCGTTTATAAGTTTACACATTTCATTCTCTTTACTTGTATAAACATTATCTTCCTTTTCTAAAGATTATGAGCAAATGATGTAACACTAGACTGGGAGTCCCCATTCATTGATAACTGTTACCACTCCATTGATCAGACTAAAACAAAAGAAAGATATATAACAATTGTTTTAGGATGGTACCAAAATTACCAGATATTTAAACTTAAAAATATGCATGATTAAAAGGAAAGTGATCCAAAAAGTAATTGTCCCTAAGTAAGGTACGTCCAAAAAGTAATTGTCCCTAGGTTGTTGGCAAAAAGAAAACTTAATTTCTGGAAAAATTTTATTGTAGCAGATGTAGCTCGTTGCACTGTTTTTCCACATAATGACCACCAGAATTGAGACATTTGTTATACAGAGGGATCCATATTTGTCTCTGTGTTTTAAAAGTGTGCCACCTGGGATAGGTACCATTGTTTGTTGGCCACCTACAAATCTGCATCATTGTGGTACGAATAATATTGACTGAACAGAACTTTTTGAAGTGAAAGAAAAAAATCTCTGGGGACGAGATGGAGATTCGGACTGTTGAGTGGATGATCAAAAACCTCCCAGTGGAAGTGCTGCAGAAGCACTTTTGTGAGCCAAGCCATGTGGGGCTGACCTTATGACCTACCCCAATATAGCCCAGACCTCGGCTCCTGCTGTGTTCCTCTTTACTTATACCTCAAGAAATACCTGTCTGGTCAGCGTTACATGTATCGCATTGATGCAGAATTGCAAGTGGCTGTTAAACACAGACATCTATCCCGGCAGACTTCTGTGACACAGGGATGCAAATATTGAGCCCACAGTATAACTAATGGTTTATTCTGGTGGTGATTTAGAGGGAAAATAGTGCAACGCATGTTGTATCTACTACAATAAACTTTGACATGAAATTATTTTCTTTTTGTTTACAACTTAGGGAAACTTACTTTCTGAATGCATCTCATAAATTCATGCTGAATGAGAAATCTTGCACAACTATTGCAAGGTTAATAGCACTCATAAATAACATTTGTTTCCACTAGAAAGAATGCAGTAGGCTTTGATTTCATTTTAATACATTTGGAATACAAGATAAATATTATTCAAACAATTTGTTCTTTCTGTTGGCTTCCTTGGCTAATGGCAGTCTGATCATTTATGGGTTTATCAATATCTGGTATTTCTCTTCACCTATCCTTCTTATATGCATACTTCACCTAACTTAGCCACTTCTTGTTTGTTGGCTAATGTCAACTTTACTTGATAAAGTCCAAAATATGCTTCAAAGTTGTCCCTACTGTGGACTTCATCCTCGCATTTTTGACAATGTGAACACTAACTGGCTAATTCAGGAATTACACAAATTAGGACTTAAGCCTTCTACCCAACTGTTGCTTCCTAGCATTACAGTTATGTGAGTTTGTATTGTTTGACTTTAAGTAAAACAATGTTGAAAAAAACTACAATTTTAAATTTAGGGAGGAGAGAAGATAAAATATTTGATTAAAAGCGACCAATAAAATTACGCTCTGTATGACTTGAGATGCATAAATAAAGTAACAAATAAATTAATTATCTAAGTAAAATTGCTCTCATTCTTTATATATATTTTTGTATTAATTCCTTGTGTTCATCTTCTTTACTTTTACAGTTGTGTTATGGAAGGGGTTACGTTTGTGAACTGTGTGATGATAGTGAAGTTATATTTCCATTTGATACTGTCGCTGCAATTTGTCAGAAATGCTCCACTGTGTTTCATAAAAACTGCTGGATGAAGAAGAATCACCACTGTCCAAAGTGTGCACGTATCCAAGAGCGTGCTAAACGGAAAGAAAGTACTTCAAGTGATGATGGGTGAAGAATGTATATTGACGCAGAGAACTAAAGCTAAATTACAAAATATGTAATTTAGCTGACATATCTAAATTTCAAATATTTATTGCTTTGAGACTAATTTTATTTTATGGAAGCATATGAAGAGGTGTTTAAAGAGTAACTTGTACAATATTCATTAATTATTAACGATGCATATGAATAACATATGCTATGAAATGCTTTCTACATTTCATATGTTTGTTTTATTGTTTGTGATCTACATACATGTAACATGTGTGTTTAATTAGATGCTATATTAGTGTTCTGTGAAACAGTGTCAAGCTGTTAGTAACCAATTTGTATTTTAATATGAAGGCATAATGTGCATAACAGTGAAGCATTACAAGCATCTCTTTAGCTTTTATTTGTAAACATTTTATGTTGCTGATATTGTTTTACCTGCAATCTAGGTTTCAAATAGGAAAAATAACAAATTGAGTGAGTAATCTGTGCCTTCTTTATTCAAGTGAGGTGTTACCTCACATGGTCATAAAGAATTCTTTATATTCAGTACCTGAAAGTAATATTCCTTATATTTAGCTCAAAAATTGTTTTAGTCTTTTGTATATTTGTGTAAAATACCTGTTATATTGTTTTAGTAATTTACAAAGACTCCTTTCATTTTGTTAGGTGTATTGGAAAAGACTGATTTGAAATTTAGGACAAACATCTTTTGTTATCTTCATAGAATAAATTAAACAAAATACAGACTCTGGAAACGGTAATAGTGACCAAGAGCAACTGCACCATCACTGAAGTGAATTTTATTTCAATATTTTAATTGACATTTTAAAATTAAGGCATTATGCCATGAGTTAAGATAATGATAACTGTGACTGGTGTAAGGCAGGAATATTTTTGTGTATTTGTTTTGCTTGAAATCCTGTGGAAATGGTTGATTCATGGATAGATTTTATAAACGATGTGCGAAATCTGTAATGAAAATAATCCCAATTATTAAAAAATTAATGAATTTGATTTCCTTTTTAAAATATAAAAGTAAAGTATTGTTATTGATAATCTGAATAAAGCTAGGTTGTCAGAAAAGTATTTCAGAATAATTCTGGTCCAATTCTGGAACAAATTATATCGAATCTACTTCTGAGGACTTCTGACTTCTTCACAATTTTTCATAATGATTTTGTTTCATTTTTGTTCTTTAACATTGGCTTACATCAAGTTCATGGTTTTTAGGCGAGTTTTAATTTTTGTTTGTCAGTTTTTTTATGCAATGTTCTGGAAACATTCTTAAAATTCTCTCATCAGAGTACTACTTATAAATCATTAAAATTCACCTGATGATTGGAAACTGTATTTGTCAAAAGGTGTGAAATCTTTTTGAACAATTTATTGCATGCATTATTTAAGTAATGACCCATTATGTGAAGTACTTTTGCACTTTTATGCACATTTACTATTATTCTTACATATAGCAGGTGAAATTTTTTTTAAAAAGCTTCAAAACTTAAGAATGATTGGTTCTAGTGTATTCAACTCTCTGACATTAAAAGATAGCAGATCCCATGAGACTTTATAAAATTTAGATCAATTTTAAAGTAACATCTTGACACAGTTTTACTCTTATGGTAAAGAGTGTGTGAGTTACTTAACTCGTGAGTGATGTGATATTTGACCTGTACAATTGACTTGAAATTTGTAAACTTTTACAAAGCACTCTTCCATCTTAAGAAAACTACCTTACTCTAAATTTTCCGAAGATTGTTTAAAGATCAAAACTTGGTCATGTTTTGTATGTTGCTCCTGTGAAGCAATTGGAGAGTGTACTCATATTGATACTTACTTGAGAAAGAGAATTCAGAAAACAAAATTAAATTTCTGTGTTCTATTTGAGGTTGGAGACTGCACTTGTGATACTATACCGATGCTTATTTTTATTGTTATTTTTCATTTGTAGCTTTATGTGATAAAACTTTTTTTCATGTTGTATGATGTAGCAAAATTGTTCACTAAGAGTTGATTGATTGTGTTACTTGACAAAGACACATTCATTTTTCAGAACATTTTTTCCATGTCTTTTTGAAACTAATGCCAATCAACAAATTCTGTACCTTGTTTTGATCTCAAAAGTTGCCTACATGGAGTTATCTAGTAGTCTTAGAAATTACCATAGAGAGAATTTTACAACAGGAAAGTGAAAACCGTTGAAAAGGAAATGGTTATTGGAACTGTCGTGAAGAGCAGAAACAGCGAAAATAATGTTGCATTTGATGGCTTCCACACAGTTTTTCAGCATCATCTTGCTGAACGTATCTAAATACAATGCCTAGTTTATTTATTTATTTATTTATGTAATATTGTGATTTTCAAAAACTACATGCCTAGAAACTTTCTGGGCTCCTGCACTTCATATTCATCTCTTTGGTTGGACATTAAAAGAACTACTCTATCATGATGTATAAGAACTCATTTGAACCTTTTTCACTGCTAGGCATGTGCCTGTACATTGCTGGGACCAGTGACCAAAGTGCTTTGAATGTGTTTGTACATTCAGGGCTCGTGGTGCCTCATCTGCTATGAACGATTATGTTTGTCTTGTTTGGGTTTGCTTCTTTCCTTTGATATAAGGTTGCCCATTATGTCTCTGTGATTGGGAAGAGTTCGGTGCCTTCTTAAAGTTTTAAGGCTTTCTTTCATTTCAAATAGATGGAGCTTGTGTCATTTTCTTAGGACTGAACCATTGCGTTCAAATTAGTGCATTCAAAATGTACAATTTGGCTCCCTAATAAATATTTTTTGTCTTCCCCCAAAGCATGTCTTTTGAAGGAAATATAGGATTGATTGTTATTTTGGAACACCTAGAAGATAAGTCTACTAGGTCTACCGAACCAGTGCAAACAGGAACAGGATCATACCTTAACATCTGCAGTTAATGGTAATGACTATGATTTTGTTATCTAATGTTCCAGGTATTGTTTCTGGAAGTCTTGCTGTTTCTTACTTGGACATTGACTTCATATTTAGACACGTTTTACTGATTTCAACGAGGTTTATCTTTCTATTGATATTATTTAATCAGTATGACAGGTGGAATTTTTGGTAAAATTGTGGAAAATATATGAAATAAGGACTACACTTAGGGTGCACAACAGCGCAAAGTGCTCAGCGCTGCGGGTGCTTCACCTGGTCGATGAAACAGCACAGCGGACATGCCAGGAGCTTGCAGCGATTAGCAGTGCAAGGTTGATTATCAATGTACTTTAATATATTTCTAGACTTTGTGGATACAACAAATTTACACTGTCAGTAAATGATGTGTAGTTACAATTGCAGCAGTTAAGGACATTGAAGATAGAACAAGTTTTTAATCACATCAAGAAAATCAGTTGTTTGTACAAACTTTCAAGAATTGTTTGAAGAGGCTTCTCTATATTATCTTTCTGAAAGTTTGCTATGGTGGTAGAGTGTCAATCAAGGTTGCCATTAGCAAACTATTTTCTCTTCTCCATTGTTTCTTTATATCATGGGATCTTCTAAATGTTTTCAAATAGCCTTATTTACATTAAAAAACAGAGTCAAAGTAACAATCGTATTTAATTTATGGTTCAGAATCAAAACTGGGACTAGTCTGCATTTTCTATATGAAATTTCAGAAAACAGATTGAAAACCTCCATACCTTTTCTTGGGGTCACAACTTTAGACCTTCACAATTACTTATGACCTTTTGTTTTCAAAAAGTGTATTTCAATATTATTATATTTACAAAAGATTAATGAAATGGCTCCCAAGTGCCAAGAGACAAATCATCAGGACCTCTTTTCTACATACCATATGTTGAAGTTTCAATAATTTTCTTCTGGAAATGTGTTGTTTATACTTTTCAAATGGTATTACTTTTTTCACTCGCCAATTTTTGACAAAATTTGTTAATGAAATGTTCAACTTTAGTGGCAATACTGTGAGAAAAATTCAAACTGCAACTTCTGAAAGTAAGTTCCATAACATATAGGAAGGGCTAACAATAATCTTCTCATACAATCCAAAATGTATTGCCATCTTGTAGGGATGTGGATAAGAAATTGAATTAAAGATGACAGTAATCCACCCTGATTCCAATATAAGAATGAAAAAAGAATTCTGTATCTAGCATCACATTTATTTCAGATGTGTATCAGGTTGCTTAAAGAAGTGTTTCATAAGAATAATAAAACATAGTCAATTTGTTGTTTTGAACTGTGGAGAAGTTACATCAACTATACTTTACGACTTATCTAAAAATTGAAAGAAACATACCAAAGCATTAATGTTTATGTAAATATCAGTATAATCATAATTTATTGATTCAGTGAGTACACCTTATAGAAAACAATTTGAATGTAAAAAAAGTATCTCAAAATTTGGCTCTTATCACTTTTAAAGACTTTGAAATAATGAATAAAGTATGTTATTTATTATGTTCAAAAGATTTCTCTGCTTAGGTAAGAATTCAGGTCAATTGGTCACTTTGACGACTTTGATAGAAGTCAACTTCAGCACCCCAAGAAAATAATGTTTCGGAGGTTATGAACCCCCTGTTTAAAATTGAGTGACAAATCATTTATTGTGGACGCTTCTCTTGTACTATTGCACTACCTTCTTTGGGACCTTCAAAACAATTTTGGGAATGCAGATTTTTTATTTAAGTTAAGAGTTCAGCAAGACCTACAGTATATTGGAGAGGTTTAAGAGGGTCATATTGTGGAAGCAAATATGATTTTAGAAGATTTTTAGAGGAGTTTTACATTGAATGTTTGATTCACATTCTGTTTTAAATGCTAAATTATTTTATCAGAATAATTAATTGTAAATAATAAATAAATGAATTAAATAATTAATAAATTTTGCTTTGAAGCAGTAAAACATCTCTCATATATATTTTCATGCTCATTCTAAAATTTAAAAATAGTCAAATTGTACCATGCATTAAAAGTTTAATGTTTTATTTCCTCATAAGCCCATTGAGCAAATAGAAAGGCTAAAGAAGAAAAGGATAACTTTGGAACATATGGAGAAATAACCACCAGCTGTACTGATAAACTAGAAATAAGCAACATACACCTGCAGTTTATGATGATGGTGGTAATGATGACTTCTATTTCAAAATTTTGAAGTCAAATTCAACACTTGGTAAACCTGACATAGCAAAACAGTATGAGGGGCTAGGGTAATATACGAAACCTCTCATTCTCTCAAGATGATTGTGTTACTTCATTGACTCAAGCAATTAATATTAGTGGATCTATAATCTGACATGAATAGACAAGTTCATGAGTATATACTACCTTACTCCATAACTAAACAAATGCTATTTGGGGTTCTTGAGAGACAATTAAAAAATACATGACATGATACGGACTTAAACCACGAAACTACAATTTAGTATTCAGTTCTGAAGTCTTGGAGTGAGTATTTCTATTCCCAGCAATCAAACTTTATTTTATTGTGGTCATAAAACTTATGCAGTGAGGGAATGGGTAACACAAGCCATTTAGTGCAAAAGTACTTCGTCAATTTTTGTTTATGACAGTGAATTAATATTGTATGTAATTTAGAATAATATAGCATAAATATAATATAATAATATATTATATTTAATAATATAAATTATAATAATAAGAAGAAGCCAAAAACTTTGTTTTTATGACCACATTTCCATCTTTTTACACCTTTCAAGTTACACAGTCAAAATAATCAGTTGTAAATGAAGCAATAAATGAAATAACTGGTTGGATACCTTTTCATTAAATCGCTATCAAGACCTTTAAAAAAAGAAATTATATAAGTTTGTAATTTTTTTAATACGACTTTCATTTTACATGATTGCTATTTACAAATTAGTCCAAGCTGACCACTGACAACATGTCTATTCAAAAACTAGTCTTGTTTGCAACAGACAAAATCTGTAAATGAATTGAGATTGAATCCTGCAGTCACAGTCCACCGTTTCTTTCCCAACTAGCATGATGTGCCTTGCTTCGTTTCCTTGCTCTGAGAGTAAAGAACTTGGTAAAACATGAAATTATTATCTCACTAGAATCTTTTTCAACATTTATCTACTCCATACAATGTTTTCTTTCATAACTGATTTGATTTGTGGACTAGATTTGTTTCTAGGAATTTTTGTTTTTCATTTGTGATTGTATAAAGAACGTGATATTTATCGTTTTGAAAGAAAAAATGTCCTACAGTTGGACTTTACAGGTGCCTTTCATTTTGCTGATGAGGAGAAATAATAGAAGTGTCAGATTTACATGGACTCTACTACACTTCACAAAAAATAGACTAGACTTTACATACTGTCCTAAGAAAATTTATTTCTATATTCAGAAAGTGAGATTTATTTACTGCGTTGAGTTCTTTGTACTTCTCTCTATGTATTGTAAAATATTCTGTAAATTTTGTTTAGATTTACTGTAGAAACTGCAAGTAGCTCCTCAAAGTGAATGTTGTAAATAACAATCTTGCAACATTTATTAATTTATTGTGAGCTTATTCAATGATTTTCAAAACCTTTTATGTTATAATGGTTCATTCAGATTTCCAAATAATTAAATGTATCCCCATAGTTTTTATATCAAAGAGGGCATGATTGCTGGATTTTATGATTTTTATTTTCACTCACTGTCTAAAACAGATGTTAAATAAAAACAGATCTACATTCTAAAAAGGGTAGTGGCACATTACATATATTTCGTTTATATTCTGTGAATGAATACACAATATTGTGATATATTTATTATTGACAATGTATTGCATATTCCATGTAGCTACATGTGTTCCTCTCAATGAATCCCTGTAGTTGTTCATTTATTATTATGTACATAAAAATTTAATGTACTGTTATAATAGCTATTAGATCCTCCCAGTTTTCTTCTATATTGTTTAACTGTATAAGAATTACAAGAATTTGATTCTCATTGCACATACTGTATAAAGTACACATTTTGTTTGTTTGCCCTCTCATTAAAAAGTTTATCTTCTAATATTTGTGTAAATATTTTCCATTTTATTATTTGAATTTGAACCTAACTCTGAGATTTGGTTATTGTGATATAGATTTAATGCTAACTAATTTAAAATACATTTTGTAATTTCATATATTGAAGGTATGTTCATTACAGTGTAGGATTATCTTTACCTTTTTTCTTATTTCCTCTTAATATAGTAAAGATACAGTTATTCATAGTTTCAGTAACGTGAATTCAAATTTCAGTTTCATAATTTGAAAGAATGTTCATTAATCATTTTGAAATTGTATATGTATACAAGTGATTTTTCTTTTGTCAGTAATGTGTAATTATTTTTGCTTTGTCCAAGTATTTTATTGGGTAGGTGAAGAGATCAGTCATTGTCTTACAGAAATGTAAGGTAATTCATTTTATTATGTACCTAGAACTAATGAAAGAAAGTGCTTCATATCTAATTGATAAAGTGTGGATTAGCTTAGCATAATTAAGTTTAGCTGTTCCTGGACTTTGATGTTCTTTATATTATTTCGTATATAAACTGTGTTGCTTTTCTACCCGATAAATGTATTATAAAACATTTCAGATAGTTTGTACCTATGAACACATGGCAGTTCTCCCTCCTTGGTGTGGAGTAAGTTGAATCTGAAATGTGAAGCACTTTTTTCATTAATATGTGTATAGATGAATCGTATGAGAATGTGTAAGAGAAAATCATGTTTCATCAATTATACTCTATTAAAAACATGAATTATTCTCCAAGTAATGTTTCAGAGCTCTTGCAATTTCAAAGTGATTGATTACCTGCCTCCTTCATCTTGCACATATTCATAACAATTCCCATCCAATGTAGGGTCTTGTAGTTGTACTATGTAACCTGTAGAAAACAATTTTGTGAATGTAGTTCTCAGCAGCTTCATAGAAACAGTCTAATTCTGATTAGAAAAAATTATTAACAAAAAGAAATGCTTGTTTTCTCTCTCCCTCTCTCTCCAATACTTTATTATAAGCAGGGCCTACTATACTCATACGTGCTACATTAATTGTATAATATTTAGAATAAGAGAATTGCACATATTATTTATTGTGAAGATATTTTTGTCTTGACTACCCCAAATCTCGTGTTCCTAGCAAATATAGAATATAAGCAAGTTGACAGTGGCAGTTGCAAGAAGCGAGCAAGATGTGACTGTATCTATTTCACAAAGAATTTGTAGATTTCTATTCTTTGGCAGTTTTGAATAAATTATCAAAAATTATGTGAATTACATGTCAGAATAGAAATATACTAATTTTATTTACTTCAAATGTTATTTTTAACTTATTTAAATACCATTCATTTCATAAATGTATGTTATTGTTTTTAAGTATTATATTTATGGTGCCATATAAAGTGTATGGACATATAATTTAAAATTGCCAAGATAATATTCTGAAAGATCTGTGTAAATCAGAATAATTACTCAGAATTCCAAAGAGGTTTATTATTGACAAGGAATGAAATATGTCTCATTATTTGTGATGAATGTTATGTAATTTTGTTGTAATGTAATTATTTCTGTTTGAGATGTTTTAAAAGTAATATCAAGTAGTTATTAAATGTCTTTTGGCTTATATTAAATTATTTAGAGAAATATATATAAAAAATTATTGTTTAAAATGAATTATAATACTGTAAATTCTAAAACATTTTCCTAAATTGCTTTTACCTATCCCTTATTTTTTGTTACGTATGATTGTTTACATGAAAAGAAAGGAAAAAAATACCTTTATTAATGATGGAAGATATAAATTATGTTTTTCCTGTCATACTGGTGTGTATTTCTTGCAGTGTTAAAATTTCTGATCTAAAATTGACAATATGATTGTCCATCTTTGAAATACAAACTTTCCGATCCATGTATAAGTAATACTCGCTGCTGGAGCAAGGGTAATTAATCATTATTGCTGATCTACATTTGCTCTGGTCACACTTGCATTCACAATAGTCATCACATGAATGTTCTATTATAGATTGAATCACTAATATATCTTTATCCTCTAGGATATTCATGTCATATATTTAAAATACATTTTATTCTTAAAGTGCAATAAATGTACAGAGAACACGGGATGTTACTATTATTTGGCTAAGCATTTCTGGTCATATGTCATGATATAGAGAAGAGGTTTGCACCTTTGAACATGGAACCGCCTATGACATCTATTAACTTCATTGACACACCCAGAGAAGGGAAGAGTGCTTGGGGCTAGCATCTCACAAAGTTGGTGACTCATATTCACAAATAGTTTTTAATAATTTTTGATAGTATTCATTCAATATTTCAATTGAATATATTTTATGTATGTATTTGTCATTTTAAGGTTGAATTTTTGTGGTTTTCTCAAGTGTGGAACATGTTTGTATTTATTATCCATGCCTGGAGGTAAGGGTGACATGTGGCAAACATGACATATTCCCTTCTCCATATCTAACGTTCTCGGCCGTTTCTTTCATCCTACAGCTATAGAAACAGAGATAAAAGCTACTGCTCTATTTTTACTCCAACTAATAATTTTTACTCCAACCAGGATTTTGAACCTGGGATCACACCACGGAAAGATCGTATGCTGTTCATGAACCATCTGAGTGGCATGAATACATTATAAATCAGCCACTAATAGAAAAATTCTTAGTTTTACACTGGTTAACCTAGAAGTGAATTTAACACTAAGTTTCCTTTCGTACCTACTCACTGACTAAAAGAAAGCATGTGACAGGGTGAACAGATAACTGCTGTGGAGAATCCAAAAGGAGAGAAAATAGAAGAACACCTATTAAAATGTGGATGAAAACATATCAGAAGCAATTGCAACAAATGTAGAACTATGATAAGGATGAGTACTGTCTCCACCAATATTTAACTTATTAATTTAAATAAGTTAATTTTTAACTTATTGAACATGATTAAAACATGGAAAAAGGAGGAATCCTTACATAGTGATATGGCATAAAGGCAATGCTGTATGCAGATGACCAATTAATACTAGCCACATCTGAAGACAATTTACGAGGAGGAGTTTGAAAATTAAATATTGGATATGTAAAGGAATATAATTTTAAATTATCACTCGCAAAGTAAGTGTAAAGAAAACATCAGAACAAAAGTAGTTTCAAAATATAATAGAACAAATTGCAAGTTTTACACACTATGGTAATAAGATATCACTAATACAGGAAGATACAGAATGAAAGCAAACAAAATAAATGAATGCACTACAAATCACTTCCAAAACATGAACATTGAGACAGATTAGACTATACAATATTGTTGCAACACCCACCTTGTTACATGGTAGTGAAATGGATAATAAAAAAAGAATCTATGCTACCCAAATGAGATATATTTAATTTTGTAAATATAAAGGAGAGAAAAGGTAAGAAATGAAAAGATTTGAAGAAAGAAAAAAAGTTAAAAAAAAAAAAAAAATGAAAATACAATGTAACTCCACCTAAATAGTATGATTTAGGTGGCATTTCCCAACGAAGGTTCTCAAATACCAGCCAAGGGGAAGAACAGTCCCAGGCAGACCAACAAAACCTTGGGAAGGCCAGGAAGACCTTGGAAGTGACCAAGGGAATTCTCGTTAAATAAATGGAACAGGCCATCTAGCCTAAACCTTAGATGTTCATAATGATAATTTTCGTTTCAGTGCCACAAGAGATCATGATGAGCCATCATTTAGAAAATCTGTATGTATTGTAGAGAATGTAAAGTAATATAATTTTTAAACTTTCAAATGATGAAAATATTTTCTGGGTTCCAGCTATTTTTGAATTTCTGCAATAAAGGCCAGTAAATAATGCATTATTTTCTGTACAATTTTTGCTTGAAGACTCAATCCAATTAAGTGAACATTAGTTGTGTAATTAAAAGCCTAGAAAATCATTGAAACAAGAGGTGGTACAACAGCCTATACCTTCTTGTATTATTGGTTACTATTACATATTATTATATCCTACTAGCTCATCAGCCATCACTTTAAAAGCCTATCAGAGTGCCAGAGTATAAAAATACATACTATCTTTATTTTTTTGAAGTTTCAAATGTTTAAATGAAAATGTTTTTTTGCCATTGAATTACGTGTATTGGGCTCGGAAAAAAAGTTTAAAAAAGAAAAAAATAAGCAAAAATCTTCGGACTGGGTACATTCTGGGTGATGTGTGCGGCAAAACTGAGCCATCTAGGAAATCTACATTGGGTAAGCATGTACAGTGTAATTTGCAATTGTTCTGTGATACTCTACATTTCAACCTAAAATCTTGTGGAAATGACTAAAGTTTTCAAAAAAGTATAATGAAAATGTTTTAAAGATCTAATTTCGAGGAATACTTTGCATTATATATAAACTCTGTAGCTCTAATGTTAGGTGTAGGGAAACACCTAACACTAAAACTGAAACTAAGACTTATCCAATATTATGCAAAACATTATTGATCAAATTTTACTATAATTAGCAAAAAAAAAAAAAACACAAAAGGAAATTTGGGCCATTTTCAAGGAAGTTTTTTTTTAAAAAATTGTATTTCTTTTTTTATTTAATTTATATTAGATCACTGTAAAACTGCATGGTCATAAGTGAACAAAATCTCTTTTACATTATGTTATAATCAAATTAACAAATTTTTTTTATATCAAGAAAGTTTTGTTTACATACATTTTTAATTTACCTTTTTTCGGACAAATTACTTGAAAACAATTCATATTTTGAAAAAATTATAGAAGACATTATATAGAGATCTAATTGTGAAGAAATTAAATCTGTAAATTTAATATTGGGGCTCGTGGCTAGCTCTTGGTCAACGTGCTTGCTTTCCACTTCGCGGCCCCAGGTTCGATTCCTAATTGAGTCAAGGTTATAGTGTGTGTTTCCCTTGCAATGTCCCAGTATATGTTGCTGTGTGACGATGAGAAAATTCATGTGGGGATGTCTACGTGCTAATAACACATCCCCGCTTAACCCATGGGCGTGATGCAGGGCCGGCCGGCTGGCAGGCCTGAGCCCATTCATGGGCTGTCGCGCCAAGTACATATATACATACAGTACAAATTTAGAATTAAATTTCACTAAGAAAAATTTATTACTTCAAAAATGTAGTAGACAGAAGGTGTTGAAAACATTTTAAACTATTGCAATTATCAAAAATTCAGAGGTTTTAATGAAAACAGGACCTATGCCATTTTTATAATCATGTATTGCTTTCTTTAAAAAAATAATTGGAACCATTGGAAAAATTTCAAAAATGTTGAGTGCTTCATATAGTGTAGGTACCCCCAAAAATTAAAATATCCATTTCAGATTCATGTGGCTGAAAATGCAGTGTTTGACTGACAGTTTTGTGGTGTTGTCATGTGTTTATCTACAGACAGACAAAACACCAAAAAATAAGTTTTCAATTTCAAAGACCCACAAAATGACTATTCTGACTACATTGCATATTCAAGAAAATAATTTGAAATGTACAGAAGTAAGAAAAGTCCATTTTTTAGTATCAGGACCTTACAAAACTCAAAACACACATTTTGGAATTCATTGATACTGAAAAAGTATTTTTTCTTAATATGTCTGTTTAACTGTAAACAACTCTAAATCATTACAGGATGTTCGCCAAATTGATATTCCATGAATTCATGTTGTGGTCCTTTGATATTGAAACATGTCTTTTAAGTTTTTGGGATACAGTAGATAAAGCCCAAATAAAATTTTCAAAATTTTCTCAAAAATGATTCCAAATTTTAAAAAAATCGAAGAGAACAATGTACACTGATAAAAACAGCACAGGTTTGATTTTCATGGATCTTATATTTTTATATTTTTTAGAAATTGCATAATTTTGTTTTTTTTTTAATTTCATTCGCCAACTAAATTTTTGAAGTTACACATTTTTCCTAAGTGAAATGTGTTCCTCAAAACTTGAACTTAAAATAATGTCATTTATAATATTTTCAAAATATGAATAATTTTTGTATATTTGTGAGTAAAATATAAGCTTCTTCTTCTGCACTTCAAAGCTTAGGTTCTAGAGCCTGTTCTTGTGTCCATTTCCTTCTGGGCCTTCCTACATATCCTCATCTTCTGCACCTGTAGCCCGCGGCAAGTGCTGGTAGTTTGTTATAGGGCATTGTTTTTAGATGTTCATACTATCTTTTCTCATTTCTTTCCAGTTTTATCCAGCATTGGTTTGACCCCCAGTTAATGTCTTATCTCTGTATTTTTCTTTTTATCAAAGGTGTTGTAATCTAGAGTGCTTCTCAAAAATTAAATTTCTGCAGCGTGGATTTTAGAGTTACTTTTTCTTTGATGTTGCGCTGGCTTCATCTCCATACTTTAACCCTGGCACATTTACTGTGTTAAAGAATTTTATACTAGTTTCTATCCTTGTTTTATTTTTTGGATGTCTGTGTATCGTGCCACAGATATTTCTAAATTTATTTAGTCTTTTATCTAAATCTATCTCTCTTTCAAACGAAATACGCCAACCTAGATACTATATAAAATATTTTACCTGTTCAATAATTTTTCCATCTATCAGAATCTTTGTTCTCACTGGGTATTGTCCTTAATATGACATAGTTTTATTTTTGGGGGGGATATTTTAAAATCATATTCTATTGCAATTTGATTTAATTCATGCACTATCATCTGCATTTTGTCTTATAAAAGAAAGCAATATTTAAAAAATTCGTAAACGACATTTTGGCAAAAACAGCTCCAATTTTTCTTTAAATATTTTGTTCAAATATAGCAAAATTTGCTTAATAAAATAACCCATGTCAAGTGGTCTATCTTGTTTAAGATCTAGGATATCTCAACCTAGACCCAATACACGGAAAGTGCGAGATTTATCCAGTCTTTTCAACAGTAATTAATGCACCAAGGGAGTGATAAGAGTTACAACGATCGAGCGGTGACAAAAAAACGAGGGTTTTGTGTCGCTCGAGAACATTGGAACCAGTTAACTCCTGATTTTATTTTTTGCCTAATTATAAATTATTCACATTTACTTATTCAGTAATTATCTAGTTGTTTTCAACTGTTTCCATATTTCCCCTACAGCCATGGTGGAAAGATATGGCGGATATGGCTATTCCGGCGCATCGATTTTAGCTCGTTTCGCGTAGCACCAGTTTGCGTCACGAATCACGTGGTCACAAAACGGGCACTTATACTGGGAATAATCTTCTGCCTACTTGTCGGCTCGCGGGTGACAGGGGAGAATGGGTTCCGTTATCCAATCAGAGGTTTCAAATTGTAATGATGTCATTACAGAGTTGCCGACGTTTACTAAGAAAGAAATGAAATCTCATAGCGCGAAGCATTTGACAAATGAAGAGCGTAGTGCGCCATTACACGTTTGGGTTTGCGTCGTGTGCGCGGTTCTGTGTTAACTATAAATTATAAGGTTACTTCGTGCATATGCAATGATAATACTTTTGAAGGCTGATATACGTATGACACTATGTATATGTACATCCACCTTAACGGACATTTCTAATTATTATCTTTGTGCCAATGCATTCTGTTGGACGTCCCTTGAAAACCTTATAATTTTCTGGTAAATTCAGTAACTTCAAAAAGGCCAGCAACTTTATGTTATTGTGAACGTTCCGTGAAAGGTATGAACCCAAACCAATAATGTCTGGAGATTAAATACTTCTCTCTTATAAATCTTTCAGAGTACTATCATTCTTTAAATAACACGTCTCGCTACTATTCATTTGCTTTGCGCTGTTATGCAAAACTGTTTCGTCATTCCTTGCATTGGCAGGATTAGTACAAGGGACTGCGATAAATATGTGTAGCAATATCTCAAATAAACTAAAGCCAAAATTATTGCTTTGTTTCAGTAGTGATAATTTTGACATTTAAAATTCCCGCTTGTGTGACGCAAACTGGTGCCTGATGCTCATTGGCTGAAGACGGATAAGATGCGTAAGAGCCCACCCATCTCTATCCACCATGATGCTCACAATCACGATACTCTCGATCCTAAGCAGTGTATATCGAGCTTCGTATCTAAGGCAATAATAAACAATGACATAACAGTAAAAAAATAAAGTTAATTTAAGATAGTGTGTAACTTCAGTATGTTGTGCACATCTCATGATGGAAATGTATGGGTTGGTCCGGCACATCGATTTTTGCTCGTTCTGCACAGCACCAGTTACGTCACGAACCACGTGACAACACCGGCACTAGACGGAGAGCCTAGAGTTGCCTGGAGAGCGAGAAGTGTTGAGAAACATTTTGAAAGTGGCTTAAAGTGACAATATTTAACGAAAAATCACATGATGGTGTAATCGAAATAAAAGATGCAATATTTAGAACAAATATTGGTTTCAATAAAAAAATATGTATTTCAATGACTGGTAAAAGCGATAATTTTGGTATCTGACTGCATTTAAAATTCCCGCTACTATTGTGACGCAAACTGGTGCCTGAAGCGCATGGGTTGAAGTCGGATACGATGCGCAATACCCACTCATGCCTTTCCATCACGACGCATCGGTCTTTATTTGACATAAAAATGTATTAAGTTCACTGAAATCACAGTAGTAATCATAATAGTAATAAGCAATATGTAATCATTCAGTACAATTATTTTTACGAAAAAGTGAATTGTTTTACTTTCTCGATTTACTTTGTAAGAAATTGTGGTGCTAAAATAGCATATGCTTTCTCGCATTGTATGTAACTTCGCATTATTTCTGGCACATCATACAGACAACCAAGGATAATTTCACGTATAAACTGAACATCTAGAAATAAAACCCGTCCAATACATAGCATTAAGAATGCATTCGAAATTACGAAATCATTACTTTATGCATACGAATCCTGGCTTTAATTAAGTTGAACATATCATTTTATTGAACATAGGGAACATTGTAACATAAGCAGCCTTATATTATCTCTCCCACCATGTGAAGTTCAGCAATGAACATCTCAAATATCCGTCGCTGCACTGTACGGCAAAAATGTCTTTTTATTTCATATTGCATTTAAATTGTATTTTCAAGTTAAAATAATATGAATTAGTAAATGATTGAATACTGTTATAAACAAATTAATTTTTGTATAATAGCATTCGTTCATTTACTATTTCATACATTTTACAGCAGTTAATATTACTCACTTCCAGCTTGCCCTTTCACATTGTGTACATTTCTGGCCAATAAACGTTTACATTTCTGGCAAATACTGCAAAAAAGTTTCAGGCACTTGGTGCCAATTCTATGGAATAACTAGTGGTGCTACAACAGCACGTACTTTCTCGCGATATTTTTAATGGCTATACAATATTATAATATGACAATTTCTGTCTTATACTTCAAATACCATTTAAAAAAATCTTAAACACACGAAGCGTGAAAAATACGTATATTTTTTAAGAATTCAAGTGCTCAAACGAAAACAGCTATCTGCCATTGAAGTCAGTGTGCTCACATTGTACATAATTGTACCAACAATGCACGATGCGTATTTGAGACGTAAATAAAATTAGTAATTTATATTATCGCGAATGAAAAGCAATCGACATTATCGCTTTCTATTATTAGTGCACTTTACAACAATGGGTTGCAACAAGCAACAATGACATCTAATTCGTATGGGATACACATTTTACCAATTAGCATTCTTGACCACTAGCAAGAAAATGAAAATTGATAGAAAAATATAATAATAAAATGTAATAGTTTTATATTCTTCAAAATTTCTCGATTTACTCATTCCTACATCATATTACGCAAAGCGAAATCATCTATGCGTTTTCACATTTAATTCAATTAAAGGATTCAAATTACAATTGGTTTTAAATAATTTCTAAGAGATTAATTTTAAAACGTACTATAAGAAGAGTTTGAATGTAAGAAACGAACAAAGAAATATGAAATAATATACAAATTCTAACTTACGTAGCATCCAACTGCCTGTTGTAATAATCCATTTTACGTTCACGAAGCGCAGTAAATTCGGAGCGGGCGGCCGTTTGCCACCAAATTACTCAAAGAATACTCATATTTTCGAAAAATTCAACATGATCTTATTTGGAGATCTATTTTTGATTAACACATTTCACTAAGGAAAACTATTATCTTCAGAATAGTTATAGAAAACACCGAACAATATTTTTTAAAAAATTTAAAATATCAGGCATTTCAACGAACATAAGACCTGTACAATTCTCCTAAGCATTTTTTACGTTTTCTAAGGTCGAAATTTAATCAATAAAATGTTAGTTTTTCTGAAAAAAAAATGGTTTAAATACAGTAAAAATTGCCAATGTTTAACACACTTTCGCATATTGAATTTCGCAATTCTGAAATTTTGCCATTTTCGAAAAATTAAGGCTTTCAACGAACATGAGATCTGCGCTATTCTCTTAAAACTCCATCACACTATCCAATAACTAAATTTAATCAAAAACGTTGGAGCCTTTTTTTTTGGAAATGTCCCAGGAGCTGCATGTAAAATACCAGCCCCCCCCCAATATTAAAATATCAAGTTCAGTTTCTAAGGGCCGCGACATCGGTCAGATCGAT
Organism: Gryllus bimaculatus; assembly: GCA_017312745.1. Lineage (NCBI taxonomy): Eukaryota > Metazoa > Arthropoda > Insecta > Orthoptera > Gryllidae > Gryllus > Gryllus bimaculatus. Next base: position 3,150,127 of record BOPP01000027.1, on the reverse strand, counting down.
TGGGGAATATCAATATTGGAGAAAATCGGGTGAACGGGTTAGCCGCGAGCGTTGTTCACGGACAGACTACAGACACACATCTTGCCGTCATTCGATTTTTAGTTATCAAGGACCAACAAAACATGAATTGTAGCTACATCACGGGTTGGAGGATTTTTTTTAAAATTTAGCATATGGATTTATCCAATTTTTCGTTACCAAAGCCCTGCAATAAGAGTTTTTCTGCCGAAAATTCTTCATTTTTCGCGCATTACATAACTTTCTCTCTACGACGTAAGCGGTAGCGAGACAGTAAAAAAGCTGACTTTTAGCACATTATAATAAGTTTGCAATTATCATAATATGTAATATATCATTTCCTGTTTTACTTTAAAAAAAATTATGAGTCTGAAATTTATCTGCAAGAGCGGGAAATTCGAATTTTCCATTTCGAATTTTATTCCACTTTTCGAGAATACAGAATGCGCCGAAAATGGGACAAGCGCCACTTTCTTTACAGTTCTTTGCTACGGACATAAAAGAATTGAAAGAAAAAAACGGTGCCATTTCTGAGAAGAAAGTAATTGTTTAAGTTTTGAAAATTGCCTATGTTTAAAGCAAAATTAAACAACAAGATATTTATATTTTCAAAAAAAAAAAATGACCATGAACTTATTTGGAGATATGTTTTTGACGAACACATTTCATTTAAAAAAATGATCTTCCTAATTGTGGTAGTAAGTGGTAGGAAGACATCGAAAGTTATTTATCGTTTTTGCAATTTTCGAAAATTCGGGGTTTTCAACGAAAGTGGGGTCTACCCCTTTCTCTTAAGCGTCATTTACGATATTCAAAGCCAAACTGGTGCAGTTTTGGGGGAAAAATTGTTTAAAATAATAAAAATTGCCTGTATTTCACGCAAAATTACGCAAAAACTACTCAACATGTCCAATTTTGGAAAAATTGAACATGATATTACGTCAAACTTCGTCTTTAAAGAACAGATTACATTAAGAAAATATCTTTCTTCGATATTTTAATTGTCACAAAAAACAGAAAATGAATTGTTGCAATATTCGAAAAAGAACAAGGATTTCAATGAAAATGAGACCTGGTTCATTCTCATTAGCGTCCTTAACGCTATTGGAGGTCAAAATTTAATGAAAAAATATGGTACCATTTTCTGGAAAACTATAAAAACATCCTGGGGCCTTCATGTAAGGTACCCTCCAAAATTAAAATGTTTCAAACTAAATAGGCCTCGACATCAATTAGAACGATTTGGGAATACCAATTTTGGGGAACAATGTATAACTACCCAAATTGTTGTCCGTTGGGGCGGTCCGCAGTTATCTGCTCTTGCGAGCTGAAAGAAATCACAGGGCAGTGGGATCTTTTGGGGTGTTGAGAGCCAATCCAAACTAACACACAAACAGTTAAACAGGATTTAATTGCTTCAAACAAACCCGCTTCATCTTTACAACTCACACACAAATGAACAATAAACACATATAATTTACACCAAAAATTGAGACTCTGAAATGATTGCCCTAATCTCCACTGGGAATTCCCTTGGAAACTAAATCTATCTAAATCTATGCTATTGTTTGTACATTGCCCACTAAACCAAAATTTACAACTTACAATCTCCTCCTTCAAAATTTAACATACAAACAAAAAAATGTGTTCAAGTACACCACTCTCATTTGCAATTTAACTGTGGCTGAAAATAACAGAAGAATAAATGTCCTATGTACAATATTCTGTTTTAACCTAAATTCACAGATAGCAGCACTAGACCTGTCTGATGGAAATGACTATTTTACATTGCCAATCTTTCTCGTATCGCAAACAAATTATCTCTTATCTAAAAATCAGAATTTAAATTTTTGTGTACTGTTTCACAAAACCCCTGATACACGTTCACTGTTTCAAAATTTTTATTCTATTTCATTTTAAATATACTTATTCAATCGTGATTAATGGTTTTATATGTAATATCCATTTATAAACATTAAATTTACTATTATTATTATTATTATTATTATTATTATTATTATTATTATTATTATGATTATTATTATGATTATTA
>BOPP01000027.1:3039721-3147808 GCA_017312745.1 Gryllus bimaculatus | reverse complement strand
TTATTATTATTATTATTATTATTATTACATTCAATCTGGATCGTGTGGCGTGCTGCAGTGGCGCTTTGGAAGGCTTTTGAAAGAAGCACACTTCAGAGAGAATCGTCACTGCTCCTCTCTTCGGGGTATCCCTGCGGTCGTGACCAGAGGCACACTTTCGAGTTGCGGTGTCAAATTGTTAACCTTCCTGGCTGGAAAATCTTGTCGACCTGGCATGTCTTGAAATGGTTAGTTTCGTGCTGCTGCTAGAAACAACTTTACGAACAGGTATGGATTTATTTCCTTGTCTATAACGGAATACTCATATTCTTAAAATTACTGTTCTTCTTATCCTAATTTCTGTCAAGCCTGTGTTCTAGCCACCAACTTTTAGAAATGTAATAACGTAAGTGCTATTTGATTAGTTCAACAAGATTGAGTACGGCCTTAATTCTGTCTGTTTTATAAAAATATTTTCCAAATGACGAAATAAAAGTAAGTTAGTGTAAATGTATGAAAATACAATGAGGTTGCTCACACCACAGACTTCGTAGTTCGAAGACAAACTGATAGTGGACAAACACTAGTTATAAGTTCATATTTTAAATTTTGCAAAATTATAATTATAGAAGTATTTTGGTCACAAAGAAAACACGGAAAACATAGAAACATCGAGAACAAAACAATGACGTTAGAAAATCTGCTCCAATATATAGGCAAATTTAAAACATCAATATTAATGACGCATCACTAATTCTATTATGCAGATTTTTTCCATGTGTTCAGTATTTATTGTAATTAGGGGAGAGAATTTGATGTCCTAAAACATCGTCAAAAAGTATGAAAAAATGATTTGAAAATATTAAATAAAGGCTCTAAAAATAAAGAAAAATTAGTTCGAATTTTTCAATAAAAACTATTCAGAAAATTAAATTTCAGAGATTAAGGTATTATTTTATTAAGTTTATTGCGTAAGAGGTAACCTGTTCAACTTAAACAGTTGGCATAAAATGCTATCAAACATTAGCAACGTCTTCATGACCAGCTAGTTCTAGGCATCGAAGTAGTAACAAACAGTGTAACTTAATATTTAGGTATTATAAAATGACTCATCCCCCTCCCACTTCCTCTTTTGATCAAAAGAAAAATATCAAATGTCAGTTCCTCAATCTATAAACAAAAGAACGACAAAAATAGAACTTCGTGACCTTGGTTTTTTGCCTCTGAAACTTGTTGATAACTTTCGAATGAGATAATAATGTAATAAAATTGCGTAAAATTAAGATGAAATTAAATTAGAAAGTATATGTTGAATGATTTTTTAAATAACATTGTATATCGGTAATACAATTGTAATTTAAAAAACAATTGTATACCTGTAAGATATACTGTAAGTATTTGGGCCGGTTCGAAACATCCACACTTTTTAAATTATTGTTTCAAAACTGAAAATAGTTTCAAACCTGGAACCCAACTTGAAATATTTGTAACAACGTGTGCTTCCGAGTGGTAGTTCTGGCCAATAATGTAATAGAACGTCCAAAAATGTCTCATTTTGTAGGTTACTATATGTATATGAACGATGGCAACATGTATTACGGGTTGCATGTGAGCATGCATTTTCCCTTGTATCATAATATCCGAGCTTCTACTTATTCGTCATAAATCTGATTGATAGTGACCTGAACGTAATTCCAAATCTAAAATCAGTACACTTACGGGGATTTGTCGTCAATGGTTTCTTATAGTGCTATAAAACCGTCATCTTTCCTCAGCAAAGTACAAAGGATGAGTAATTTCATGCGGTTAAAAATACACTCCACCGTGTTCCTCGTAATATTAGCAATAAATTATGTCTTTACCATTTTCGTTCCAGAATCACAGATTTCCATATAAAGTGTTTTGTTGCAATTTTCAATTTCATCGAAACCTTTATATTACAGGAACTTATTATGCCTTTCCAAGATTCGAAGATGTGAATTGCAATTCTTACGTCTGGCTAGATTAGGTTCTGAAGAACTAATGTAATCGCAGGTGCGCGCTCGATGCAAGACAGGACTGTCGTAATGCACCCCAATTCCATGAGTTCACATATTTTCCTTGTACTGTGATTGTATAAGAAATAAAAAGATTTTTTCCTCAACGATAGTTAGAAATATCCACAGCGCGCGCGCGCACACACACACACACACACACAAACTCACACACACACACACACACACACATTCATGTTCACACACACACACACACACCCACACACACACACACACACACACACACATATAATAATAGTATTATATATATATATATATATATATATATATTATATATATTATATATTAGAAAGTGAAATCGGTCAAGAACGTACGAACAGCTGTGCACTAAGGGACCTAATAGAGAAGAAGACAATGAGGTGTTTTTCAAATGAAGTGACTAATTCTGTATATAGAAAGGATGCCTCTCAATATTGTACCCGTATAATATAATTGTAATTAGCGAAAAAAAATTAAATATATTTAATAATTTTCTTCCAACGGGCAATTAAGAAAACACGACGGGAAACAAACATCATATGCAGTTCACAACCAATATACCATATATGAAATAGAATTTTAAAGAAATTGTAATGTAGTTTGAGAATTCTAAAATTAAATTATTTACCGAATTGCCCGTTTGTGAAGAAACAATCATATTCACTTAGTTCCCGGGTTTCGATATTTTATTTTTGACACTCTTCAAGTAATGTTACATTTTCATTGGCACGCGACAGAGCACTTCGTTGCGCACATTTTTCGACAGAAACATTGCTGAGCTATTAGCTCGAATGCAAGTTACTTTCTGAGTTACGGCAACGGCACGGAACACAATTATAAAATAATGCTTTTACAATAGTTTAGGGAAGAAGTGAATGTTAGTAAAACCCTACAGATAGTTCAGTAGTAATAGAAAAAAGAACAAATGAGAAAAAGCCATAAAACAACGAACGTACGCAAATGATTCACGAATATTAGCACGCCGAATTGAGAGATTGCCGCCGTTCACGGTAGCTCATCCAGTCGCTTAGTGCCGTTTGCATGGCGATAGGCACTCCAGTCAGCGCTGTTGATGGGGAATCTCGGCTGCTCCCGGCCATGCATGGCGAAACGCTCCATTAGGAGGCAATAAGAACTTTGGAGTGACTTGGTGCATTGTTTTTGTAAGCATATTGATTCTTGAGTGTTTTACTCAGGTTATTAATGTTTTTAGTCATCATATACTCTGAAAGAAATTGAAGGCAGTGGAGTTTCCTGCTCAGTGAGCATGGGGATACTATCTAAGTTTTACGGATTAAACAGAGTAGACCAATTAAATTTTCTAATCAATATTGTGCTATATAATGTTTATGTATTTCATATAACGATGTATACAACTACAGTACATTTTATGATAATTGATATTTTTGCATTGTTTTCTCTAACAATAATAAACAAAAAATACACAAAAGTACATTGAAACATGAACAATACACCTAATTGGTTAACTAAAGTTCGATTTGCCGTTATCTTCTAGCGCACTTTACAGCTAGGAGTTCCATAGGACATTGGGAGTTTTCACTAACCCTGCCACATGTAACTCATCCACTTCTACAAATCACGTCGCATTTTTTCGCACGAAAGTTGTTGGAGCCTAATTATCGCATAACAGTTTCGAAACTATGATTTTTCTTTGTGGAAGTTCTTGTTCTACAACGCATTTGTCACCATGTCACGCTCTTGACTCCATTACTGCATTTACTATTTGGCGCTATGCTTCAACATAGGGCCTTCGGTGGCGCAACAAAGTGGGTGGGGTTGGGGGTCTTGTCGAGCGCTGCGCGGGGAATGCCCGAGGGGAATGCCAATATTCTGTTTCGTCTGACTCTATCTGAAACTTAATTTTATGAATTTCGCGTGTTTTTTAAAGTAAACACGTCCAGGCAATTATTACGGCATTGAATGCATTATTTGGAGAATTTGTTTCCATTTGATATTAAATATGTTGATTCAAAACGTACATTTGATGAGTTATTTGTGTAAAGTTAGCTGTTTTGGAAGGAAGTCCCTTTCTGTCTCACGGTGTGTGATTCTTCCTCGCGGCAGCCAATCTGTCAGCAGTTTTGCTAGCGTTGTGAATACGAGTGTGTGTAGAAGATATTTCATTATTATTGTAATATATGTCAGGGTAATGAACTATTCTAAATGTAATAATTGTATTTGTATAAAACATGTCCTAACAATAGTGCTTGTTGCCAAGTGCTGGAGTGCGATCTCCGTATTTTCGAAACCATGTTATTTTTTGTTGCTATTACCGTCAATTGTCTTAATGCATGAGTAATACAAAAACTTGAGAACCTACTGTAAATGAAACCCAGAACTACGTGCGCGGGAGGTGAATATGCCTGACACGGACATTATAGTTCACAGGGACGCCCAGAGAAATCTGGGGCCCAGAGCAATTGATCCAAAGGAGTCCCTTATCTTAAAAAATAAAAAAATAAAAAAATCCTCCTCCCCCAATGCATTAACGGAATTCATTTCTTAATGGACCAGAAATATCATATAGCATTAAATTTTGAGTAAAGATAAATTTATTTTTCATTTCTTTTAAATGAAAAAAGTTTGTGCCAATAATTAAGTCGGGGCCTGGGACAAGTTGCTTCACCTGCCACCCATTTTTCTGAATGCCCCTGACAATACTCATAAAATTATGTAAGTAATATTTCAATACAGGTTTTTATGAAACTTAGTTTCAATTAATTTACATGCATTGCTTACATTTTATATATTAGTGATTTGAATTTGGAAAATTACATTTCCGTCATTCGATGGAGCTGCAACCTCCAGTTTGTCCGGGCACCGGCCACCACTGGTGAAAGTTCAATGACCTCCGTAACGAAGCGAAGCCGTGTACGAGAGATTGAATGATGGAGAGTGAGTGATGAAACGAGTGGATGAATCAACGCTTCTTTCTCGCCTGTTCAATCGTTGGAATCTCTGGACCAACGATTTGTTATTTAGATCGCCCTTCTCCCGTGCACGAATTTAAAGCGCAGTCTCCCGCGGCAGTATCTACTTTGCTGTCCGGTAGACCCCGCGTCCTAGGCACAAATGCACAAGGTATCTAGGACACGACATGTTCCCGGAATGCAAGTATATAAGTATGTTGCCTATGTCTATGATAATTTGACTTCAAGGCAGTAGGTACTTTTGTGATATATCACAGAAACTTCATTGTGAAATCTGCAAAGATAGCTTTTGGTGAAGAACAGAGTGGCTTGGCGACCGCCACTCTCCTTGTGGAAATGTCCTCAGCTGCCGCAAACACGCGCAACATTCGCGATATTTTACCAGGAATGAATCCCGTTCGACTGGAAAGTGCCCTTTTGGCCTGGCTGTCATAAGCTCATCTTTAGCGTCCCAGGTACCCAGAGGAGAAATAGTCTTTCTTATCGGCGTTCTTCTGCGGAAGTCACGAACTTCGCATCGTATGTCTGGAAAACAATACCTCATCCGCTATTAATACTGCCTTTCGGAGATTGCCCAAGCTAATCGTGGCATTATCTGGCTGGTGAGACCTTGTGTTATATGAACAAGAGGATCATTATCTGCGACGTTAGAATACAATATGTATGCATTTTTTGAGTCGGATTAATTCGGCTTTTGCCACCTAGCTGTGTACCTAGGTTTGGGCCCTATTTTTACTTTTTCGTTACGGAATAGGGAGAAAGTTGTGTAATGATGTGCGAAAAATAGCAGAAAACTCTTATTACTGGGTCCTGGTAACAAAAAAGTGGATACGTCCAGTTGTTAAATTTAGAGAAAAAACTAACACGTGGTGTAGTCAGAATCCGTTTTGTCTGAACCGTTAAGTTGATTTTCTCCAAAATTGATATTCCTTAATCGATCTGGCTGATGTCACGATTCCTTGAATTTCAAACCGATATTTTAATTCTGTGGGGTACTTTACATGAAGCCCCTGGGACATTATCTAATTTTTTTAAAAAAAATAGCTCCATTGTTTTTTATTAAATTGTGTTGTTGGGTAGTGTGAAAAACGTTTAAGAGAATGATGCAGGTCTCATGTTCGTTGAAAACCCTGATTTTTTGAAAATTGAAAAAAGGTCAAAATTTTTTCGAAGACTTGCTACAACTAACACATTGAAGATAGAGATTTTCCCTTAATGAAACCTGTGCGTTAAGGGTACATTTTAAAATTAGGTAATGTACAATTTTTCAGCAATTTGAATTCTTTTCGCGTTGGTGTGCGTGAAAGTATGGTCAAGAAAGTTCGTGCTGTTTTAGCCCCACTAGCTTTCTTATTATCCACGCCTGAGGTGATGGACATGGTGCATTCCCATCAGCGCATGGCGAGCATGGCGCATTCCCATCAGCGTACCAAGCTTACTTGACCTGCCTGAGCTTTTCTTTCGTCACACAGTTATAGACACTGAGACGATTTGTATTACAAAGCTACAGCTTCATTTTTGCCCCGACCGGAATCGAACCCGGGAACGTCTAACAGAAAGCTAGCACGCTGTTCAAAAACACCGGAGGTATAATAATATAAAGACAAAAAATTGAGCGGTTTTTGAAAAAAATGTTTTTTATATATTGCAATAATTTAAACAGAAACGCAAAAATGTCTGGTTAAAAAAAATTACATGACTATTGTAGATTTTGTTCAAAGCAAAAATATTTCTTCTATTTTGTAGTTTTGAAAATTTTAAAATTTAGTAATTTAAGAAAATATAGAGAAGATGCCGCAAATGAAGCTAGCACCATTTATTTACCGTCCTTTGATGCATATAAAGAGAAAATTATAGGGAAACAAATGGGAACCATTTGTGAGAAAATGAAAAATGACTGTTTTCCACACAAAATTGCACAAAAATACTCATATTTCTGAAATATTGTACGTGACCTTATTTCAAAATTTGTTTAAAAAACATATTTCATTTAGAAAAAAATACCTTCAATATTGTAGTTGTAAGAAGACGCCAAAAAATTGAACTTTCACGATTTTTGAAAATCACGGATTTGAACGAAAATGAGATCTGCACCAGTCTCTTAAGCATCGTTTATGATATCCAAGGACAAAGTTTAATAAAAAAGTTGGACCCATTTTTAAGAAAATTTAGGGTTCATGTAAAGTATCGCAAAAATAAAAAAATTCTGATTCAACCCCAGAAGACCTTGAGTTCATTTAAGTAGATCCAGGAATATTAATTTTGTAATAACTCGCCTGAATGGTTTAGGTACTATCTTTGACTACTGACCGACTGACTTTTGCCGTCAATTGATTTTTCGGTATCAAGAACCCACAAAATCTTACTAATAAATTTTCTATATGCTACATTAAATAGCCTATACTTTCCAAGTCGGGGTAACTAACCGCTGGGTTCCCTAAGATTTTCCCAGGCGACTATGAAGTTCCTTTTCTACACTAATAGCAATACTTAATTGCTCCATCAATATTTACAAATTGAGTGTAGAGCTTAATAGAGCTCCTGAGAGCAATTAACGTAATAGTAGATCGCCTCGAGACGTGATCGCCAATGTCTCAAGGGGATCTTGGCATAGCCCGAGAGGTTCTAACCACCAATGACAGAATTTTGGCGTTGGGTGCTACATGAAGTTCAGTTACAAGGAGAATGAATAGTTAGTATTTTACTATCTTTTCCTCCCCTGCTTTCGACAGGCTAGACACATCCTCGTGGCGTACATTCACTTGGACCGCATGACACCTTCTCGGCTTTTCATTACCAGGTCAAGTTTGAGTCTAACTCCTTCGGCCACAGAGAAAGCGGCTTCCGTAGATATCAGGTGTTGGACTTTTGGAGCATCTTCCCCTCTATGAAGTTCTTAATCTCATTACGCTTTATTCTTGTTCGCTTAGTAAAAGGGCATTGATCCAGGATGTGGTACATGGCTTCTATTGCTGCATTGCACTTCCTGTAATTCACATCCTCTCCAAGCCTTCCCCTTCTAAGAGTTGATTTATTGGCAGTGGTATTCAATCTCAATTGAAGTGGCGTGATAAAGGACCGGGTTTCAGAAGACCACAGTCTTTCGAAAAGGCATTTCCAATCGGATTGTTTTTTATACACCTTAACAGTTTTCCCAAGTGATCCCAGTTTCTCCCAGGCAGCTACCTCGTCATCAGCGCATTTCTTCTTATAAGCCCTTATATCTTGTTCAGTATAGGGCTAGTTGACTCTCAATGCCTTGGCTGTGTTTAATGTCCGTTAGTAGAATCTTTGATAGGAGCTCAGCCTTTTACAAATAGGATCTGCATTTTTTTCTAATCGAGCCTCAGCAATCCCAGACCTCCATCTCTCTTGGCCAGATAGAATATGTTAACTGGAGTACTCATATGCAGATGCAGGAACTCTTTTTCTCTACCAGGGCACGGCAATAAGAGTTTTTCTGTCGAACATTCACAATACAATTTCCCGGCGTCCAATTAGAATACTTTCTCTTCTAATGAAGTATGGGCGAGGAGGTAAAAATAAAAATAGAATTCGGACACACCCTCTTATTAATTGTAAACACGATATTGCATTATTAAAATTATTTCGTTAATCATTCTGGTTAACACAATATTATTTTTAGATTTAGGATTTGCTAAAACTTTCTTTTCGAGATTCTTTCGATTTCATTAACGAAATTTTAATACATACTTCTTAAATAGAATTTGGCGAGTTTTTCCTTACCCGTAATGTTTTTCATCCAGGTCTTCACTCTTCGAAGGGTACTCATAGATCGTTGTACAGGGACCATTGTGGGCTTGCACCCAAAATGGACTGTGTCCTCTTCGTGGACGGGCAGAAGACATCGGTGACGTTTAAAATGCCAATGTCCTGTAACTTATCCTTCTACAGATTGGGTAACCTTTTCACTTATCACGATTCTATTTGTCATTTATTGTTTCGATTTTTAACAACAAATCATGAACATTTTACTTCTTCAAACTTTGAATGGCAAAAAAGGATATAAAAATGTAGGCCGAAATGGACTCCACAATCTGCGGCGGCGATGGTGTAACGGTTAGCGTACCGGACTGTTGTACCCAAGTTGGCGGGATCACACCCGATCGAAGCCGTGGATTTTTAAGGGCGAAAAAATCCTTCGTACGCCTTCCTTCGGAGGGGAAGTAAAGCCGGCTGTCCCATGTTCGTAGATTTACTTGCATGTAAAAGATCCTCAAGCCTAAATGACGCCTCTGAGCTAAATTCAAAAATTGCCCGTTTCTCGCCCAAGAAATACCCCCTTTCTCTCCTAGTTGGTGAAAGGAGCGTAGCGAAATTTGTGTGGTCAGACGGAAGAGCGGGCCTGATGGCCCGAGTCTCGCCACGTAAAAATAAGGCAAATTCAATTCAATCCATTTAGAAGAACGTATTATCCTGTATGAATTGTAGTTGCATACCGACCACTTTGCATATTATTAATATAATGTTGATATTGATTAGTAGGTAGCACATATTCAATTAATTGTTGAAAAAAAGTTCCATTCCGAGTCAAATGCTTTCCTAATTTTCAGGGAATGTGGTGAAAACTGTGCATTCAAGGCGATAAAAGAGAGCGAATTTTAAACAACTTGTCAAATCGAGGATTACCTTTCTTGGCCAAGTTTTGAATAATTTGGAAGCAAAAATTTAAGAATTTTCAAAAATTAATCATTCAAATATCGCATTGAATGTGAGTTGGCAGAGTTCTTTTGTTATGTTATTGACACAGCATCAAAATTCTCTCCATATTCTGTCTCTAATCGCTATGTCATCATTCTCGTCAATACCCCACAAACATTTTCAAAACCCTCCTCGTTCATGGCTTACAAATCATGTCAATTCCAGGTTTCAACATTTAATAAGAAAAAAATACAAATTCATTCAAATAATATTCATTACATTCTACTGTGGTAATATTTCGTGAAAGTCGAGCATGAGCATACGTAACAAGAAAGCTAAATCAAATATTTCGTAAGAGCGCGTATCGTTACAAATATGTAAACATATATTTCATATCAGAAAGAATACTTCATTATTACTGAAACTTTTGGAAAGGATGTATCACAACTAAATAAATTATTTGAATTTAAACTAAACTTGTAAATTGTCAAAAATTACACATCTAATAATTTCGGAACATCTCGCGAATTAGTATTTACATGTGATGATACTTCTTTGTTTCTCCCATCGAGATGCGCCAAATCTCGAATGTAAAGATGAGAATATAAAATGCCCGTTGTCATAAAAGTGAAAGGATTCTTTGTCGTAATATATTTTTATATTTTATTATTATTATTATTATTATTATTACTATTATTATTATTACTATTATTATTATTATTATTATTTCACAGTTTTGTATAGATTGATGATAATATTCGCCTTTATCCTCCTATATTCCCTGTTGCTGAGAGGACGATCGGTGCACTCTGCACGTCCAATACATGCCATTACTCCTTTACAACTTGTGTTAGTTCTCTGTACTTTTGAATTTTCTTTTTGTGTTGGGTCGAGGTTGCTGGTATCTACAACTGCTATGTCTATCGGCCGTACGTTCTTTTATATGTATCCTAGAGAATCACATCTGGCCTGTTATGATGGATCTTTCTGTCGGTTAGTACGCTTCGGTTCCAGTATACTTATACATGTTGTTCTCGATGACATTTTGGTGATGGTACTTGTAGTAGGGTGTATCAATTTCACCAGCAATTCCACATTTCCTTGCAAGTTTGGCGTGGACGATTCGTGTTACCATATCGGGCCCCCTGTTTATAATCCATTGGGGCGAGAATACTGCAACCCGTAATGATGTGCTGGATCGTTTCTTGGCCTACACCACAGACCCAGCAGGTATCAGAAGGCACTTCAGGGTCTTTAATAATGTGCTTGAGATAATTTCTTGTGTCAATTACCTGGTCCTGTATTGCTGTCAAGAATCCTTCTGTCTCGGAGTACAGATATCCTATTTTAAGCCACTTGTACGACAAGAAGGCGTCGACACTTGATTTGGCTATTTCTGTAGGATATCTACCATGGAGCGCTTATTGTTTCCATTGTTCTAACTCCTCAGGTTGTGTTGATTGGTCGTTTATTACATTTTCGGTTTAAGGTTAAGGTGTGTATAGCCCTTGTCTACTTGCTGTGTTACTCTGTGTGAGCTTTGATTCTCGTATATATCTGTTCTCTTCCGTGCATGTGATTGAGGTTAGGTCGCAAAATTTCAGCCAAATATTGTTTCTTTCGAAAAGCTGCAATCCTGCAACACTCTTATTATCGGATTCAGTGTTCTATGGCGATGATTGGCTCGAAATGTTTCTATACGTCTAAAGAACTCTATTTTTTACTATTTGAGTGAATGAGTAATGGCATTAAACCAGGTCTGGATTTTTCGAGCCGCGGCCTCAAAAAATCGATAAAGCCGTGTCTTATCAAGCGAAACTGCGATTTCGAGTCGTGGTTCAAAGAAATCGCGGCTCACACCTCGTCTTAGAAATCCACCCAATGAGAATCTCTACAGAAGATACTGATCGATTAGATAAGTCATAGAGAGCGGTGAGCGAGTACGTGTGTGTATTGTACTGCAGCGCTGTCCACAGGTCTTTCTAATGGTATTAATAATTCCCTTTTCTTTTCCTCGCAGCAATAGTTCACTACATTATAATTAATTTATTGCCAGAACGCGCTCTCTCATACCGAAGTGGATTTGATTTCTTCGCAGACTTCATAGAAACTACAAAAACAAAACAAGCACTTTTCCCCGGACTGCCTCGGCTGGCGTCAGAATTGGTCAGATGCTGTTGAACATCTGCTGCTGAACAGTAGTTCCTAGTTCTGCCGTCTGCAAATGTATACTGATCGAGTAACATTATGCACACGCGCACGCGCCACCAACACACACACACACACACACACACATATATATATATATTGGTGCGTCACCAAAATTTTATTACATTAATTTAACTTAAGATAGTTTTCTCCACGGAAAGAAAGTAGGTCGAATGACTGGACTCTTGTCACAAAAAGATCCTTTTCAACGCACCGCGCCGCCTCGCCAGCTGCACGACCGCCCGCCAAATAGGGTGCCGTTCGCAGCAGACTTATTTACGACAAGGCGCCCTCTCGGCGCTTGCCCGTCGCACGCCCCTCCGGCTGCCGATCCGCAGGGAAGACCTCCCCCCCCTTCGGGTAGAGCCGCGCACTTAGGAAAACAATGACCGCCCGCGTCTTGGCTCGGAGACAGACCCCACCCGCCGGCAATCCGCCACGCGCCCGCGCAAACACATCTCCCAAAAACACTTCCGGAAAACGGAAGCCTACGCAACCAACACTTCCGGAAATTGCAGAGGTATTGTTTATAGCTCGCCCGTCGCCGGCTGCCGATCACGGCGCAGAAGGAGAGAGATCGCCCTGGAAAATTTCAGGAACAGTGCGTCCCGATTGGGTGACATACAATTGCGACGCATATAGTTTCGGCCTATGAGACATCTCCCCGTGAGGGAAGGGGCAAAGCTACGGGTCCCGAGACGTTTTCGGGAGGGGGAAACGGAGGCGAGCTCGGCCGAGAGCTGAGTGGAGAGAAACATTACCCGACAGATGACCCTACAGATGATCCGACAGATTACCCGACAGATTACACTAGAGATTGCTTTACAAGACTTTTTCTCGATCGCGACTTATAAAAACATTGCATTACAGAACTATGCCATCGATCGCGACTTAGCTTTACATTACAGAACCTCGCTACCGATCGCGACTGAGAGAAACATTACATTACTGATCGGGACCTGTAGGAGAAAAGACGTGGCTCTTAGCTAAGACTCGGTGGAGTAAGGAACATTGTTAATTTAGGCTGGGGCTGAACTTTGCCACCGAGCGCGATTTCTCACCGAACCTAAGGCCCGCGCAGACTACGCGTCAATCTGCGTTCGCTGCATTGTGCCGTCTCGGGCCCATTCAAGCTCGCTTCACGCCCGCCCGGCCCCCATGTGTCCTCGAGCTGATTCAGAGCCCGCCCGCTTTTGACGACTCCGAGACGCACCACGCCGCCAGCTGAGGAGTTTTTATGGTTAATGGTATCTGTGAACAATTGCCATTTCAAATGTATTCGACACATCGCTTGTTTTGTCGACCTAATTTCCTCTCCAACTTCTCCTTTACTTTGCAGACTTCCATTCTAATGTAATTCTAATGTAGAACATTTTCGAATCGTTTTAGAAGTACCAAGAAATACTGTTGCACTTTCTGGATGTATTAAAACCAGAATGTAGATCTTCACAGAAGTCAATTAATCCTCTAAAAATATTTGGATTTGTAGATTCTTTAGTTTCATTGTGTTCTCTTAAAGGTAATTCAAAAACTCCACAGAAACAAATGCACAATTCAATATTTATTCACTTGACGATTTTGGATCTCCATAGTTCTCCTGTAAGCATTATCTAATTGTTCTTCTATATTGGTAGTTCCTAAAATCGGAAATCAAAATATTTTTATCAAAATATTTTCGGTTAAGACTTCCAAGTCTCTCCAATAGGGCGTGAACCGAAAGGGATTTGTATTAAATTTTGAGCTGAATTCATCGCCTACAACCAGGGCAATAAATATTGAAAATACATGCAGAAGATCTGTAAAGATTCTTATTTCGTTGAGTAAAATGATCTGTCAGTTCCAGTTCACTAGCAGCAGCGACGACAAGACATCTAGAAAAAATGTCGCTCGAGATCCCTCACACACTCGTATCCAAACGACGCTGACGAAATGTCTGCCCGGAACAGCATAGCACGCCCACACAGGCACAATAAACAGCATTTCTTCCAAGAAATCTTTCCATAATGCCCTACACTGGTCAAGTACACATTTTGAATTAACAAACCTAACATTAAATGAAAATAAATTTTCTAAACATCCTAAATAATGCATTCAACACCGTCAAGTATTAACTCAACTTGTACTTTCAGTATCGTGCTGATTCATTAAATAAAGGTGCATGTAGACGGCAAGTTTCTAATGACAGAAGTGACATTCCCCTCCAAGTCTCTCAAGGCTGGCGAGGAGACTTCAGCATTCTGCGATGTTACCCTGTGTCGCTTTCTATACGTCGTGACGGTAATAAAACGAACGGGGAATGGCTAAGGTCTCGCATAGGGACGCGCGGCCAGTCGGATTGCTCGTGCTTTGCAAAGTTGAACATCCATGAAAGAGTGACATCATGGACTACATTGAATTCAGCTCAAAAGTCGACGCGCTACCTGGATAGCAACTAGACGCCAGAGATGGCACTCCGCAGGCTCTTTGATTTCAAAATGATTTCATACACGGTTATTGCAGCAATATCTTGAATACTGAATGGTATTAAATGAAAAATGTTTATTCCTAAATTACTATAAATATTTTAGGATTATCTCGGGGTTGTGCAATCGAAGTACGAGCCATCACTGACTGGCAGTAATAATTCCTGCCGCAACATCTTTGGTAACTCATAAGTGATTCCAAGCAGGACGTCCAACAAACGATAGTTTGTGATTATGAGAGATAAATATAACTAAGTTCCAAATCAATCTGAAGAAACAACATATTTAACATTCTATGCATAATTGCTGTATTAAAAATAATCAAAGTCGTTAGTAGATGTTAAGAAATTCAGAACTAGTAATTCACATGGGCACTTCGGTATCTTTTTCATCGTACTTTCTCTTCTTGGTTTATAGCACCATATAGGACATACTGTAAAACTTTTATCTGCGATATCATGTGTGAAATAGCCCAAATCTTGTGTTCGCGTATAACGCTCGATTATGCTATTATATTATGTGTGCAGAACAACTTTGATTTATTTGAAATTTCAGTAGGATGCTGAGGTTCCCGAAAGCGTTTTAATTTTCATTGATATTTTAGAAAATTATATGAGACCATAGGGTAATGACAATATGGATTTGTTATTTAGTCGGCCCAGCCATTTTTTTTCACGTAGTAACAAAAGCGTTGATACACCTTTTCAATGGTTGTCCGGTAGAAAATATTTACTAGCTATAAAATAGCTCATTTTGCTGGCCTTGCCTTATGTGTTCTGATGTAAGGAACAAGGGTTTAACTGCAAACTCGGTGCAACTCGCGTTTTTATTCCAAGAAATCTTTAAAAAATTAGGAGGTACTAAGACTTAATATTTGTGTGCATATTACGTTATGTAGTGACCTGCAGCAGCGAATATGCCGCTGAACAAATTCAAACTAAATGGTTCTCCAGAAAGTAGTACGCACTTTTCTCAATAACAAAATATAAAATAATCCCCTAAAATACTCCAATAAATTCAGTATTTTAACAAAAACAGTCCTCACGAGTACTGCAATAACATTATTTATAACAAATTATTATTATTATTATTATTATTCATATAAATATTTTTATTGTAATCCATCTCTACTTGATTATTAGCTACACCTTGACCTGACATAATATACATATTAAATATAATGAAATTTTATACTCTCAACAAGATAATCTTACTGACGACGGTATATAAACTGATAACAAAATCAAGTTACATAAATCGTGTATTATCAATTACAGAACAGATTCCTCTGAAAGGACTAAAACACCGCCAAATTCTTTGGGTTTCAAGATCATAACTACTACTACCCTGATTTTATTATTTACATAATTTATAATAGGGTATCTAATCCTAGTTTAAATTTATTAATTTCGAAGATTCATTAAATCACTTATCAAATAAATAAAATTTATTCATTTCACCAAAAACAATTTTAATATAATGAAAACAATTATTATTATTATTATTATTATTATTATTATTATTATTATTAACAAATTATTATATATTCAATAACGTACAACAGTTGTTTATACCAAGTATATCAATGTTCTTTAACTCTCTTAGAGAACTAAAATAGCTGTTCTATATCGCAATACATGTAGCAAATACTTAAAGCGGTCGGTCTCTTACCTGGAGCTTTGTCGCATGACGTCAGCTATGTCGTACGACATAAGGCAATGAGTATGAGAATTCAGTCGGTACGCTGTGTGAGAATAGGCAGAATAACACAATCAAATATTTGCATTTTTCAATCAAATCAAAACTGTTGTTTTGCTTTTTTTTATTTTCCCCTAATTTTAGAGTAGTATCTAACAAAACCACCTCATATGGCCGGAGGCTGCACAGCACTGCGGAAGATTTACCTGGGAGCGCAATTTGTACAATGTGCCTTTTGGACTGGCGATGGGCGAAGAGTCATCAATTTGGATAGTATAGCTTGCGGCTTTGACATTAAAAAAAGTGTTGATTCTTCACTTCCTCTCCACGACCCGGCTCCTATTTTGTGCGCCTCTATACCCAAACGTTTTGATCGTTCCAACGAATATCTGATTTGTAACTCATTGTGAATATAAGGAATGGAAATTCGATAATATTTCTCGAATAATTAATAATTAGTTGTTTCAAATTAATAATAATAATAATAATAATAATAATAATAATAATAATAAGCAATAACACATTTAATTAATTTACAACAGTACTATTGCAATGAGGCTTGAAATAGCGGCATGCATCCTCGGATGAAAAATAAATTAAAAAAATACTTGAGGCTAGAGGGATGCAGCACAAATTAATCGCTCTAAATGAAGTAGTTATAATTTAAAAATAGTCTCATAATAATAAGTTAATATTGTGAATTGTATTTTTATTCATATATTTTTCTTTCGCGAATATATGGGCGTCTGGCATGTAAAATTCGGGAGGGGGCATGAAAGGAAGTAAATATCTCTTTGGGATTTTAGCTTAAGCCGACACTTTTTATTGATTTATTGAAGTTACAGAGGTACATGCGGTAGATTAAGTATTAGCTCTTCAGTAATATACACGGATGATAAACTCAGAAAACGACGGCAGGTACGTAGACGAGAGGGTATAATAGAAGCGCTTAGAGCCGTAGGGGGCCGTCTATAAATTACGAAACGCAAATATGGACTATTTGCAATATCTCCTCTCCCTCTTGTAGCGCACGTTTGAACCCCCTTAAATAATTACGTAACGCTTGTGATCCTCCTGTATATGCAGGAAGTGAAAATAAATGATAGCACAGTAAAAACAATTTGTATTTATTTTACTTGTGTTGTATACTAAAATTAATGATCATTAAAGTAGAAATTAGTTGGCGATGCTGGCTGCACCTAACAATAAGATTGGGGCACGTTGTGAGTGAAGGAAGAACGCTTGGGCGAGAAATTGGTTGATCACAAGCTGTGTACACGCCGTCGTGAATGACACATTAGCGAGACTACAGCGCCAATTTCAATGGATTCTACAACATACTCGTATATGTTTGGAATATTTTCTTCGTAATCTTACAGTTTAAAAAATCCATTTATTTAATCTTACAGATTAAAAAAAAATCCATTTATTTTATCTTACAGATTAAAAAAATCCATTTATTGTAACAATTTACAACTAATAACTTTAGTTTATTTATGTTTTTTCAAAATAATGTAATTAGTTATTTGTTTAATGTTTTAGTACAGGACTAAAAAAGGAATTATTTCAGCACATGTTGAAAAATGTTATATATATATACACACACGTTACACTTAACTAATACTCCCCTACCACTAAATAACGCAGCATAACGCTGCCTCAGACCCCCCTCTCTTTAGCTGCTTCTGCGTAATTCATGGACGACCCCTAAACTTATTAGTCGTGTTAGCAAGCAACGTACTTGCACAGATTAATACCCTGCGCTGATTTTCTATAGATACGAAAATGTAGGCCTGATCGTTTGGCAGTCTGTTATTATAATTAATAAATAACATGGTGTATGTTGTACTAAAAGTGTCTTTAGTAAAAAATAAATGAGAAAAACTACTGAATGTACTTTAAAATATTGGGGGAAGTAGGCCCCCTGTTCCTCACTAGAAACATCCGTAGGTAAACAGTATTTAACTAGTATTTTCTACGTGAAACAAGAGAAGAGTGTCGGTAGGAAAACTCACCTCTTCGAAAATTATCCGGTCAGCTAATTCCCCAACGACGTCGTCAGAATCGTTTTTGTCGTGCTTTCATTGACAGTCAGCATCTTTTTCACACTTCAAAGGAAGGTGTTTCTTACCTATCTACGACAGTTTATTAAACAGACTGTATTATAAAGGTCACTCGGCACAGATTTTTTTCCGCTGAAAATTATTCTTTCTTTCTGATATGAACAAATGACACGGGAAGAAATTATTCACGGAAGTCTTCGATTATTCCATGATCAATTAAATATAGTAACTAAACAAAAAACTGCAATCTGAAAGGAAATTCCACATGTTGAAGCAACTCCGCAATATTAATGGACGGAATTATATAAAATTAAATTCAGGGTGGATTCAAAACATATTTCAGTTTTTAAATCCATTTATATTTTTGAAACACTTTTGAAAGTTTTCAAAAGATATTATCTTAAAAAAAAAGTGTAAGGGAATATATCTTTTGATTGTGCAGAAATCAATATGTGGTAATTACAAAATTTGAATATATATTAAGTATAACAATTATGATGAAGGATATCTGTTGGGTCTGGGTATGTTCCTGGGTTAAATTGTTGTGACTAATGTGCTTCCAATCAAAATACCTATTCACTATTTGATAATGTTATTTTCAAATCTTTGAATGCAATTTTTTGGCAGGGGTTTAGACTTTATTCAGTTCTTAGCACTACCCAGGAAGATAACTATTTGTTTTATAGAAGAATTCCACTGACAACTTGTTAATGTTTCATTACATTATTGCATTTAGAAATCTTTCGTGAAGAAACTTTCTTTAAAGTTCATTGGAATATTTTTAATTTCTTACAATAAACCAACAGGAGAATAAATATATTTTAATTCCATGAGTAAAATTTGTTTTCTCTGTTCTTCTGTAAATATATTCAGAGAATATTTTGATAGAACAGTTTTATTAATAGTTTCAATGATGTTTGTGATACTGAAACATTGGTTTTTACAAACCTGCTAGTCAGCAGCTCTGTTAATACTCCCTTACACATAAGATTGAGTTTTATTTTTATTGTTTGGTAGGCCTAGTTACAATTGCTACTTGGACCTTATTTTTTTTTCTGGCTCGCTGTATTTTAACTAGAGGAATGAAGGTGAAACCTATTACATACAAAACTTTTTAAGATATGCATTACAAGATCAACACTCTAAAAATCACATATCCCCAAAATATAACACTAAAAAATTAGAAATTTAAAGTTTTCAAGAATAAATATAATAATTTTATTAAGACTCACACTTCTGACTAGTGACTAATATTTTGTAACATTCTTGCAATCGAAATATTACCATTACAAATAAAAGACATTATCTTAGATGTCGATAACTAAAAACCTTATTGGCTCATATCCACTGGGTGATCATGCAACGGTTTAAACATTATTAATTAGTTTACTAGAAATAGTGATATTTTATTCATATTCTCTTCCCACCTACGTTTTCTGCTAGGCTTCACACATTTGGCATGCCTTCGCAAGCGCGCCAACACTCCAACTGCATAAACCAGAAACTCATCGGCGTCTTTGGTAGTTTCTCATTTTGACATTAGATAGCGTTCTCTATGTTTGCATTCTTGGAAAGTAAACGTAATATACCGCTGCACATTCTGTGCCAGATCCATCCGCAGGGCAGCGAGATTATGCTTTACTCCCGTGATCTTGTGTTACTCGTGGAAGAAAATCGACAAGCTTTCCACTGGGAAGTTTCGAAAAAATGAAAATGGAGGACTAGGCGGTCGTTCACACTCGCTCTTCATCTTGTTTAACTAACGCATGTCATATGTTTGACAGAATGTACACATTACGCGTCCGCACATTCAGTTTTTAATATAACAGAAGGGCAATGCACTGTGGGTACGAATTTTGTGAAGCGCATGCGCAGTTCAGTTTACAGTTGGACTTCATGAGAAAATGGCGTCGGCAAAGTATTTGGAGGATGCTCTGAATGCAGACGTCGATGAATCGGCAGTGAATGCAATAGTAGGATCACTGGAAACTCAACTCGTTACCACAACACCTCCCGTTTCTAACCAGCAGGGAAGTGCTACTGCAGTGAACCAGAATCATGTAAACAGTGCGATAGCAAACGGGGGCACTGTCTCTGCACAGAAACATGGTGTAACAAACGGCGGTCCAGGATCTATTAATATTCTTAATTCGGATACAAGCAAAACTATCACTACGACATCACTTCAGAGTAGTAATGTTGTGCATTCGGGTGTTGTTAATACTGTTGTAGCATCTTTACATGGTGGAGTGCCAGCCAGTGGTTTCATAAATCAAGTAACTTCAAGTGCAAGCCAATCAAATTTAACTACATTGACTAAGCCCCCCGAGCCTGTGAAGTTAGTGTATCCTTCAGGTAGTCAGACATTGAATAGTAGAGTTACATTTCAACCGGGAGCTCTCCCCAATGGCAATTTAGGTCTTGCCCCACTCTCATCACCAACAGTGCAGTTAAATGCTGTGACAAGTGTGCAGAATGTTGTTACTCAAACACATACACAGTCTGTTAATACTGTTTCTAAACAGCTTGGCGGTGTTATTAGTGTAGATCATGCAAAGACGCAGGGAACAACATTAGTGATCAAAGCTAGCGGGACTCCCAGTGTTACCCAAGGCACTCCTTTAGGGGCGAGTGTTGTGACTGTGCCAATGACTGTGAATAGTTCGATGACACTAACAGGTACATATGTGAACACTGCTGTTGGTACTACAACTACATCTGGAATGTCAGGAGTAGTGACACTTGCGAAGCCAGTAACGCATACAGTTGGCGCATCACAAACAATAGTTGGTAACCCTCCAGCTACTATTTTGCCTGCAAATGTACAAATTGTCAATGTCAATCCTGTGAGGCCAGGTACTCCTGGTCAACAAGGACAAAAAAATATGGCTTCAAGAGTGGTAATAGGGGCCCCGCACATGGTGGGGGCCAGACCTGGTCAGCCAGGGGTAAGTGTGACATGAATATAGGAAATTGTTAAGTTATGATATCGAATTACAGTAGTAGTGAGTATACAGACTAATTTGTGACAAATGAATTTGGTGTCTAATAATGTTTTATATCTGCGGTTATGTTGTATGAAAAACCTCATAGCAGGTATGCAGTTAGTAGGTGTTTTTGACACAAATGCTTTTGTCTTGATGATTTGTAGAAGTAAATCTGAGATAGGATAGTGAAGTGGTAAAGAAACTGTCAAGTTAAGTGATTGTGCTAAAGTGTTTTAATGTATGAAGCTAATAGTTACTTCTGTTAAGTGCTCTTTTTAAAAAAATATATGAAATATGAAAAAAATATGAAATTTATATTTTTATTACTAGTTATTGATATGACAGATAATATCAAACAATGGTGCAAATAGATTGTAGACCACATCAATTGCTTGTGCATCCCTATGTAGGTGGTTCTCTTCTATTTTTAATGAGGAAAAACTCATTTTGAAAGAAGAGACTGAAGGTGTCAAATATATTGTCTGAAATCGAAATGGATTGAAAGATCAAGTTACATGACAGAATGCTCTGACTGTAATCGTGAACATACCTTTTTCATTCAGAAATATTGATTTTGTTATGTTATTTTTGGATGGAGGTATGTAGAATTATGTTTCGTATTGAACTTGTATTTATTCTGTAAATTCCCAACATTAGCTCACTTAAATTTCATGAAATTCCATTAGAACATTTCCTGTTGAGCTGGTACTTTGCAGGTTTTTGGTAAAGCTTGTGTATCTGTGTTGAGGGTCATAAACAACAAATTTGACAGATATTGTTAGTTAAATTGACAAGTATTGACAGATTGTCAATTCTGAAATTAGAGCTTAGACCTTCATAAAATATTCCTGAATATGAACCTTCTGACGTTTGTCAAGGTGACATTTTATAATTGTTTCATGTTTATAATAATAAAAATGTCACCTAGTGTCTCATTTGCACCTAAGAACATTCTGAGGCTTCTCTTTTGCAATACTTAGAGAGCCAATTTTGAGACTTGAGGTTATGTATTTACAAATTTTATTTTTATCTTCCCCCTCTTTTTTTTTACGGAAAATTACCAGATTCCAGTGAAATTTGTATAGGATACTTTGCTTATACAGGTTTTATGTTACAGCCTATGGTAATACATTTTATCATGCATTACACTTGTGTTGTTTTGTTGTTAATATAATTAATTTAACATTGTTTTTTTTTCTTATTTAAAATTTAATGTGTTTATTACACTGACTTTCATGCCTACAGCAACATGTTCCAAAACAATATCAGAATATATCATTTTGTATTATGAGACTGGAAATATTTTTCTCAAAATTATATAGATGTATGTTGAATAAGATATATTAAAGTGAACCCAAAGAATTAAGACTTGCGTGTCTGCGGAATAACTAATTATGGTGAAAGTGGTTTCTAAAACGGCTTTCTAATACAATTTTTGTTACTTATTTTAGCAAATTACTCTACAAACTTTGCAAGGGCTGCAAGCCGGAACGCAAGGTCACTTGTTGTTGAAGACTGAAAGTGGCCAGTACCAGTTATTACGAGTTGGCCCAGCCCCAACTACCCCAGGAGCAGCTATTGCACCAAGTGCTACTGCCAGCATTCCTTCAGGAGCTACGTATCGAATCCAGTCGGTTCCAACAGTAAGTAGAACACTACTCTTTGTAATTAGTGCAGCTTCGTTACTATAGTTTCACTTGTTACTATTTCAGCATTACAGCAGATGTCCTTTTCAAGAATGTAAGGATCACAACAAAATATTAAATGTATGAACAAAATAATAATTTGAAGAGATAAATATTGTTTTTTATTATTTTAGCAGGGAGCTGTTGCAGTTGCTACTACCACAACTTCAGCTGCAATACAAGCTACCCAACCTCCAGCATTGGCCACTACTCAGAACGCTACAGTCCAGGTAGGTTAAATGTTATGTGCTCTAAAGAGTAGTAGCATCATTTATCTGTATGTTAACAGATGTTTATTGAGAATTATTGCAGTTCACCAAATGTCAGGATGACAAAAGTCAAAACTTTCAAGATTTTGGTTTTTATGTTTGAGCAATAAGTAGTGTATTAATAGAAAATTTAAAATATATCTTCTGACTCAAGCATCTACTTTCCAGATATTTTATTTTGTGGTCAAAATGAGGCTTTTGCTACTGAGGTTATTTTTGCGGGGGGGGGGGGATGTCATAATGGTTAGTGCTTATCCTTCTACTGTTGGGTTTAATTCTCACCCCATCCATGCTGAATTTCTGGCAGGCAAAGTGAGTAAAGCGAATAATTCCATCATTTCTCCATCGTCATTCACCTCATCATTGATAATGTTACTATCAAATACTCTAGATCACTTGTGGCTCTTGGTGACCTTAGTAGTTAAGGGTCTCAAAACTCAAAATAATAATACTAATAATAATATCAAAACAGGGTTGAAAGTCAAAGAAACAGACATTTCTGTTACCATGTAGTTGCCCTATTGTGGTGTTTTCCTAGTCTTGCTAGTCTATTGACAGTTTGTATTTTTCAAGATTTGTCATTTCTCTGAACTCGGAAACTGTTCAATAATTGTACTGTTAACCTGAGTGCATACATTGTAAATTAACACCATAAAATGCTTTGTTTAGTTATTGAAGTATTACGTATATAATATTCTTTCTCCTAATGATTGAAGAAAAAAAAGGTTATTAAGAGGACTTCATTTTAAAGGAATTTGTTTAATGTTTTCAGCGTACAACTGTTGACACCACCAAAGAAAAGTGCAGAAAATTCTTGGCCAATTTATTGGAGCTATCGAGCAGAGAACCAAAGGCTGTTGAAAGGAATGTGCGGACGTTAATCCAAGAACTCATTGACACAAAAGTGGAACCAGAAGAATTTTGCGATCGTTTAGAAAGGTTACTGAATGCTTCTCCACAACCCTGCCTAATTGGATTTTTGAAGGTATGTTTCTTGACATTTCTTTATAATATATAAAGCTTTTTATGTGGGATTTTTAAAAACTTTTTTTAGTATGTGCTTCTCAAATATCAATCAAGTCATGACACAAATTCATTTTGTTTATTTGAAAGTAACTAGGCTTTTCAGAATAGTAGTATGTAATAGTCTTTAAATCGAGACCAGATCATTTCTGGAGTACATTTGAATAATTGTTCACATTGGTAGTTATGTATGAAAGTAGGCTTTGTATGCCCAAATGGATAAACACTTCTGGCCCATCAGCATGCAAAGCAGTGTATTGTAGATATTGAATGTATTCTTAAAGTTGTGAATAGAAAATAATAAAGGCTTTGTCAGAAAGTCTTGGTATGTGGGTGTTGTTTATATTGTGATGTTCATTGAAGCATGTTGAGTGTGTGAGAAATTGTGTTTTGTCTTCCTATTTGATAATTTTGGAGTAGTTAACTCATAATAAGAGATTTGTGATAGGCTGCTTTGGATGAGAAAACAAGTCAAGTTAATTCTACAGTAATTTAGTCTTTTGTAGGGGATCAGAGTTGGATAGCACTGCTCGTATTACATACTTATAAATAATGTTGATCTCTGTAAGAAAATATACTTGCTGGTCATAAGCATGTATTTTTGTTTGGGAAAAGAGTGTTGATGAATTTAGTGGGAAAAATAATGTTGCAGAGCGATCTTTATAAGAAAGGACTGTTTTGGTGACTAGTGCTGGTAACATAACTGAAGGTTCTGTGGTTGTTGTGTCCTTGAGCCCATGTGACTCTCCTTCCTTCATTTGTGCGTTTGCAGTTGGCTTACTTGTAAATGGCTTCAGTGCTTCCTTTTGTGATGTCCTCGTCTGATGAAAATATTGTTTGCCATGAGAATTAATTGAAATTAGGAAGTGGAGTGCTATGTGCTCTTCTGTAAAAGTTCTTTTTTTAGAAACTACATTGAATTTACGTTTTGCGTGATAAGTACTATGTGTATTTGAAAACAGAGTCTTGAATGTGAGATGCATACTGGTGCATGTTTCCTGCTCCTGTACGGTAAGGTGTTGAGCTGTGATTGAGACTGTTCTGTGCTTTGCATTTTATCAATTTATTGTTTTATATAATTACATGGTTGTGAATCGTGAGAAGCCATGATGTCTTAACGGGAGCCATAATCAAACAAACACGTGGACGAAGAGACATGGCTGAACAGCTGTTGCAGTGGAGGGATACTTCTCTGAAGTACATTTGTTCACTTGTTTAGCGAACTGTCACTTCAGTACCTTCTTAGTTTTATTCTTCTATATCAATATCACAGTAATACTCAGTACAGTGTTAAAGTATTGAAGTTACACCACTGTAGATAAATTGTATCAAAAGCAAATTGTTGAGACCTTCAAAATGCTGATACAAAATGCCTGTGTCACTATTAACTTCTCAATTCTTCTGTTTACACAAACCTTTCTTCTCCATTTAGTGTTGTGAAATGTTTTCCGCTATTTTATCATGCATGCTCTCATAGTTTATTTTTAATGTCCCTTTTTTTTATACAAAAGAGTTGAAACATTTTTTGATGCTTTGACTTCATAAATATTGGAGTTGTGGAAGCAAAAGTATAATTACCTACTAGTGTACATATTCTTGCAGTTTTTTGACTAGTTCATTAGTTGAAATATTAAGAAAATATTAAGTATGGATAAAACAAAGCACTAGTGAAAAATTTAAAATATTTCCATAAGTTTGTTAAAAATATTGTTACTTTGTGTAAAATTTTAAATCAGATATTATATTTTGTTTTATACTCCTAAGTATTATTGTGGAGTAATGAAAGAAGCAAAGGAAAGCTAGTGTTATAATTTCTTAGAGCCTCAATACCTGAACACTGATATCACTTCTTGCTTAAATGAATTCATAGGCTTCCGCGGCCAGAGTCATCTGGGCTGTCCGGGTGATGCCATGTTGAGAGCTGAGGTGCTAATGTTTCGACCAACATGTCACAGTGATCTTCAGGGCTATTGGTGCAAAGGCTGGCTGTTGTGATTCACCCAACAGCCCTGAAGAAGACCGCGATATGTTGGTCGAAATGACAGCACCTCAGTCCTTGAGGCAGTCTCACTCGGACAGCCCAGATCATCTCTTACTGCTTATGTTGAATTTAACACAAACCTTTTAACTTCCCTATGCACGTAATATTCAGTAACTTTAACATGAAATTGTTGAAATATTTGATTACTCGATTTCTGTTTCTTTTCTCCCTTCAAATTCAAGATATTGAGGTAATTGAAGAATATATAAATTTTCTTTTTATCTTGACTCGAATAAGTGGGACATCTCCTGTCCTAAGCTGTCAGTAGCTGGTAGTTTGGCTAGTGTCAAAAATTTTTGGCTGTTTGGGAGATGCTGTCTCCTAAGTGTTGTTGCCAATGTTATGGCCATAATGGGATTTGGCCCTGAAGTTTGGGATGGCATTAACACACACATTGGCAACCATGCCTAAAATGTAAAGTTTCCTGCACAGCCAAGTATCTGTAGAATAATTAGTATTTGTCTAGTTTTTTGAGACATAAATGCTCGTGCATACTACTGGTTTCATGACAAAATGAAACTACACAACTGATTGCAGTGGAAGCTGCATTGTACCAAGATTACTTGTGTGAAATTTGTGTGAGGTAGTGCCTATTTATTTACAGAAGAGTAAGACAGAGTACTATAGCAAATCACATTTGTGTGGAGTCATCCTTAAATTTTTTACTTCCTCTAAGAAAGATTCTAAAATTACCCTTTCCTTTACTAAGTTCTACAATCCGTTGCATGGTTCTTGATGTGAAGGGAAGGGAACATGTCTCGTGCAGTCAGCTCAATCTCACAACTCCTAAAACCATTGTTCTCGTGCAGTCTTTTAAATCCCCTTGTGTGCATGAATTATTAAACATACATTTTAAATAACAAGCAGAAGAATATTCTCCATTAGCTGGTGCAATCTTTTAAAACCGTTCATGTGCGTGAATTATTAAACATATGTTTTAAATAAACAGAAGACTATTCCCCATTTCCTGAGTGCAAGTACAATATTGTACTGCCATTAAACATTTTAGAAGTGTCCAGTAGAGTTACAACTATCATAATTGAATGTACCTAAATGGGTGGCCACTATTGTTCATGCAGGAAGAAAGAGACACTAAGCAACAATCTACACCAGTGCCCTTTCTGTTGCAAAACCCCGTGTTTTTGGGGGTTTAGAACTTAATTTAATTGGTTTCTTCAATTCAATGTCTGGCTTAATTAGAGAAATTATGATAGAAAATGTATGGAAAAAAGAGGTTTTAAGATCTGCCGAACAAAATTTAAGTATTTAAGGTCTTCTATTGCAAGGGATGTATGCTTTAAGGCAGAAAGTAAGCACAGAAGTGCTTGTAATTCAAACAACTGTAGGAAGTTGAGGAAATTTCTGTGAGATAGAGAAATGGGCTGTCAAAT
Source organism: Gryllus bimaculatus (assembly GCA_017312745.1). Lineage (NCBI taxonomy): Eukaryota > Metazoa > Arthropoda > Insecta > Orthoptera > Gryllidae > Gryllus > Gryllus bimaculatus. Next base: position 3,120,356 of record BOPP01000027.1, on the reverse strand, counting down.
GAAGGGAAAACTTCAAGATCAGTATTGATCTACCATGCGGAGTCATGATCTGTTGATGCTGGAAAACTGGGGGTGGCTAGAGCATTTTATTCAGACACGGAAGGGGGGATTAATCATGGAATGTGAATGTCTGAGCCTTGTTGCCGAATTAGACATGCATTATAAAGTATTCTTTGTGCTTTAAAAGTATTAGCTGGAAAGATGCAGAAGTTTTTATTCTCGGTGAAGTGAGAGGATTTCTCCACAAGGGAAACAGCAAGGGATAAGATCAGGAAAATTCAATGATCTGGGACAATCAAAAAATTTTTAGACAAATCACTAGTATTAGGAACATTTTTTACTCAATTATAAAACTTGACCACAACATCAACACCTGTTTAGGAACAACACTCCTGTCCTGGTGGATAGTGTTTTCTGGTCTCATTATCTTGTCCCTTTTGCTAACTATTTCTCACACATTGCATTAATACAACAGAATCTGACATACTAGAAAGAAAAAGTCTATTGTATGATAACAGCATTTTAATGTTGTTAGGTTATTGTTTCTGGTGCAGAAGTGAATGAACCATATTTGTGTGTAATAGAAGATTGGGGACAATTTGAAATGAATTCAGAGGATTGTGTTGCAAAATGCTGTCCCTTGCAGTCCTTGCCTATGTTCCACAATGAATGACAGTTGGCAAGCATACCAGTAATTAAGCTTTTATTTGTCAGAGAGGCTGTTCACGAAAAATTATTCTTATGATGGTTAATTGGAAAAGAGACGGTGTTTCTGTTTCCCTTTTCCAATTCTCCATCGTAAGAATCGTTTTTCATAAACAACCTCAGTTATTATAAATGGGTCACAGAAATTTATTTAAAAAAATGAAATAAAAATAGGACATAAAATATGGAACAGGGAGTTCAGCACTTGCTGTGGCAGAAAAGAGATAAAGAGGGCGACTTGAGATGGAAGCACGAGATGACAGAAGACTTTAAAGCGAGGTTTGAGCAAAGATGAGAAGTTTATTACAGGGGAAGAAAATTAAGGGGAATTTAAATTTTATATTATAAAAGGGAAAATGGAACGAAAAGAATGAGGCGTGTAAAAGATTGTTGATCCTGCTAAAGAAGAATAATTTAGTTATATACTACAGTATATTAACTTCACTTTCTGAAATAATTCAAGAGTGCTTAAAGTATGTTGCCAATTGTTAGGAATTGTGAAAAAATAATCTTAATAGCAGCAGCAGAGCATGTTATTTCTTATCAGAATTTTGCTTGTCAAAAAAGACATGTTTTCTTTTTTATTGCAGTGCGAATTTAATTCATCGTTACCTTATGGGATATGGATTAACTCCACCTTTCCATCATTAATGGCCACTATACCATGGTATGTTATATGTCAGCTTTGACTAAAATTATGTTTCTGAATTCATTTCTTTTTAAAAATGGTGGAGAAAAGAATTTTTTTAACAATAAACAGGAAAACTTATACATAGGTTACATATCTTGGACTGCAAGGGAAAAGTGTAGTGGTTTATCCAAGAAATTATTAGTGGGGATGTTCTCGGCCTTGCGTACACTAACGAATAATACCACTGCAAATATGACTAAATACTTTTCTGCCATCTCATTTGATCGATGAGTCCTATTATCAAATTTGTCAGAAAGGGGTTAGTAGATTAAGGCAGGATACAATTTGTTATATTGAAAATGATAATTGAAGTGTAAAAATAAATTTTTGCTGTATTTAAATCAATTTACTTGGAGTACTTCATTCTAATGAAAAAAGTTTGTTTTTTTTAGCTTTGTATGCTAGTTCAAATTTTTTTAACCACTTTACACCAACAAATATTGACTTTAATTATTCTTCCGATTTTTTGTGGATGATAATGATGTTTTGGTAATTTTTTCAGGCATTTGTGTCCAATTTTGACCCTTACAATTAACAAAAAAGAAGGGTGAAAGGAAAAAGGAAAGGGGAAAAGAAAAAAAAAATACTTGAATTTATTGAAACAGGGACACCGCTGAAAAAGTGTAAAATGCAGAAAAGTGTAAAATACAGGAAAGTTGAAAAATGATTGGCTAGGCGAGTACTTTCATTATTTACTGTAATGGTAACTCTGTTTTTACTTTATCGTCCTTCGGAAAAAGAAGTGAAATCGTGCACCGGAAACTGCGAATTTCGTTAGAAAATCTCTTATTGAATGATTATTTTTCTGTTGCAAAATCGCCGTTTTTGACACAGCTGCTCATGACTTTTTCTGCACTAGGTATAATACATACGTATATGAGAAAGTAAAAATAAAAAATTTAAAAAGTATGTAAAACACGGGAAACAATCTTCATATCAAGTTGTAAATTGCAGAAAGAGAATGCATCATAAATATAGGCATTATGACGGGACGAATGAAAAATTACGTAAAATGCAGGAATGGAAAAAACAGGATGTTTCTGTAACACGGACGACTTTTATGTGGTGCATTTACAAATTGTTTAATAATACCAAGTTTTATTAGTAATTGAGGAAGTAGATTTTTCTCGTAAACAAGATTTTTGATAGTCATTTTTAGATTGTGCTGTCAGTTTCTGTCTGTTGGGATCAATGTGCAATTTGTTGTCCTTGCAATCCTGACTCGCAAAAAGAAAACAGAATTTTTTGTGTATTTTCCTGTTGCCTAGCATTATTTCAATTCATGTTTTCACATATTTTTTTCTCCTGATCCATGATGATGAAAAGGCACCCGGCACTGGATTCTTAGTCTTTCTGTCTCAGCTGATGAGTAAGAAATCTGCAATTTGTACAAAATACCAAATTGTCTTCTGGTATGTAGTACTTTTGAATCATTTGTTACGATTCCAATACCAAGAAAATGTTAAACCATGTGCGTGCCAGAAAGTGTTTCTCATGAAGTCTTGAATCCAATCTTATCCCTTGTGGTTCCTAGTGGTCTTATCAAGTCGTTTAGCTCTGATTGTGTAAATGTTAGTGAATGGTAAAGTTCTTCTGGTTCAAGAGTATTTAAAAAAAATTTATTTAACATCAAAAACAGTGAATGATATGCTTCAAGGAGAAGTGTATTGTGTGTATATTATCTGATACGTCTTCCATTTCTGTACGCTGAAAACACTTCAGATTCTACACAAGAGTTTTTTGATGAAGTTACTTGCAATTCCTCAGGAATAGGCTGTTTGGCTGATTACAGATTTGGATATTTAATACGTTTCCTATTTTACTTTCTCGCTCTAACTTTGTAAGAAGAGAAAGTATTAAAATTGTGTGCTGGAAAACAGGAAATTTCCGATGAAAATCTCTTATTGGTGGGTCCTTGTAACGAAATGGTTGATAAATCTCGTTCCTATATATAACTTCCCCAACACTTTTGCTGTTAATCAATGTGGGTCCTTGATACTGAAAAATTGAATAATGCCAAAATGTCTGTCTGTCCATCACGTTGGTTGGTCCATGCGTAATCAATGCTAGCGACAAAGTCGTTCAAACAATTTTTTTAAAAACTGGTATTACTGGATCGGTTTAAAGGAACTCTCTGGGTTTGAAATGGATATTTTGATTATGGGGTACTTTATATGAAGCCTCCAAAACATTTCCAAATATTTTCAAATATTCTCCCAACTTTTGAGTTAATCTTTGTCCTCCGTTAGTGTAAATGACATGCATTTCTGATTTCTCAAACATTCTTAATGTGAATTTTTAAAAAAAAAAAAATAGTATTCCTACAACTACAATAATGAAAATTTTCCTAAATGAATCATGTTCTTTAAAGACAGGTCTTGAAATAAGGTCAGGTTCAATTGTTTGATTATATGAATAGTTTTCGTGTAATTTTTTGTGAAATAAAGGCAATTTTAATTATTTCTTTCAACAATTTTCTCCCCAAAACCACACCAAATGTTTTCTTTAAATTTTTCTCCCGGTACATATCAAGGGATGTTAAAAAATATGCTGCTAGTCCTGTTTTCGTCGAACTCCATATTTTCAAAAATTGCAAGAGTTAACAATTCTAAACTATAAACCAGAGTTCGAACTCACGTGTTTCCATAGTGTAGAGGTAAGGTTCACAGCGAGTTGATTTGGAGAACCAGATTTCCAGACTGTTCGGAAAATAATTTTGGTGGTTGAAATCACTTTTGCAGGTTTATGTAGTAGTATAACATAGCGGAACAGAAATAATACGACAAAGAATGTGTTGTAGCAGCACTAGTTTTCTTAATAAAATATGTTTTGAAAGACAAGCCTTGAAATAAGGTCATGTACAATTTTTCGAAAATACAAATAGTTTTCGAGTAATCTTGCAAGAATGAGACAGAGCTAATTTGCATTTAACTCTGAATTTTTGAAACTTGCAATTTTAGAATTAATGTGATAAAGTATGTGTTGTGATAACACCACTAGATTTGTTGTTATAATGTATCTCAATACCTATTATCATAGTTCTTTTGTTCATGTCATATCATTGGAATTTGATACAGTATTGCCTTTTTATTTTGATCCAGTTTTGCAGTCCCTCCACAGAACGTACAAGCAACGTGAGGTGCAAATGATTTTTCTTGATCCCCAACAATAACGTAGAAATATGCAGTGTTGTTTCTTCATAAATGAATCTAATTTATGTACCTTACCATCAAACAAATAGCATCTACAAATATAACGATATTTCTGTGGACTTTGTGTGCACTGTCTTCTCCTCAAATCTGACACTTGACTTTCTCACAAAAAGGTCATTACTTTAGCACTTCTGCACTGCACTGAACTTGCTTGCTGAATGTCACCAGTGAGAGAGGTTTCTTAGGTTTTTCTCGGGGTTTAGTGGTTAAACATGTGTTGTAGAAACCTCATGTTCTCGGATATTGTACTTCAAGAACATGTTCCCTGTAAGAAGCAAGGAGCACAAACCCTTTCAATTGCACTGATGTCACGTGTCAAAGTCCCGAATGGTAATGTAACAAAACCCTGCCTTGTTTGGGAACCTTCGTAGACAAGGAACCTTTATCATTATAAAATAAAGAATTTATTACATTTCAGTTTAGTCTTTTGTGGGGATTCAAGTGAGATTGTGAGACATAGAGGGTTAATTGAATTGCATTGTTAATATGTCAGTTGATGTTTGCTAGTATTGTGCAACTGTTATTGACCAAAGCTACCATTGTTTTTGGATTCAGAATGCAGTTTTCCAATTCCTTCTTTACTGGAGAATCAGTGTGGGAAAGTGTAATTTAATTGCATTGTGCAGTGCGATTAAATTACACTGGCGCCCAGTGATTGATGAAGTAGTTGTTTAATTTTCTTATTTGTGTTTAACAATCCACCAGGGGAAAACAATTGAGGGAGTATTGATTCGCTGTAAAGAAATTGAAAATATTTTCCGTCACTTTTAGGCTTCATTGGGCCTTCCTGGGTTAAACTTAGTACCATCAAACCTCGATAACGTTGATAACTCAATTTTTTTATATGATCAAACAATTTTTCATTCCATGTCGCGTTGTAGGCATATTACATTTAAGACTGTCTCGTTAACTTGAAATTTGATACCATGAATTTCTTGATAACTGAAAATAATATCTTCTCCCAAGTGAAAATTGTACTTTTAACGCAAAGAAATTGACAAAGATTGTTTTCACGGCTTGAAATCCTTATCCTCCGAGCCATTTTCTGGGGAACACTGTCACCTTCACTTTGCGCTCTTGCCGTCTGCTTTGAATGCCTGAATAAGCGAGTTTTGTATTTCTCCCAAGGCCTTCTCAGAAGTGTGTTGTGTCTCTGTGTTGTGTTAGCTCTTCGGGAAGCAATATAGTTTGTCAAAAACTAATGTGAAGTATCGTGTTAATGGAAAAATGTGTGCTCAAATCAACTTTAAATGAAAAACGTATAATAATTTGTGAAGTGGAGAAAGAGGTGGGAGAGAAAAATCTATTGCAGATGAATTCGGTATTGTTGCAAGATGCTTTTAATGATTTTAGAAGATAAAAAGCAAAATTCATCACACTATAGAGGAATCACATTTTGCATGTCAAAGGAAGAGAATGATGTGTTAAAGTTACACGCAGCTGTAAGAAGCATTGTTGCAGTGGGTGAAGAGTGCTAGGGACAAGAACATTCCAATTCAGGATTTATTAATTAAGGAAAAGGCAGAAATATATGTTTAAGAATTTGGAATTAGGATATCTTTGACTAATGCCAAACAAGCAACAGGAAGAATTATTGACTATTTTGGACTCCAAATTCTTGAATTTAAAACCTCAGCAATACCAGATGGGGTTGATTTCAGTTATTTTTAAATTCACTTATTATCTTTATGATGTTTCATAACATTTTGTAATTATTATATAGCTAATAAATATTAACTTAATGATTTAACTTCATATTTAACCATGCATATTTATTGTAGAAAGTATTATTTTTATATCTTGAATTTTTGAGAAAGTCAAAGAAATATACTACTCTGGAGGTGCGACCAGATATTGAGGTTCAACTTTATAAAGAAAATAAACATATTCCATGTCCAGGTGCGATACCTCAATGGACTAATCAAGGAGGAAACTGGAGTTAAGATTTCATTTTTTAGAATTTTTGTCCTAAACAAAATATGCCATTTAACATAGAATATATTGTGAACAGTGTGAACAATGCAAATATGTCTCTCTTTCTCTTTGGTTCTTGTTCTCTGTTTCTCTTTTATTTTCTATTCTTTTCTCTTTCAAAGTGTTGAAAATGCATCCATATTATTTACTTTTCCCGAAAACACTATAATGTAAATTTTATTTTACCTCGATAAATTGAAACTTTCACACCTAGGTGTATATACAGTTGTAAATATGTTACAAAAATGTCTATATTAATTAATTTGAAACATTGTGTTTCTCCTTTAAGGGTATGTATACTTTATTCTCATTTGATAGTTAAGGTAATGAGTATTTAAGGAATTCCTAAAATGCACAATTTATGTCTTAATCTTGGACTTTTGTGGCATTTCTAGCAAATTTAACATTAGTGTGGAATTCAGTGAAGCACTCAGGAATACTCAAAGAATTATTCAAATCATCAATTTCCTGAGTTATCAGCCAATTGGATTTAGTCATTCTAAATATCAGTTCATCTTGCCGTAAGCATCAACTCCACTTACAAAAAAAAGAAAATTTAAACGGATATGTCAATTCATAGAAGTATGAATGTTGAATCGCTTCCACAAAAAAATAGCAAATACTTCAGGGAATAAATAAAACCAAATAAAGTCAGGGAATTTCAATGATCGGAGGAAAGTTGGGGAGGGTTTTGATGGAGATCAAGTGTTAAAAAATAATAAAATAAAAAAAAAAAAATTCCATTACATGAAGTAATTATTCCTTAACTTGTGAATGCAAAAATATATTTAAATGTGCTGCTTTTTGTAATTTGAATTTAATAATAAAAACTCTTCCTTAGCTATCAAACTTTTTGCAGCTTTTCTAGTGGAATGGCCAGGGTTCACAGGACTTCCCAACGCTGACATATGAGCTGTCAAGAGGCAATTCTTCGTGAACATTAATTTTTTAATACTTTTAAAATCTTGAAGTTTTTAAAATTAATTTTGTTGATTATATTCAATTTTCCAATATCTGTTTATATCATTACTTTGTCACAAAAAAGACTTATATTCAGACATATATCAGAGAAATTAAAAAAGTATCTACGCTGTGAATATAAGTATTTTTTGTGACATATGTGTGTGACATTTTGTTATATATATATATATATTATATCTATATATATATATATATATATATATATATATAGTATATATATATATATATATATATTATATATATCTATATATATATATTATATATATATATATAAATAATATGGATATAAGAATTAATAATAGGCAGTGGAATTATCTAAAATTCCCTCGCTCTGGTGAACCAATGGATGTGACATATCTTGATAACATCAAAGTTGAATGTGATTAAAGATTACTCCTTAAACTTCACTCCATTGGAATTCCATCAGAAGGTTACACTTGGGTGTCGTGCACCTATTAGCGACACCTTGAAGTATTATTGTAGATGAAAAACAAATAAGATCAGAGAAATGAAATTTTGAGATGAAAAAATTATAGAGTTAAAACTGAATCTTTTGCTCTTACATTGAGATTCAGTAGTTAGGGTTTTCCTGTGTTTAATCTTGTCATGCAAAATTGTGATCTGTTAAGTAGGGAAAGTTCAAGTCTCAAAGTTTTGTTTGTGTGTGGAATTTAGTTTTCGATTAGTTATTAACGTTTTCAAATCGTCCTTTCTGTTTGGAAATGGATCAGTTCAACTCCTGTTTTCAGAGGAATTCGTATGGATGACACTCCTGCTTTAGGATTTCCTTCGCAAAGCTTCTTATGCATTGCTTTGAGAATGAAAAGCATCTCCATTCCACTTTTGTTAAGGTACTATATTATTCCCCTGGTATGTAAGGCCATTGAAATTAATTAATCTTGTATTTACAGAAAAATCAAATGTCTTGGAAATTTCTCAAATATTTCCCCATTCTTACCCAAACTTGTTTTCTCAACCAACAGCCAATGCAAGCATTACATATCATCACAAATTTCTGCTTGTGCAGCTTGGTACTCGACATCCAAGTAGTTCTTGTATGGTGCAATCTATTAGATATATGTCGAAACTTTATATCACGTTTGACCCTCTCCTAACTCTTTCCTCTGTAATTTTTTATTATCTTGTTTGACTATTACATTTCCCCTTTTGTATTCTATTTTGTTTTCATGTGTTGGGTGATGTAAATGTTTTAAGCTTTTATTTCCTTTTCTCTTTCTAAATCTCCAGTTATAGTTCTGGATTTGACAATAATGTAGTTCTCAGTAGAACTTCATTATAGTGTTGCACTTATCAGTTCCCGAATAAGTTGGATGCATTACTCGACAAGCCAAGCCAGGGCATTGGCTACCTGATGTTGGGTTAAGAGATGTTGAAAGTGGTGCTCCTTGGCTCAAGTGCATTCTTGGTATTTCCAGAACATATTTCAGTTTACTCTTTGAAATGTGAAGCTCTTCCACCTAATTAGTGTTTTCTGTATGAACCTGGTCTTTCAGTTCTTCCCAAAATAAAAAGTTACAAGGGAATATATTATTTGATTGTCACTAGCGTATATTCAGTGCTTAAACATTCGTTCATAGTAGAGTTAAAATAGACAAATGTGTTCTAAAGATTTTCTGATACAATGAAAATTTCATCGTACTTACACAGTTCAATCACTCTTGGGACACTGGTCTATCGCAATCATCACTTCTCAAATGACATGCAGACAGTGAAAAATGGGTCAAAGCAGCATAGTGTCTGTCCGGCATTGGCTTGCTTCACAGAGGTGAGCACTTCATCAACTTCGGCAAAAGAGATATCATTCACTTCTATTTGAAGATGTAGATTTTTTTTCTGATAAGAAGGAACTGTAACTGAGAACTACTAATGTATTGTTCATATATATTTTCACTAAAGGTTCTTTTTTTTTTCCATTATAGAAAGTAGTGCCAATTGCTATTTAAAACAATAATAGCAAATCTCCTATTTATGAACATCGACATATTCCACCATCTGTTTAATTCTCTTAATTTTTTTCAGTATTCAATATTTACATGTCTTCTAAAAACTTCTTTATGTTTTACATTAAGTTTCTTCAAGCCTCACTTCTTCTAAAAAAGTTAGGTGGAAGTCAAAATGGTGGTTTTGCATTTTATCAATAAAGACAAGTAAGAGCATAAAAAATCATGGATTGAGTATTCTTCAAAATATCTGTTTTTATTAAAATTCAAAGACTAAAAAACGAAAGGACAAAAATTGTAATACAACAGTATGGATCACTAAATGATTAAAAGCTAAATAGTAGAAGCTACATTATCTTGTCAGCCAAAGTTTCAAGTACCAAAACACCAAAATTTGTTATAGATATAGTTTTAACACATTAGCTAAAAATTTTTGTATACTTCTCTAAAAATAAATATTGAAGTGTTAATACAATCTAATTTTCCTAACAGAAATTAAAGTTAAAATTGGTGGATCTGACTGACTCGGTCTTGAAAGGTTTTCTTTTTATCTGCACAGATATTTTGGGAAGGGCTATGCTACTCCCTTAACCTGGGAATGGATGGGTTTAGGAGAACCATGCGATAACAAATATATCTGCCAAGGACATACAGATGCCACCAGGAACCTCTTCTTTCTTCTACCTTTCTTTTCTTTGCAAATGCAACGTATAATGTGTCCCTTGTTTTTGTGTAGTTTTTATTTGTAATTTATTTTGTGTTTAGTCTTTGAGATCCATCCCATCTGTTGATGTAACTGTGATTGAGCTAGTATGTTTTCTTGTGTTTAGAAGTAGTGTTACATATAGCAAAATAAATAAAAAGTTGCAATATATAATGTAAAATGTAATGTGATATTGCAAAATGGTTACAGTGAAGTTCTGTGAAAAACGATGATGACGATAAATCTCTTCGTGCTTCCTTCCTAAGAACCATGTTTAGATAAAAAAGAATCATAATGGAAGATATTTGGCTGCAGATTTTGATTGATAATTTTGAGATTTATACATTTCAATGATGGTTTTACTAATATGATATTTTTTAATATACTAGCTGAGATGGCTGGGGGCAACAACTGTTGCCATTGCTGTGTCTTTGAACCGGAGGTCGTAGGGTTCGAGTCTAAATGGTTGATTTTTGACACTAGCTAAATAGCTAGGTCGAATTCACTCTCTATCTGGCGTAGAATTATAGTGGCCATCTGTTCTGATTGGCAGTTTTCCATGGCTTCTCCAATTTCTACTGGTCGAATGCTGGATACACACACACCACACCCACCCACATGCACACTTGTTTCAACAAATATTTTCAAATATACGAAATAATATACCGCTGACTCCGGTTATAGTAAACCCTCGGTTATAGTGTACTTAAGTCACGGATTCCGTTTCATTTATGTTACAAATAAGCAAATGAAGATTCGGTGATAGTGAACCTGAATCTCAGCTATACTGAACGTATTGCCTCACCTCATTATCATGGAAGTCCAGAAAATTAATTCCCTCCTGGAAAATGTATTACATCAGTGCCAAAAATTCCTACACCAGGCAGGTCAGAAAAAATATCGTCGTCTGAAGGTCATTATCGAAGAGGTTCCCGTGAGGTGCGAGGTGAAGGTAGCAGACCTGGAATGGGGGTGTTACTGGTTACCTTATGTCATTCAGTTTCATTGCAAAAACAAAGGCCATGTCCTGTGTGGGCTACAATTGGCGGCAATAATGATTGCTTGCTTCAGTTTCAAGCTTGGTGTTATATTCTGTGGATCAAAGCACATTGTGTTCTAAATAGGTGAAAGGAAGCGTGTGACTGCCCTAACCCCACAGCCATGCGACACCCGTTGTGTGGTGAGAAAAAGTGATCAGTTTCAATAGCTGCGTGTGTCATCCCACTACCGAAAGGGTCTTGTATGTTATTACATGAGTAAAAGGGCCTGCGGAGAGTGGAAAGGTGTTCCAACAGTGTAAACAGCATTGATGGGTGTCAAAGACTGCATTACGATACTTAGAGATGACAGTGGACAATGCTGAATCATGTATTTAGGGAGCATGAACTTTGCTGAAGTATCTAAAAAAAATTGCCAATGAGAAATGCGACAAAGCAAACAATTGAAAATATTTGATTTTTTAGGACAAATAAAGATATTGAAATTTTAAGTTCGTGTTTTTAATGTATTTTGCCGTATCTCTATATTAATAAAAACAATCACTGTGGGAAAATTCCATTTAATTTTGACATCATCAGATATAGTGAACCTCTGATATTAGTGAACCAAAAATGTTAGTCCCCAGAAGTTCATTATAACTGGAGTTGACTGTATGTGTTTGGCAGCTGCAATACTATAATATGTTACTTAATGCTGGGAAGTTATATTTTAAATAAATTTTTGCTTTGAACTTCAACCATGAAGAAATAGAAATACTTACCAATATTAAAATCTATTGTAAACCACAAATTAACAAAACAAAAATTCACTTTCACTACACACACAGTGACCTGCATCTGATTGAGTGTTATGGAAGCTGCAGTATCTTACGTTGTAATGTAACTAGGCATCTGCTTACCATCTTTTGTGAGCGTCAAAAGAATGAACTTTTCCATGGTTTTCTCAGCCCTTGTCAGTGCCTTTTATTAGGCTCTATTTTTCATATATCTGTGTGTGTGTTGTGTTGTGTGTGTGTGTGTGTTGTGTGTGGTTGTGTGTGTGTTTTGTGTGTGTGTGTCTACACTCTCTTGATCTGCAATTATTGCTTGCAATAATTGTAGATCAAGAGAGTTCCTTCACAGTCTTTCCTTAAGTGTTTTGACTAGAAACAATTGCCAGAACACCCTCCTCCATTACATAAAACTTCACCTATTGTTGTTTTTTTGTTGATGTGTAATTTTTGTTAGTTTTTTTAACGATTTCTCATTTTAGTCTTTTCTCTTTTACAGATTTATTATTTTATTTACTTCTTAATTCTTCTTGTTATACTTTATGTGTTGCTGCAACAATGTTATTAATAAATAGATAAATAAATATTGGAGAGCTTTTATTTTGGCAGGAGATACACAGTCTAAAGCAATTGATCATACTGACCAGTGATAATTGAGAAGAAGTTTTATACATTTAAAATAATGTTACTTTTATGCATCTGTTGGTATTGTTTCCTATCATAAATTTATCAACTGCGTATTCACAACTCAAATATACATTCAATAAGCAGAAACAAAGTTATTTATTACTCATCTGTTCATTAATTGTATTAATTAATTAATTGTACAGTGAAAAGGGGTTGGTGTATTTAGGATATATTTGAATTAATTTCAGTGTACTTTGTGAAAATTAATTTTGATAGGTCTCAATAGATTGGAAAAGTCGGAGAAACTTGTTTCTCAAATGTTATTACCTCCCTGCAATACTTGAATCTAATATTTCCTTCTTTTATTTGTCAATTTCTTTTCTGACCATATTTATTGAATAATAATTAGAGATGGAATACAATGCCAGTTGTTTGTCAATACCACAGTTTCTTTTTGACATGACAGGTCATTCATCTCTGTGTCAGATATGAATTATACCTGATAAACATTAGCATCTGTCTTTCATATTCCTTTGCATATTAAATCAATTCATATTTACTGATCATAAAAGATGTTGCCATTGTGGCTTGCATATCATTCATACTTTCTTGCAAATGTAGAGAATGTGTTGTAATGCTGCAGCAAAAAAACAGTGATTTTCGGACAGAAAAATTCATTTTGTGGGTTACTTAAAACAAGGATAATTCTTGTTCCTTCATGTAGTAAATCAATTGTGCATCCGATTTTCATTGAACTCTGAATTTTTTGTCATTTGCAAAAGTTACTAATAATGCAAGAAAGGATGTGCTGTTGTGGACCTCTAGTTCAGCTCTTCTTTCATGATAAAATTTTAACATCGATTAAAATTGTGTAGATCCCTGGATATCTTAACTGTGCGATGACATTGAAAAAAAGAAAGAAAGAAAAAAAAAATTAAACTTCATCGGTCTTTCTTTCATTTCCTACTGATATTTTCAAATATCATGGACATGACTTTACCTGAGTTTATTTTGACATTCGAAAAAGGTTCAACAAAAAATAATGGTAGTGAGCACACACAGTGTCCAGTGCAGCAAGAATGTTGCTTGTTAAAGAAAGTCTGAAAGGATATGAGACCTGTATTTATTAGTATGTATCATTTGTTAAGTTTTTAATAAATTGAAATGGCTACAAAAGAATACAAAGAATTGTGTGTCATTTCAAAGACCAATCGTAGTGTGTGAATGTTTGAACAGACTGGTAGGACTTTTGTTTTTATATTTTTGTTATCATTTATTATTTACATAAGTGACTGAGGTAAGACTAATTGAAAATACAAATTTTTGATCACTTTATTATTTTTGTTTCAGAAAAGTTTACCTCTTCTTCGTCAGTCGTTAGTTACCAAGGAACTAGTAATTGATGGTATTAGACCACCTCCACATCATACTGTTGTATTCTCCATCCCGAATTCAGGAGCTGTTGTTCCACAAATGCAGGTAAGCTCAGCTATTTGATTGAAATACTAAGTTATTGCTCCTCTATTAAACAGCATATGCAAATTGGAAAATATATGCTGAATCTCTAACTGAGATTATGTTTATAAGTATTATTTATTGGTTTGTAAGTTTTGATTTTTAGAACTCAGAGTAATTTCTTGAACTTACCAAATCATTTTTCTTTGAGATAGCCTCTACATTATTGTGAAAATTCTCCAAATTTTAATTATTGTGTTTACGAGCATTCCAACTTATAAATGTGAAATATTTTCCTTATATCAGTGTAGTATTTTTTAGCAGTATGAAATTTTAAATTTTGCGTATGACACTTCTTGACAATAACTCTCAGCATAATTTTGTTGCTGATTAGATTTCTTTAATTGAATTGATGATAGACCTCAAGCTATTTTATGTCATTGAGTAAATCCTGTTATTCTTTGAGAATAATCCTGTTGCAATAAATAAGTTTGACCAATACTTGTACTGTAGCCCACTTTGTGATTTAATATGTTCTACCGTATGTCAGTTACGTTAAAAAGTGTTTGACTAACACATGTATGTGGTGCATCATTATGGTTATGAAGAATGGAAAGAAAGTTACAGTTTGAAATTATGTAATTAAATAAGTTAATTTTCTGAAGAGATGAGATACTTTTTAGTTCTCAACAGCCTCTCAGATTGATTGTCCCCTTTACTGACAGCTGTTATGTTGACTTCTTGTACCAATGGAAGACTAGTATTTTATGTTATCTTTCAGGAAAATAAAATAAAAAATCTTGCAATGTGTATTTTTATTCTTCATAATTTTTCATTAAAACATGATACAATTAGTGATTTGCATGTAATGTGTTAATGGAAGATGTGTGTTTAACAAAATTGATGTGTTTAGTAATAAAAGCATGTATTCACATTGACATATCTTTCTCTTTCCATGCTAAAGTGTGATCATAAATCAGTATGCCTGATCACTTAAATAATATTTTATCACTTTTATGTCTTCAAACACAAGTTGATGTTTCTATCAAATGTGCAATACAAGATTATAGTGTTTTCCAAAATATTCTATTAAATTATCGTACTTCACATACATTTTAGTACTCCAAAGCTACGCGAATGTACCACCTACAGGATAAGTATTTTGGAAAACAATAATCTGTCTTGGGAGTTCATTTTTCAAATATAAACATTATAGCTTCTTTTCAAAGGACATAGGCCATTTACAGAAATATATGCATATATCTCTTGAATGAATGTGTACATATCAGATGACAGTGATTCAACATTAAAAAAATTTCAGTTGATTTAGTTTTTTTCCAATGTTTAACCAACCTGTTCTCTAGCCTACTTGATGCCTTTAATATTTTTTGGAGGGGTATTTGTATAATATGAGATTCACTACAATTTGATTAGTAGTAGTAATAATAATAATAATAATAATAATAATAATAATAATAATAATAATAATAATAATAATAATTTTATATTAAAACTGCAATAAATAAAGTATATGAAAAAGGAGACAAGTATTTTTTTTGAAATTACTTTCCATATTGTTGCGTACTCTATAATTACATACTAACTTCCTGTTTTGTAAATTTGCAGTATAAAAAATTTCCTTCATTAATAACATTTTCTTCCGTTGTGTGAATGTTTCTAAATGTTGTGAATAAGTGAAGGTATGCATGTACAATTTGTAATTCTTATAGAAACTACAGCAAGTTCATCAAGTCTTAAACTGTCCATTATGGATTCAAATTATTATAATGCTTCACCACAAAATAAACCTGATATTATGATTTAATTTTCTTTCTTTCTTTTTTTTCTGAATTCCCAGTCAGCTTCCACAACCTCCCTTCCCACTGTGACTGGACCCACTCAACAGAGAATTTTAATACGACCTACTTCTCCTGATACAAGTTCAGTTTTAAAATCTGAAGCCATTGTTCGGCAATTACAGGTTAGTTAATTAAAATTTGTAATGAGTAGCTAGAAGAAATCTTGTTTTTCTAGATAAATCAACAAATTGTGTCAAAAATAGTCTTACTTGTTTGGATAAAACATATTTTTGATTCCTGTAATTGCTTTGTTGTTTTTTCTGTTATGTAGTTTCAAACAGTTATATGGTAGTCTTTACTTTTTTCACTACCAAAAGTTTTGATGTAGAAATTGAATATTAGAGGAAATTTAGTAATTTAAAAATGTATTAATTTCTTTATTGAATTTTTCCTGCAAGTACTTGCTTTTAGAATTCTAATTTTGTGTTGACTTAATTAATAGTGTTCAGTTCATACCTTAGGTGGCATTAAACATGTTCATAATTTAGTTAATATTTTAGAGAAGTTCTTGTATAATGTTTTATTCTAATTTACTTTCTGAAAAATGTTCATTTCAAATTTTTCCAAATATATAGAATTGTGGTGTTGATTAAATTATTATAATGAATATTAATTGGCGTACTTACTATTATGTGGTGCCAAATTTAAATTTCTGGCTCTACGTGCTTGGTAGTGTTCTACTTAATTGTTAAATCATCCACATATCCTCATCTGATATTGCATGATTTTTCCTCAGAACTGATTAATGACTTTAAATATGTTTGGCTCTATTATGTAGGTTTAATACTTGGTAATTATAATTGTCATATTTTCTGTTTTCATTTTTCAGAGTTGTGTGCACTATCTGAGGTTTGTGCATGTAACTATAGATTTTGCTTTTTTGAATTCTTGGTTGCAGATTTATATATTAAAATAAAATTATTGGTGTACATTTTGCTTATTTACTTCATTTTTTGCAGGATTTTAAAACAATTGGCTCATTGTTTCATATGTCAGCGTTTTTCTGTAAACATGAAATATAAAAGATCCAAAATAATGAATTTATAGTAAATGTTTAATTGATATCTAATTATTGGATATTTCAATAAATAGTGACTTTTGTATGGAATGCTAGTTGCAAAAAATTTATGAAAACGCTGACAAAACCATTGAAGGCAGAGCCACAGATGTGACTTCATTGAGGAGCACATTTGTTTGGAAAGTTATTATGTAGACAAAATTCTTATCTGAACTTGCAATCTGAGCTTTCAACACAGAATTGCAAATGCAAAACAATTTTTTTAGAATGCCATAAGCATAGAATTTTCCTGCATCAGACTTCAAATTTCTTGCTGTTTCTATTAGTCAATAAGAAAATAATATAATAAATAAAAGAATTAATATTTAGGATCATAATAGGTTATAATAATTTACTGATTAAATAATTATTCAATGAAGCTTGTTGTCTTGTGATATTAACAGATAAGTGAGAATTTGCAGTATCCAAAGATTGTTTTTCTTTCATTGAAAGCTCATTTGTTTAATCATTAAGAATGGAAATCCCATCATTGTTATTTATTGGGGAGGTAGGACCACATAACAGGAATGAAGGTTCTGGAAAGCAAGATGGAAGAGAAAGAAGACGATGACTTGCTTGCATATATCTCGTAGTTGTTACCAACTCAGATTACATCTCTTATTTCAGTGGGTTCGAGATCCAATTTTCTCAATGATCCCATTTTTTGAATGTAGGTATTAAGTGAATGCCATTATGTTATTATAAATATAACAATTTTTTTAGTAGAATACTAAAAATTGACACATTTGTAAAATGTGTTATGTCAGAGTTCAAATTATCAGTATTCAAGAACTTTCCTCTGTTCTAAAACAAATAAATTGTGGATCAAAATTGATGAAGTAAGAATTAATTTTATTTATACAAATAACTTTCCACTCCCAGTATGTGTTGTGTGGGGTGGTGGAAAAGCGGAGCACTATCATGCTACTGGTTAATTCAAAACTGTGATCCAAGTGGGCTGAAGTCGTGTGGCCTTGGTGTAGATGGTGTGATGTCGTACTACCTTTGACCAATGTTCGTAAGCTTTGTTTATGCTTTCCTAAGCCTGAGAATTGTAGTAAAATACACTATAAAAAATGTATTGCTCAATTTCAAATATCTAAGTCTCGTTGGTAATAAACATTTTGCTCTTAGGTATAAATGGATTTGTTCTTCAGGTCAGGAATATTTATACCTGTAAACAATAAGCATAAATAAGTGAAAATTTCAGCATTTCGTTACAGCGTCATGTATCTTGACTATTTTCTCATTTGAGAAATTTGTTTTTCTCAAACAATTTACTTAAAAAATCTTTCCCTCTCATTATGACTCTCTCATTAAGAACATCACGAGCATTAGTATAATATCAGTTGTTAGTGAAGTCCATTTCCTACCTTCATAATTATCAGTATAATCTAAAATTCATCCAGGCTAAGACTAGAACTAGTTTATTATCGGTCACTACTGTCACTGAGAAATACTTAGTAACATGCATGTAAAATTTTACCAATAATTAGTGCCAACTATATATTAAATTCAAACAAAATATCAAATGGAACATAAATGACATCAGACTTGGTTTATGATGAATATTAATTATTGGGTTTGCTTCATTGTTTCAAGTAATTATTTCCAAATTGTGCTAGCTTATTTTACAGACAATGCTTTCTATTTTTTTAAATTAAGAAGCTCCTTGCTTTATTTTTCAATTATTAAGGTGTGTAGGTGTGGAAAGTGATACTTCACAGTAGTTGGGAGAGCTCCATTATGCCACAACACCCTAACAGAAAACTATGCCTAAGGCAAGACTCAAACCTGTGACCCCATATAGCCAAGATGGTCGAGGTGCACCCATCTTAATGATCTCTGCTACCCAGGTTGGCTAACTTTGTGCAATGGCAATACCATAATTTGTTGTTTTCTGTGTATGAACCCAACTATGAATATAGCTTTTTGTTTTCTGCAGTATAATAAAAAATTACAGAAAATAAAGCAACATTACGTAATAAAATACAAAAGGAGAGTAGCTCAAAGCTATCTAGAGAGAAAGATACAGATCATATTTCTTTGAGTCCCCAGAGCATTTGTTCCTTGTGTTAGGTACACCATAGATTTGATAGTATCACATACATCTATGATATCATGTCACATCAACTATGTCGCATACAACCATTTGATAGTATACATATCAATGCAATAGGTTTTTGTGTTACAACAATCAGCATTTCACTTCATCATGGTTATTTTTCACACTGAAGTGAAAAGGGGAAATGAGTCATGTGTCATATGTATTCTTGATATATGCGTCAGTCTTAGCATAAAATTGGAAATTCTTTTTTTAATCTTATGTGATTGCCTTTCTTTACCATTGATTATGTATTTGGGTGTGGGTCATTTTTGGCTGTGATTTGGCTGATGTGGCTGAAATTTGGATTGTGCCTCATTACTATATTTGAAATATTGCATTATTCATAAACAAAGAAACATAAAATTGATATTCTCCTCTTTTTCTCTTTCTCTTCCTTTTCTCCTCCTCCTCTTTCGCTTTTTTCTCCTTCTTTTTCTCTTCTTTCTCCTATTCTTCTTCATCCTCAGCATCTTCAATTATAATTCTCGTAGGAATTTCTTCAATCATATACATTGCACTCATCTACTTCCTGCTTTGAAGGACTGTTCAGTACAAATGTAGTGTATCCCGCTATTGCAATTGCTAAAACAATATTCATATCATAAACCACCGTAGTTAATGACATCCACATCAATCTACTTTTAAGAAAAATGTCAAACTCTTTCAGCTTTTCAAAAGACAATCAGTTAAGATAAAATTTACATTGCATATGGATAATATGCCATTATGTGAGAGTTATTGTTTAATCATGAGCTTTTAAGTGTGAGGTAGGTGAGATAGCATCTTGGATTCTGAGAAATATGGTATAAACATTGTTCTAGTGTGATAAAGGTACTTTTTATATGAAATGATATCTTATCTATTCAAATTTTAAAAGATCTCTATAACCTAAAATTTAATGATAGTATTGTTCAAGTATTTATTGAAGTAAATGGTATGTGTGATTTTCCTTGACCTGAAATTTACAAAAATCTGCATGTTTAAGTACAAAAGGTGTAGTTAGAAACATTTTCTGTGATAACTTTTGGTGGTACATTGGTTTGTGCATTTTTATATTGTTTTATTAATTTATGACACCTTCAATGTGCAGGCACAACTCAGACCTCAAGCTGCAGCCACAACTCAAGTACGTTTAATGACTCCCGTGAATGCGGCAACTCAAAGTGTAGGAATGACTTCTTTACCACGACCAGGACAGACTCTCCAAACTCACAGACTAGTGACTGTAAGTAATGCTCATCTCATTTTTCTTTCTTTGAATAGAATTTGTGTGTTTTGTACATTTGCTCTCCTTTTATGATATAAGAAAACACATTTTGTTTATTTGGTGATTTTAAATGTATTTCATGGTGCAGTGTGCAGTTGCATAAATAGAAGTTTCCATAGCAATAGCATAATGAAATTGAATAAATAGTATATGCAGTTTAGATATGTGTAAACTGAGTAAATGGTACGTGATACTGTCAATAATTTCATGGATTGTGAATTGTTGCATTGAAACAGTGTACAGTCTATTAATTAAAAGATTGGAAATACATATTTCACACTCTACTATGAGAATCATTTACACAGAACCATGATCTCTTAATACTGTTGCTATTAACCACATTTCTCCCAACTTGGCTGGGAAGACTACCCAAGGAAAGTGAGGGAAGTATCTTATTCTGCAGCTTAAAAGACCTTTTGTAATGCCTGTTCCTTTCAGAAAAACCTAAAGTGACGAACTTGGATGTTCATATTTAGCAACCTCTTCAAGATTCAAAATGCTAACAAACAGTAGGATTGCATAGAGTTCAAAAAATGCTGATCAACATTTGCTCATTTAAAAGGCTTCAATGAGTTTACAGACCATTGAAGCACGGCCTTCCCTATTTTGTGCGAGTTTCCTTCATTGTAATGATGCTGATTTTCGTGTGGCTAATTGTTGCCTCTTTTGAGGATCATGCGGAAAGCACTATTTTGTTGCTTGTGAACCAACAGAGAAACATCTCAACCTTGTCCACACTGTTGATGAAGTTGCTTCAAACAGACGTGTGTGATCAGCAATTAGATTTTGGGCCAACACATGGGACCCTATGCTGGCTAATGTGCACAGGAACAGATCCAATATCAGAATTTTGATGTACTGTAGCTCAGTCCATTTGCTACTGGCACTGTTCTACAATTTGAGAGTGGTTGGTATGCACCGCTGTCATTTCTTGGATCTTGCTGTGAGTTCAGATTATTTGCAACTACCAGCATGCTTATCATTGTATTCCGTTGTTTCCCACTTGCAAAATGTTGTGCCATTAAGTGGCCCAACACAATGGGCAAAGATTAGGGTAAAAAAATGTTATTTTCAAATTTCCAAGACTGCACAACTTCATATCATTCAACATTTCTTAACATTAAGTGTGAAATAAAAAGAATATGGATATCAGTGATACTTATAGGCCACTATCAGCAATTTTTTTGAATTATTGTATGGCAGATTGGAAGCAATACTTAGTTGACTCCGGTTATATTGAACCCTCAGATATAGTGAACTCAAGTCACTGGTCCCATTTCACTTACATTACTAATACGCATAAGAAGATTCGGTTGTAGTGAACATAAACCTCGGCTGTAGTGAACGTAGGAAATGCAGAGTTCTAGAAGTTTAGTCACTTCTGGAAAAGAATATATCACCTCAGTGCTGAAAAGCCAACATGATAGCTTGGACAAAATATTGTCAACCAAAGGTCATAATTAAGGCTGGTATGATTTAAATCAAATGATTATTTTTTTTAAATCGATGCTTTAAATCGATATTTATTATTTCTACAAAATTTTTATTTAAAAATATATTTGTATTTTAAACATTTGTAAAATAAAAATTACTCAGATAAAAAGACTTAAATCAATTACAAAGTTGATATAAAGAATATATTTATTTATAACCTTTAATTATTTATAACCTTTTTTCACATAATTGAACAATTTTGAGAAAGTAAAATATAATAAAATAAACAAACTTATAAAACAAAGAACCATAAACAATTAGTAGTAGTTATACACTATTAAGCTTAGATGATCAATTATTTTCTATCCGGCATTAAATTGTCTGTAGATAAAACTAATTTAGCAGCAATATCGCCCTAACACCCAACGAACTAGTTTTGAGAGGGCTTCAACAGTGTCCGTAATTCTAGATTTGTATTAAAATGTTCGCCAAAGCCACTTAAAGTACATATTAAAGACGATAAGTATTAATAAAAATGGAATTTTATTAATTCATTTAAACTCCTTTAAAGAACTAAAGTAATATTGTTAAAACTAATGAAAACGGTAGTTAATCTTACTAGTTTTAATAATATTAACCTTTTTCTTTATGTGTATATTATTAAAATTCCATTTTCAGTGGGAGGATAATTTCTAATGATCGTTAAAGGGTTAATGCGAAAGTACGCAAGTAACAAACATTATAACGGTTGAACGGTTTTTCGGTTGAACTAGGCCAAATATTGAATGGAATTTAATATTTCAAAAACTGTCTAACATTGTTATAAGGTTTTTGATGCATTTAGTTGTTTTCAACAATTGATTGATTAGGGCAGTATTGCACAAAATATGGTAAAATTTCTTTGAACAAATGCCTTTTTTCTAAATCTTGCTAATAGATGGTGGCCCAAGCTTATTCGTTAATGTAGAAGCAAGAGAAGTGTTTCAAGAGCACAAAACTATTAGTAACTCAAATGTAAAGATTTTGTGGGTTAGGGCGGTATTGCATCACTTTTTAAATTCTTTTTAAAAAATCATGATTTTTTCCAGCCCAAGTCATAATTGATGATGTTTCCCCTGATGTGAAAGTAGCGGACATGGAATGGGGACCTTGGTGCTGACCTTATGCCACTCAGTTTCACTGTGAGCTATATTCTAAATGGGCTACAACTGGCGGCGGTGACGCGCAATTGCTTGCTTCAGTTTTAAGCATGGTGTTGTTTACCTCAGGACAAAATGTGCTGTGTTCTACGTAGGCGACAGGAAGCGCGCGACTGTCACAGCCTTGTCGAGGTGTGTCGGTTCCCGTCCTGACGGGGGAATGCAGGGAGGGCTCTCAAGTATTCCTTTCTCTCGACAATCATCTTGATCTTCTCCATCGTTCATTCTCATTCTTTTATAACATCCTGTCCCTTTTCTTCTACCCCTTCTATTTCACTGCCCCCCCTCCCGTATGCAGAAAGCCCACCCATGCGTTTGCCGTGCATGGCGACCCGTGTTGGAGGGAAGGTGTGTCCTGGCAGTTGAGGGACCTGTTTGTTTCCCAACTACCCCTTGTGCTACTTTCTGCCTTGCACCTACGGATACATTGTTTACTTATTTTGGGGGACATTCCTTGTAGGTTTCCAACACACTTGGTTTGGCCTCTGACTCTTCTAGACGGGCAGTCGGGAGCTAACACACTCCCGATCAATCGGCTCGGACTAGGCCTTGTACTGAACTCCGGAGCGGGAGAATCCACGGCGTGGCAGCGCTGTGACATCTTCCCACTATATCTTCGTGTCAACCCTGGCACCCCAGTGGGGTGTCCCCTCGTTGGACTCCGTGGTGGGTGGGGAGCACGGAGACGAATCCGCTTCAATTCTATAGAGCATAAAACAAACCCCTTGCTCTCTTTCGGAAGGAAGTGGCGATGTTTTGAGAAAACGGTGGATTTGAGTAGTTTTTTTCCGTGGGGAAGAAGATGAACCAAAGAAGCCACGTTTTCTTTTGCTGGTGTCCAAGAAAGAAGGAAAAACATTTAAAAGTACTAGTGCGATTCGTCTCGCGCGAGCCAGAGGAATAGTGTTACACTCGTCAAAGCACGCACTGATGAGCAAATCGAAAAAATCTCGAAAACAAAGCAGATTGCCGGCCTCCAGGTGGAAGTGATCACACCCTACCCTTAACCTATGTACGGGGGTGGTGAATCACGATGGCTTTGCGACCGAAAGTGAGGAGGAACTTCTGTCTTTCTTCAAGAGTCAGGGCGTAACGGAGGTGTTTAGGATCAAGAGGAAGGAGAATGGGAGAGAGATCCTTACTCCCACACTGATACTGACGTTTAATCTCTCCTCTCTCCTAGAGAGGATTAGTTGTGGTTTTGTAAAATCTCCACGTGCGGGTATGTGCCAAACCCATTACGTTGCTTCAAGTGTCAGAGGTTCAGCCATACCCAACAGCGGTGTATGGCCGTACACCCTGTTTGCGCAAAGTGCGGCAAATCCACACAGAGACACGGATCCCTGTGCCTCCCCACTTCGTTGTGTTAACTGTGAAGGAGACCATGCGGCAAACTCAAACAGGCCCCCTACGTATGTGAGGGAGAGGGGAAATCCAAAAGATCAAAGTGACGGAGAAAGTATCCTTTCCCGAGGTGAAACACCGATACTTCGTGAAGAACCTTGTAGATCTCGGGCTTTCTTTTTCTATTACTCTGGCCAAGACCGCAAAAGCAACAGCGAGTTGTCAGACTACTTCTGCTACTCCCTCAGTTGCTCATTTCTGCTGCCAGGTGTCTCCAGTAGACGTCCCTGATGACATTGCCTCTGCAAGGCGGGAAGATGATAATAATTCTGTCCAAATATAAATTGTCGAAGAAAATCATACAGGCAAAGTCGGATTTAGAATCCCCTTCTCAGCTCTGCATGAAGGCTGATGTCACTCGGCATTCTGGCCCAGAGAAACTTGAAAAAGATCATTCCTTCCAACTCCGACCACCTACCCTGGCTCCTGAGACTCGCTCTGAGCGATCTCTTACTCCGTTGAGCAGTGCTCAGGAGGAAACTTCAGTCGAGGTGGACAATCGCCCATTCGGGCAACAGGGGGAAGAAAATATCCCTTTAGAAGAAAGAAACTTAGCATCTAAAAATTATGGCTCTCTCGTGGAACCTGAATAGCTTTCGCGCCCGATGAGATGAATTAAAGCTGATAATGTCACTTCATATACCCGTTGTTATCTGCCTGCAGGAAACACATCTTCCTGAGCATTCCCTATCTCTTCGTGGCTTTTGCTGCTATAGGCAAGACATTGATGATGGCCTCCCGGCACATGGCGGAGTCGTTACATTATTCACAGACTCCTTGGTGTCCGAAGAAATAGATGTAAGAACCACTCTTCAGACATCTTGTGTTCGTGTGAACTTCCGCACTATATCAATAACTATTTGCAACGTCTAGATCCCGCCTGGTCAAGCTGTGTCGCAGGAGGAACTCGAAGATATGTTATCTGAGTTGCCCACCCCTTTTCTTAATGTGGATGGCTATAATGCCCACAATCCTGCGTGGGGTAGCACTAGGGCCCGCTCGAGAGGCAATATACTTGAAAATATTATTGACAACCAGAACTTAATTCTTCTGAATACTGGTGAGAGCACACATTTCTGTTGCTTCAAACACTTTCTTGTCCATCGATCTGGCTCTCTGTAGTCCCTCTCTCTCTACCATCATTGAGTGGACTGTCGTTGGCGACCTGCATGATAACTTCCCCATTCTGGTCAATTTCGATATTCCTGATCCAAACGCTGCTCGTCCCCTCCTTGGCTAATCCACCGAGCTGAGTGGGAAACTTTCGAAAAAGATACGAATGTCGGAATCCTGCCCAAACGCTGTTGATGCTATAGTTGCCCTATTACTGATGCCGTTCTCCATGCAGCCTCAATTGCCATCCTCAAGTCATCGGGTCACCCACGACATTCTCCCATGCCATGGTGGAATGCCGACTGTACCACCGCGGTGCTGGATCGGAAACGGCTGTGGCAAAGCTTAGTAGGTTCCCAACCATGGATAATCTGATAAATTATAAAAGATCACAAACCAGAGCTAGATTGACCATACTGGAAAGTAAGGCCGCATCCTGGAGAGTATATTTCATCTCTTGCCGTACGCCCCCCCATAGAAGTGTGGCGAAAAGTTCGACAGATCAGTGGAAGACTTCCTTCGTCGACCTCATCAGAAGATACAGTTGAAGAATTGGCCTCTCACTACGAGCATATCTCCAGCTCCGCACACTACTCTCAACCATGGACCACTTAGTCTCCCTTGCCACTCATATCTCCACTTCTTTCGTGCTACGACAACACCTGGTAGCAATTAGAGAAAGCGTACAACACCACCTGGAGGTACGGCATTCTTCGCACCTTACATTCTTGGGTCCTGCGGGGACGACTCCCTTTGTTTCTAGTAGGTTTTCTTTCGTCAAGATCTTTCCTTGTCCGCCTTGTGACACATCCTCAAGTCGCCAGTTAGAAAACAGTGTTCCCCAGGGATTAATTCTGAGTGTCACTCTGATTGCCGTTGCTATCAATTGTAACGCATCAGTAATTCGAGAGCCTGTGAAAGCATCGCTCTTCATTGATGACTTTGGTATATTCTGCTCCTCAAAGAACATGCAAGTTATTGAGAGGCAGTTACAGCTTGTCCTTAACAAATTTGCAAGAATGGAGAGATAAAACTGGATTCATGTTCTCCACTTCAAAATCCAGTTGCATGCACTTCTGTAGAATATATCACCTCCATAATCACCCTGATATTTTTTGGGGGAGTCATCAACTGCCTATCGTCAAATCTGCCACTTCCCTTGGCATGACATTCGACTAGAGTTTAACATGGCGAAAGCACATTCAAAACTTGAAGAGACGCTGTGTGTCTCCGTTGAACTTTCTTTGCACCCTTACTGGTGGATCATGGGGTGCAGACAGAGTATGTCTTGTGTGCCTATATGGGACTATCATCCGTCCTATCTTGGATTATGGGTGTATTGTGTATGGGTCAGCGTCTCCATCGACCCTCCGTTCATTGAATACCATACACAATGGTATATGGATCAGCACAGGCGCCTACTGCACGAGTCGCATTGAATGCCTCTTGGCCAAGGCTGGTGAACCATTCCTGAGCAGAAGGCGAAATATTGTAATCGACCCGCTCCTACGGTGTGAAAGTCCATATCCGTCTCTATACGC
Source organism: Gryllus bimaculatus (assembly GCA_017312745.1). Taxonomy (NCBI): domain Eukaryota; kingdom Metazoa; phylum Arthropoda; class Insecta; order Orthoptera; family Gryllidae; genus Gryllus; species Gryllus bimaculatus. The sequence goes on along the minus strand of BOPP01000027.1, from coordinate 3,093,298 downwards.
TCTTGCAGAAATTCGATATAAAACTCCCCATCCCTGTGAACCTCCCCCCCCCCCTCCCGAAATCTTGTTCCCCCTTAGAAGCGTCTCCGGCCTAAAATATACATGAGATTACTTTCCCAATTCTTCAATTCCCCCAGTACATTTCTGGTGGAATTCCAGGAGACAAAATCCATGTATCCCAGCCATACCTTCTTATACACTGATTTGTCTCCCTGAATGGTAATGTAGGGTGTGCATTCTACTGCCACAGTGCCATGTGGAGACTTTGACTAGACTCTTCGTATAGCGCTTATACTGCAGAAAAATATGCACTCTTGGAGACACTTTAGTTCACTGAACCGATGACATTAAAAGAAGCTGTGATATGCAGTGATTCAAAAAGCTCGCTCGAATCTATCTACTGCTTCTCGCCTTGTGACCCTCTGACAATAATTATCCGACACCTAATCCATAATTTACTGATTCGTTGTTATAATTTGTTTTTTTGTTGAATCCCAGGTCACGTTGGGATAACAGGGAACAAAATTGCTGACCAGGCGGCAAAGCTCGCCACAAAGAAAACTGAGGTAGACATCCTCCCAGCCCCAAAAAACAATACCAAGCTTTTTATCAAACATTGTATTCTCAGCACATGGCAATCAGAGTGGCAGAACTCAGAGTATAAACTTACAAATCAAGGATTCTGTAAAGCCTTGGTCCTCTTCATCTCGTGGGTCAAGACACGAGATAATTCTGACACGCCTTCAGATCGATCACTGTCATTTCTCCCACGGCCATCTTCTCCATGGTGACCCACCCCTACTTGCGATAGTTGCGATATGGATCTTACGTGGAGCATGTTTTCCTGCACTGTTCTAAGGTAAGAGATAGCCGGCGAAGTTCTAGCACAGGTACTTGGAAATGACAAATCTTCTCTCTGCAAGCTTTTTAGCTTCTTATGAGAGTCTGACATTTACAGCATTATCTGAGAGAAGAGGATTATGCCAATTATTTGGCTTATAATTTGAGATTTTAAAGTGTTTATCTGGCTATTTTCAGCCAACTCTTTTAAATAATTGAACATGTTTATATTCAGTTTTACTTACATTTAACCTTGGAAGGAAGAAAGGAGGGGGGGGGGGAGCCACGGGTGCCAATGCCCTTTGCTGTTGAAGCACCCTTAAACCTTAATCATCATCATCTGTCACAGCCTGGTGGCACCCGCTGTGCTGTGTGGAGAAGCATTCAGTTTCATTAGCCACTTGCCCCATCCCGCTATTGAAAGGATCTCTCTCGTATGTTATTAGGCGAGTAAAAGGGTCTTCGGAGAGTGATATGGTGTTCTGACAGTGTAAGAGGCATTGAAGGGTGTAAAGACTGTATTACAATTCCTAGAAACAGTGAACAATGCTAAATCAAGTATGGAAAGATCACGATCTCTAGGGAAGGTTCTAGAGAAATTATTAATGAAAAATGTACAAAGCCAACAATGGATAATAATTGATTTTTAAGAACCAATAAAGATATTGAAATTTTTAGTTCATGCCGTTAATGTATTTTGTTGTATCTCTCTATTAATGATGTCAGTCATTTTGGAGAATTTGTATTTAATTTTGACATGAATTAGATATAGTGAACCAAAAATGTTTGTCTCCAGAAGTTCACTATAATTGGAGTTGACAGTATTTATTAATAACATGTAACAGAATTTGTCTTTTTTACTTTTCCCCCTTTTTTACTTCACAAATTAAGTTAATTTCTAGTGTAAATATGAAGGTCAATACTAGGAACAATTTAAAGACTACTTTTGCAATCAGGAAGAAATTTCAAAAAATTGGACATCGATGAAAAATTGTCATCAATAAATATTTTGACCATTAATAGAAATGGAAGCTTTGCATTATTTAAGTATGAAATGTTAACAATTTATTAGAAATTGGTATTCAGATATTTCAAGTCATTACAACCTGAAGTTTCATGAATTTTGCCTAAAATTACAATAAATTGCCAGTAAAAACAATTTCATGGAAGAAAGTAAGCCATTCCCGCAACGTATGTTGATTGAGGTATCACATACACATGTTGTTTAATATAGTTGTTTTAGAATATTATGTACCTATCATTTGTATTTATGATTTACTGAATTAGTGAAATGCCTTTTTTAAAATTCCTTAATATTATCTCATAATATGTAATATTTTTTCTCCCATCTTGTAAAACTGCTGTCAAAGAAGTCATAATTACTATTAATCACAATAGAACGCTGCTGCCATGTTCATAGACACTTGATGACAGTTTTGTGTAGTCTAAAGATATTGTGTGAGTGAAGTTCAAATCTGAGTCCAGAAATTCAGCATTCAACCAGGATTCAGTTAAGATGACAATGGCCATATGGTCAGAAATCAATGAGGATCTATGTAGTAATGGTACCTTAGTGCGAAGACCTGTGACATTCTGATAATAAATATCTAATTTTGAGGATTGTGTATTACTTAGTTTTCCTCGTTTGAGAAGGAGGCGATTTCCTTTGAAACTTCTGGAAGATATGGAACTCCTTTTTTGTATCTCAGCTTCCTGACCATAAGATTTTTCTTCATCAATCTTGAGTTGGGAGAGAAAGTCCTTCAAATGTTCTGTTGTTCTGTCTAGAACTATGATTGTCAGAGATAATTTCTGATTTTAGTGAATTTACTTTAAAATTTCTATATGAATTGACCTTTTAATATTTATATGAAAATAATTTAATGCCGTTCTGAATTATTTGCAAAGTTTGATGAAAATTTGCTAAAAATAAGTTAATACGATATAAAATAAGTAAATGTACAAAAATTACAAAAGGCCAATACTATTTTATTAAAAAATTTAGACGGCAAATTCTTATACATGATCATAATGTAAATGTAATCATTAAGATAATTATTAGACTAGGGACCAAACCATTAAATATGTACACATTTTTGCAACTAAAACTTTCAAAATACATACTATAAAGTGCAAGATAGGCCTTCATTTCATGAAAAGCGAAATCTTTTCTGTTTCACATTCAATTTCACTAAAATTTTTGGGGAAACTCCATTGTGAGATTATAGAGTGACCCCATTGTAAAGTTTTTTGGCATTACAAACCTTCAAGACAGACTAGACGGTAATATAAATGATTGTGATATCTTGCATAATAGAATTACAGAAAATTTATATTATCTACAATAAGCCTCATTGATACAAATACACTACACTTAAATCGGAAAATTTAATTTTCAATTTTATAATGACATTAAATATGTGTGATCTACATATTTTCCTTGAAAACTTTTATGAAGAGTTAGCAATTTGCAGAAATATGATGCTTACTAAGAAAACATGCATTTTTTATGATTGGAAATTGGATGTTTCATAGACATACCAAGTAAGTGTACTTTCTGACTGCAGAGAAGACAATCCATTTCCATTGAAATCCAGTCCCTAATCATTGCCCATAGAAATTATAGACCTATGATAATTTCTTTATAATTAAGTAATCAATTATAATTAGTTAATTATATTGTTAAAAACATTTTAAAATATAGAAAATATCTATTTGATATGTTTATGAATTTTACATCATTTACTTGTAGCATTTTTTTCTCGGATTTCACAAGATCATAATAAAGTCAAGTAAATGTATTAAAATTGTTCAATAATATGTGAATAAGTGTCACTTTCTTATTTTGGAACAATTATTCAAACATTTGTCAGTAGCAACTTCTAAATATGTATGAATTTCAGAACCTTTTTATTCACAATTAATGTTCATCTTTGAATGATATGAAGGGGGTGCACAGCTGAAAATTAGGACACGTTTAGTTTGGAATTACCGTAATGAAAATATTTTCATTATTGTCAGATACATCTCACTTACAGCTTGTCTGTTCTTGAACAATACTTGATATTAATTGTTGGTCAAATAGTAATGTATGCAGTTAGTATCATGCATGCTCAGCTTACATTTTTCACTAGTGATAAGAGATGGTCAGTGATAACTTTTACAAAACTTGTTTTCAGTTTATTTTCTAATTTTATTTTTAATTTACCTAAAGATTATTATTAATACCAATTTGTATTCAATGCTCAAATTCATTGGAAGTATGAAAAAAACAAACAAATGAACATGGCGTTGTGAATAATCTGCAAGTCATAATGACTTGAAAAATTTGCAACCATAGCAATTATGAATATAGATTCACTTATCTTGAACCCCTGTAGCTTACAAGAAAATTTTTCGGTTATCTACATGAAATACAGGTGATGTGAATTCAGTAATTAGTAAAATTTCTACATTTTTTTATTTATTAGAAATTCAATATCATGCATTTGTCAGTCATCCTTTGAATGTGCATACTTTAAGGGAAAATAATATTTTGTATTAAAAATATTCCAGAATATTAAAAAGCAAGGTACTAATGAATTTCTTATACTAATCAAAAAAAAAAAAAAAATTAATCTATTCAATAAGAAAAGTTGAATATTCAAACAATTGTTTATTTTGTGAATATTATCTCAGTTGAAATGTATATGAAGGACTACATTACAGGTGCAATGTGAAATACGATTTCTATAACTGTGTCCTGTTTACGGAAGTAATAAACATAGGAAATTAGCTCGAAAAATTGGGGGGGGGGGGGCATTATTATTACAATGAAAATACAGCCATTTTGACTCTCGCAGTCAAAATTTTGTGTGCTTACCATTTTTCGTGTAAGTTTTCAGGTTAAGATATTTCATGTTAGATTTTGACTTGCCTCATCTGACCATTTCTTTCCAGAATAACTATATAATCCATGAAATTATTGACGTATATTGTGTTGATGGACATAATTCATGATCAATATGGAAACAGGCATTTGTAATTAGCAGTAATAGCATGTTACACAAGACATGACATTCCTTTTTTAAGAGTCATCTTCTGCCTTTAATGCATATATATAGAAATGTCATCTTAAACCACTGCTATATTGAGATTTTAGAGATGTAACAGAAGTAAATGGGTCTAAGAACTTTTCCTCTCGGTCATTGGCATTTTATATTTTGATATAGAAATATCTATAAGATTGCTTGAACAATATACTACTCACGTGAAAAGTATGTGCTGCATGATAAAAAGGTGGAAAATTCCACTTACTTTTGAGAATTAGCATGGTACATCCTAAAACACATTTGGGTGTTGCTCGTTCTCCTAGTTCTCCTAATTTTCTTCATATGGTGTGTTTTAGCCGGTGAGAGCAACCGTGCCTACCACTCGTATGGTTACTTCTACAACATTACGACCTCAATCACCTATTACTACTTCAGCTCCTTCTTTGCCTTCTCCTTTACCAACACCGGTGCGTGTGCCTAATCCCTCTTTACCTGCACCTCCCCTTCATGTAAAGCAACCCGCTCAAGTAACACCTAAGGCACCAACACCTGTGCAAATTAAAACTCCAGTTCCTGTTCACGTGAAACCTCCAGCTATAACAAAGCCTCCTGTACCTACAAAACCTGTTACCCCATCTCTCTTACCAAAACCAACAACAAAAGAGAAAGAAAAGAAGTCCTTTTCATCTGCTGGCTACACGTAAGTATATGGAAATGTTAATAAAAACTGCTTCAAAAACATGCATTGAAAGCCCTGGTGTTCACATGTATAGATTTTTAGACATTATCCCCTATCAGCACTCCCTTCACACTACTTTCTCTTTTTCTCTCTTTGTCTGTTTCAAGGTATTTCTGAGGTATTTGTGAGGATGTCCCAGCTCAAGTGTCTTCATAGATAGCTTGTCTTGGGTTGATTTTTCACATTGTGTTGTTTAAAATATTTAATTATTAAATTGTCAATTTTCTTGTGAATTAAATGTTCTGTGTCACTAATGAGAAACTATAATGGAGTTATATGCTCACAGAAGAAAAAGCTTCACTTACAATAATGTAAAAATTACAATAGAATGTTGATAATGAACACTTTTGGCTGAAAATATACCTGTGGCTTGCTCTGGTAAGATATAAAATGATTAAAACAAAATTAATTGTCATGCTAAAATTATATAAGTGTGATGAGAAAATCTCCTGAACTGAATGATGATAATAAAACAGAAATGTGAAAGAAAATTTTGATTATAAAAATATAATGTAGTACAAAGTATGGGGTGGATTATTTGAAGAATATGTAATGTTATAATATAGGAGAGGGCAACTTCTTCTCATCAATTTTTTCTCAGTGTGCACATACCATTCTGTTCAATTAATCTTATGTATCAATAATGGTAGTGTAGGAATAGGAGGTACGGATTTATATTTTAAACTTTTGTAACTTTTGAGATTCTTAATATAAATTTTCATTTATTTTTGTCAGGACCCAAATTAATGTTTAATTTTATTTGGCAAATCATAATGAGGCAATAATGAGTAGGAACTATGGAAATAAATTATATTAATTATTTTTACTTAATTGTTTTCATTCATTTATTTAATTAATAACACAGATTTCTGTTATTTTTATTTGAACGATGCAGAGAATTATGGTTGTGTCTGCAGTACCAAGAGAACACAGGAAATGAAACTCACGACCTGAAACTCTTGGATTTATTTCTCTAACTACCTGAAAAAAACTAGATGGTAGGAAAATTTCTATTTAAAAAAATTGATGTTCAGCGTAAAATGTAGTTAGTTTGAATGTTATCACAGTTCATTCAGATATGTGCTCCTCAACAATATATTGTTTTGGAAGTTTCGATCTGTTTTATCATGGCTGTAAAGTCACTGCTGCACTCACTACACTATTATCAACTTAAAAATAATGCAGTGAATTGTGTCATTGGTGCATACATTGACATTGTGATAGTGTTTAAATTTTAATCATGAAAATTAGCTTGAATTTTTCAGTGTTTCTTTGGGAAAAATATTGAAATGTTTAAAAGTACACCCAGAAAGGACAGGCGAAGAGCAAATTCTTGAAGAAAATGAAATGGGGGGGGGGGATTCAATTTAATGTTTAAACAACTCAAAATTTCAGCTGTTTAAACATTTTTTTATACTTGTACATCTACTTTTGTATTAGTTATGCACCATTCCAGGAAACAATATCAGGAGCAAAATTAAATTACTTCCTCAATTTACTAAAAAGTAATTATTTATTTTTGTACTAAAGCTGAAATAACAAAGACAATGGACTTTCATTAAAAGATAGTTGTGATACATATTCCCCTTAAAATTCCTACTTAAATATAAAAAATTTCTTTCATTCCAATATTCTGAAGTAGGTTTCAGATAATTTGCCGCCATGATTTTATGGATTTGCATTCCTGAAATCCTTAAAAAAAATTCAGAATTTTAAGAAAAATCCCAAATTGTTAGTTAACATTTCTGTTGTACTTTCAAGGTGACCAGGTGGAAACCTTGTTTTTTTTTACATATAAGTAATTGTGATCTTAGAACATAAGAAAAAAAACTTGAACCTTGAAATTTCCAGGTATAATGTTGTGTAGTGTAAATTGTGCTTCAACCTTGGAGGAGAAGGTTATATTTTTTTGTGGAAGAGGTAATACCTGCTACAAAAGGAGGAAGATAAGCTAAAATATACATATTTTACTAGAAAATAGCATAATTGAGAAAAATACAGTTTTGTTCTTAATTTCTTCTTTTGTTTATTTTTATTATTATTAATTTTTTATTTGACTAACAATAACACTTATTATAGTAAAAGTCGCTAATAATTTACTTGGGTAATAATACTGTTACAAATGTATCTTGCATATGTGTTTGTTTATTAATTTGAATTTTTTCTCATTTCTCTTTAGTTTTGTTGTCCTTTAAGTATTGTTGGTAATTGCTATTAACAGAAGAAAAGCTACATGTTAATAGATTTCTTTTATTAGTTTGCCTCTCTCAAAACTCTGTATTTATTGTAATTCAAGAGTGAAGGAAACAGGAAGCAGAACTGAGTGGGACTTCAAATAGAGCAAATTGCACTTATCGAAAATCAGACCAAGGGTATTTTTAAAAATCTCTGATTTCTCAAAAATTGCAAAAGTTAAAAATTTTTAATTTTTTTAACCCCTTCCTACAATTACGTTACTGAATAAAGAGAGATTTTCTAAATGAAAACTATTGTTTTTAATTAGATGTTTTATTTATGCCTTGTACAATTTCAAGTGAAATTGAAGTAAATTTTCGAAAACAAGTGTCGATAAGATTTTCTCAAAAATAATTCTAAATTTTCTTTAAATATTTTACCCTAATAGATTGAAATGTTCTTATTAATATGGCATAGGTACTGTTTTAATGAAATCCTCAATTTTCTAGAATTGCAGTAGTTCAAATATTTTTGAACATCTTCCTATAAATACATTAAAGATAGATTTTTCTTTATCAAATTATTTTGCAAAATATAAGAAGTTTTTGCTAAATTTGTAGTGAATTCTACACAATTTGCTGCATGAATGTAAATAAGATTTTCTCAAAAAATTCTCCAAATTTGTTTTTGTTTTTTAACTTTTCGTAAAGATAAATTCAACATCCTCCAAGACTTTGTACTTTGGAAGGCTGTTTTACCATTATACTTCAGGCTTACACATTACTGACAGCAGGCTAATGGTTTTGTTGATGTGATGCAGACTCCCTAACTATGTGTACAGTGTGATTGCATAAGTTTACTACTAAGATGAGAGTGTATGTTTCCGCACCTGAAGTCAGTATTTAATTGGCTGTCTGGGTGACACTGCATCCATGGCAAAGGTGCCGACGTTTTGATCGCCATTCTGTTACCTTCTTCAGAGCGTAACACCTGAAACCGAAACGTCAGCACCTTTGCCATGGACACGGCGTCACCCGGACAGGCAATTAAATTACTGCTAAGATGGCTATAATATCCATTATACATATTATGCATTAATGTTAGTGTGGTGTAATGACATAAACTGGAGGAAAGAAACATTTGCAATAAACAAAGCAAATATTTCAACCAGTGTCCTTCGTCAATCAAAAAGAAGATAAAGAGAAAGTTTTTTTAAAGCAGTGTTTGTGTTCTTTTGCTCTAGGTGCTCTTGGTTTTATTCCTGTATGTAATATTCAAAACAACCTTTTTGAGATTAAAAGTTTGTCTTCTTACCAGATTATGCATTAACTTCAGTCATACTTGTGGTACAGACAGTATTTCTGAAATAACAAGCCAAAGAAAAACAGGAGGAAAACATGTTCACTTAATCAGTTTCCCTCAGGTCTTGAGACATGAGGGGACTACTTTAGGGGGTCTACTTTAGGGAAGACTGGGAGAGTGAATTTAGGTTTTAATATCTGCTAAGGCTGTGCACTAAATGTGTGTCTCCCGGGCATTTTTTAAATATTATGTATTAATAATATTGAGAAATTTTGAGGTAATCTGAAGGTGTAAGGTAATGCTTACACTTGCTCGTGGAAACAGACCTGTACCCTTGGTTGCCTTACATCCATGAATTATTTCTATTCTTTTAGTTTATATTTTATATAGCTGACCTTGAGAACTAACAAAAATTGTTTAGTGGGAATGCCCCCTGCATCTTGTTTTTACTTCAACTTATTTCAGAAACATCCTGTAAATACTTCATTTGTTTTTGTGTAGCCATGTCCTATCATACCTGTTTAAAATGTCTAATCATGCCTGTCTTAACCAATCTAATAACCATAGCTCCTGTTCTTTTACTAGAGATATTTGCAGAAGGAAGATAGTTATCAATTAATTGTGATAATATTTGATTCTCTTAATATGTTTTGTGATTTTGTTTACAGGGGTGATGATGATATTAATGATGTAGCAGCAATGGGAGGTGTAAATCTAGCAGAAGAAACACAGAGGATTTTAGGTTCTACAGAATTTGTTGGAACACAAATAAGATCATGTAAAGATGAAATATTTTTACACACGTTGCCATTGCAACATAGAATTAGGCAAATAGGTATGTAATATTTTTTCATTGTCACCACATTTAGTTGAAAAATTATATTTTCATGGTAGTGGGTTATAATTCCGTTTTCATTTTCAGTTGCGAGACATGGATTAGATGAACCATCTCCAGAAGTTTCTGCATTAATTTCCCATGCGTGTCAAGAAAGAATTAAGAACCTCCTAGAAAAGTTAGCTGTTATTGCTGAACATAGAATAGATGTTATAAAGGTGAGATAATCATAAATAATATCATGTGGCATGAGTGGTATTTGGGAAGAATATTTCACTAAAAATAAATATGTTGCTAATCTAAGTTTGCCCGAACTTTACTCAGCATGTAAACAAAGACACATGGTAGTCACTTTTCCTTCTTTGCTGTCAGACACCACAATATTTTTCAGTGTCGAGGGTGATACTAGTTACCTTTAAAAATGAAGTTATTTCTTGACTACATGCCTCATACAAAATTGAAATAATGTTCTCTTCTCTATTGGAGGTTAATCCAACACTGAGACATACCCTGAAGTCAATAGATGTAAACATATCTCTTTGAAATAACGTTTGTTGGCCAGTTCAGCATTATGTCAGCACCGTGCTTTTGTCCACATGAGATGTCTCTGTCAACATGTTTCTTGTTTGATATCCTTTTTGGAACAAGGGACAATTGTTTTAGCAATGGATTTTTTAACCAGTTGCAGTTTTATTCTTAAATGAGAAAGCCGTAAAAGTTTGTGCTCTCTTTTAGTTATAAGTAAAACAGTGTACTTGGGTAATTGTGTCAAATCAAATTGATTTTTATTACCACATCAAACAAGATAAGCGCTGCCATTCTCTGTACATAATGTTCAAAACATTTGTAGGAGTAAACCTGCACTAGCAGCTAAAAATCCAACAGCGGCATGTGGAAGTTGAATTCACAGTTGTCAGTTTCAATGTAAGGGCACATCATAAATTATGTTCACTGATATTTAGGTGTATTATATCTGTTTGGTATTTTGGAAGTACTATAGAACAAGTACTAGTGAAAATAGTGTGTTATAATAGTTTTGCTGAAACAAGAGCATGCATTTGGGAAAGATTGGGGCTAGAAAAAACATAGCCAGTCATGAAGAAAAAGTAGAAGGATGTATAAAAAGTTCATTTACACTCTAAGTAAAGCAAGAGTGAACAGACCTTAGTAAATATTAATGTCAACAAGATACTAATATTAAGTATTAAATTAAACACCAACTTTCAAGCCTCATTACTTTAACACCAGTTGTACTAAAGACGACTTCAGTTTTGTCATTTAACGACCTCTGTGCCTTTGTCACTAAAAACAAGTTCGCATTGCTACAAAACTAGTGATAAAATTGCGTGTGTAATACATCTCTGGTTCGTCAAGATGGATGGAGTTCTTCAACCTCATTGGTAGATGGTTCATCAGATAAATTATTGTAAAGTAAATATATGAGGATGCAAGAAAGGAATACTTTATAATTACAAGCAATTTTTGTAGTAACTTGTTAACACTTTGTTCTTGAACTTCCTTTAGTTACTTTTCATTTAATTTTTTTTAGCAATCAACACTACCTCAACTTTCTTCACTTAATCTTACTACAGTAAATTACATACTTCCAGATTAATTTAGTGTAATTTCACTTTCAGATATTTAGTGAAAATTTGTTTCCTTTTCTAGAGTAAATAGAAATAGTTTCTCCATAGAGCATCTGAACGAATATTCTTCGTAGAAATTCTTTTCATGAGACCCTTGCAATACCAATTTGTCACACTTCCTTCCCGTCTGATGCAAATTTCTTGCGTACTGTTGAGACTCTGATTGTAAATGAGATTTCTTCAACTTCGAACACTTTGCAGCTCTCATAGTTTGTTGTTCTTTATCCTTAGAAAGTCAGGTCATGGTAATGAAATTGTTTGATAGACCTGTTTTCTAACCAATAACCTTATTTAGTGAATAGGAGGAAGTGTCCGTAGGAGTCATAATGTATAGTTTTGCTTTAGTTATGAATGCAAATACTAAGCATAGATTATTAGAAACTGGTAAGTGATGGTCTTTAGTCGAAACTCTACCATGACATTATTATTTAATTGATTATTGTAAATTTTTAATTTGGTTTTCCATGCTTTCTCTGATCAATATTAGATGAATGCCATAGCAGTACCCTAAAAAATGGGCTACAGACCACATGCAATCTTTTCTCAATCTTGTCCTTATGTCGCTCCCTTGCACCCATACTTACTGACATGTACTACTCTATCACACACTTTGTGATCTCACATTCCAGTATGTTGACCTTCCAGGATATAACATGCTCTTCATTTGCAGATCTAATTAACTCAGTAGTTGACACACCCAGAATCAATACTTACTTGAAAGTAGATAAGATTCACTGAGTAGTTATGGACAGGCTCATTTTATTTCTCTGATATGAATTATTATGTTTCAGTTGGATTCACGATATGAAGTGACACAGGATGTTAAAGGTCAACTTAAGTTCCTAGAAGAATTGGATCGTGTAGAAAGAAAGCGGCATGAAGAACACGAAAGAGAATTGCTGCTTCGGGCAGCAAAAAGTAGATCAAAGTCTGAAGTCCCTGAACAAGCGAAGCTAAAAGCTAAAGCCAAAGAGGTAAATGTAATATTTAAGTTTGAAATGATTTTTAGTGTCCTTTTTCTTCCATTCTTGTCATTTGGATATGCCATTCTGTGTGCATATCCATCCAGTGTTCAGAAGAATTTCAAGTCTGACCTCTCCTTTTGTATTAGTTAATGTTCCTGTGGCTAAAGCACTCGTTCTCCGAAGTCCTGGGTGCAGTAAATTTTTAGTTTAATCATCTAGCATTTGTGATAGGAAAATGTTTTTTTTAGGTGTGTTTATCACTTGATATGGTCTTACTGTCTAGAGACGTCTTGGGTTTTTCCTCCATTTTGTAGGAAACTATCAAGTGGTATAGACCATTACTTGCATGGTTGATGTGCTGTTAATGTAGGTGTGAAGTATTTGTTCCATCCAGTAGTGCTAAGAGCATCTACACAAGGGTGGACCCTAACGGCTGAGTGCTGTTGTGGCCTCAAAACCCAAGTCTTTCATACAACCAATGGCGCCTCATAAATCTTTTTACGTTTAGATCTTTTGACATTTAATGTTTTTGTATAGCTTTTGATAAATTATCCATGTCAAAAGATGCATCTCTATTCCAAGTATTCTCCTTAATTGACAATAAAAGATGGCCAACAATAAAGCTTAGCTTTAACTTCACTACCTTACAGCCATTTGTGTGAATTGTACTACAAAGGATTGAATTTTCTTTCTAAGCGGCTTGCATGCGAATAGAAATTTGAGTCTTCGATGTGAACAGGCAGTAAGAGAATTCACTGGCATACGCACAAAATGTGCAGGCGTCAAGCATCCAAACAAGTGCATATGCTCTCTACAGGACGTTTTCCCAGAATACAGTGTGAAGCCAAGCAGTGCCAGGCATGCCTACCTTGAGAGGCGGATGCAGGCCATATCTCTTCGGGAAGAGACGAGACAGATGGCATGACACATGGGCTGTTGTTAGAAAACACATGAAATGGAAATACAGCTTGTGCCATGATAATGCAATGTTCATTATTAGACATCGGATGTTTAGGGAAATGCCTACTCTATTGGAAGAACTTATTTAAAGGCTAATAATATATGTGCAGGAATCACAATTGACGACATATAACAAAGTTGTATAATGCTTATTTTTGCTTTTTTAAAAATTTTTTTTAGCATAAATGCCTTTTTTGCATAAATACCTTTTTTTGTAATGCAAGAGAATTTTTAAGAGTATACCAGCAGATTTTTCTCCATTTCTTTATTTCATAAATGCCAGCCATGTTCTGAGAACATTGGCAATTCACAAGACACTGAGGGCACCAAACTTTTTAGTGGAAATAAATATAAATTCCCAGAAGGTTTCAGTGTTGCTAAAGTTGGACTTCCAAAATACATGCCTCTTACATGTAAGCCAATTGTGATGTTTGAAAAGTTACTAGTAATATATTGCAATGCAAAATATTGAGACTAAAACATAGAGAAGTTTTAAATCTGTAAATCCAATTTTACCATAAAATGTACGTACTTGCTTTGTGCATTTAAATTTACAAAATAATATAGACAAAAATTGCAAACAATTTTTCATTTTATTGTTTATGGCAGTGCCTTTTGGGTGCCTGAAAGACAATTTTTTACTGCCTAAACATCTGATGTCTATTCATTATATATTTCCAGATGAATAATATTTATATCATGTTAAAATTGTAAGAGTTCTTTATTATTATTTATTATTATTATTAATTATTATTAATATGAAATGTATTAAACTAGTACATATTCATCGGAGTAGGTGGTGCCTACCTTGCCTACCTATAGGAGCCACCACTGCATACAATTGCTGTGAATTGCTGTTAAATTTCTCCTGACACTGCATTTAGTATAAAGGGTTAATGTATTCAGTGTAAATATTTTGAAACAAAATTCCTATTTGATATCATCTTCAGTTTTTCATTTTCTTCATAAAATGTGGATTAGATTTAAAATTTTGTTGTATCTCATTTTATCATATAAAATTGAAATGTTTATTGGTTAAAGTTGCTAAGGACATTGTCATGTTACTATATAGTTCATTGTCTGTACATTTTTCCTTTTAGACTGCAATTGTTGAAAACCTAAACATCAAGATTATACCTATATACAATAAAACTTCATTTATACTTTTATCAGGGGACTGAAGGGAAAAAATATGTAAATGAGAAAAATGCATAATAGAAAATGCGAAAAAGGTGCAAAATCAAATCTCAAATATTGCTATTGTGTTCTAAACATGATATGCACATAATATTCTACTCTTTGTGCATAATGTATTCCTAATACATAACTCTCAGAAAGAAAGTACAAGAAAGAAAGTTCTCGTATTTGGTATTCTGATCTTAGGATGTTCACTTTTCTTTGCACCTAAAGCATAAATTTCCTTCTCAAAATGTATCAACGGTTCCTTAATCATCCATGTGACATAATTCCCACATATTTTATACAAATAATCCAGATATTTACTGTGTGATGTTGGCAAACCTTACGCAAAGCCATACTTGGTGACATATGAACATTAGTGGACATTAGTATCACTATTCTTGCACACTGTGGTTTAGTCCACTGTCCTGACAGTTTCTCTCTGATTCCAATAGAAAGCTGGTAGGCCTTGCTTACTAACAAAAGTAAACAAACTCAACACCAGACTAAAACACACAACCTTAGACTGAGGACGATGTAGTGATTCTCACTTGCAAGGTCATTATGTCATTATGCTAGTGAGCAAATCACTTTTCTCTCGTTATACAGTTTGGACTTTAATTATGGCCGTATAAGCATAGAAAGCAGATAAACATAAAACTCTGAACTAATTTAACATAGAAAGTATAGGAGCTTAAGTGGGTCTTAGAAATCAATGCATGCAAGAGGAAAACATATGAATGGAATTTCTGTGTTTATTTATAGTACAATGGCAAGGCAGAAAATTCTGATTATGTCCACAATAATGATGCAGCTCAAGTTGCTCGTGACAATATTGTCAAAACAAATATTACGAACATAATAGAATAACAAAACTATACTATATAACAATGATAGTGACAATAAGCTTTACAGTAATGATTAAAGCTGGGAAGTTAATGCAAGGTATTAGCCCTCAAATATGCATGAGAATGTCATAAAAATGTTGAAATATGCACAGAAATATTTTAAATATGCTCCATTATGTATACAAAAATGCTTATTTTGCACTGACATTCACACCTTTTGGCCAACTATAGAAAGAGCGTATTGCATATTAAAAATAGATTCTCTACTTCTGCACATTTTATTTTGCATTATGAAGTGTCATAAAAATTTTGTTAAGATTTTCTGTTTCTTAGGAAGTATCTCCTATTTTGAAAAGTCCTCTTCACATTACACGATATAATGGGCACAATTTTGTGTTTTGACACATTTGTAATAAAGACATTAACTGAAAGGTAGGTACACTGAATGTGTTTTCTCTTTCAAGAATCTTCCAATCTATTTATTTACCCGATATATATTTTTCTCGATACTTCTACATACATTTTACTTTGCCAGCCCTGGCCATCAGTCATCTACAAGTTTTTATATATTCTTGTTTCAGTCATTAAGGAACTCTGTTGTGCATTAATTTCAATTTATTAAAAATAAATGTGTTCTTTTATTCAGAGAATTGGAAAATATACGAATAAATGCATTTTTATGCCCTAAACTTCCAAAATATGAATTATTTGCAAAAGGTTTTCTATTCAGATTCAACATTTTGTCCTGAAATATAGATATTTTAAGATTCTGGTGAATTGACTGTTAACAAAAAATATGCATTTGCATTAACTTTCCAGCTTTAGTAATGTCTATCTATAAATAAAATTAATATGTGTGTGATTTCAATGTAATTTCCTTTTTATAATCTCATATAGATGATAAAAAAGTTCATTTGTTTTTATGATTTTTGTCTGTCTAATCTCTGAAACAGCTGAGTTGATTTCAATAGGGTTTGCACTGCAAGGCAGAATATTTTGTTGTTATAACAAACTTGAAGAATATTTATTTTTTCATACAAATTACTGTTTTATTCTGATCTTTTATTCCAAATGCTTTTTAATTCATTTTAATACACCATTATGCTTTGAGTAATTGCAGGTCAAAATTGTTTCGGGAAGTTTGTTTGCCATATGTATCTGCTCACAGCTATCCGTAACAATGATGGTTGTAGTAACAGTGATCATTACAAACATCGCTGGATAGGGTAGAGAGGGACAATGCCAGGTGAGGCATGAAAAGGCTGGGACAATGGAAAGGATAGCAGCATGGTGTGTTTGGGCAGGATAGGATGGAGATACGCCTTAGATATTGTAAAGATAGAATTCATTTCTTTTCCAATCAAATGGTTGGAAGTAATAAATAAATATCTGGCAAGGTAGGATACTTTTGCCCTAGTCACTTCTATTGCAGTGTTTCAAAGGGTTTGTCATGAAGGACCATTTGTCTGATTTAAGTTGATGTCCCAGCTACTAAGTATTGTTATATCGTTGATACATTGTTTGCAGTGAAGGGCACTTGTAGAATCTCCATATGATCTTGTGTCAATCAGATTACAACTGAATCTTCTCAGCTTCAAGTATGATAATTGAAGTTGTAATAATCTCACTTCATAGGGTAAGGTCTTCATTGCCAAGGGGACTTTTGTTATTACTTTGAATTCATTCCAACAGATTTGCATTGTAAGTGAAGTATGGAGACCAAACAGTGCCCTATTCTAGAGTAGGTCTTACATGCGAGACCCGTATGTTACATATATTCTCTTCAAAAGTGCTGGTGATAGTTGCTTGAAGGCTAAGCCACCACCTCTTCCACCCTCAGCTTCGCCTCCATGCATGGCACTAGTGTGGCATGCATGCCATCATCTGCCCCCCTCCACTCCCACTGCTTCTACACTCCCCCCTTAGGATGGTCCCAGTGCTGCCTAGTGCTCTTGATATCAACATAATTTGCTTTGATAGCACTCTAATCAGCATGGTGCCACCATGGAGTAACTTTCCTGGGGAACTAGTTATTTATAGGTTTTTTTGGTTCTTATTCCACTTCATACAATTATTCTCAAGTCTTTCTGAGACATGACGTAAGGTTGCTGACATAAGATTGATAACTCTAAAAGGAACTCGCAATGCTATCCTACCTACAAAGACAAGGAGCAAACATTACAATTGCTTTAAAAAAATAGACCTTATTTATTTTGAGGAACTGCTACTGAGTTGTAATGTGTATCTTAGAATGATCTTATTTTGTGAAAAATGTTTTTACTCTGTATATCTTTATTTACACATTTCAAACACACAATTGTTTTCTCCGTATCACTACTTTCACCAAAAACATTTTACTAGAATACACATATGTTGTTAAAATATGTCTGTGCTAAGTTCACTAAAACGTTAAGCATAACGAAATAAGAGGATAAAAAGAATTTGCAACAAATTTGGTAGCATTCCAAAAGCTTTGGAAACTAAAGTCATCTGAATGCCTCCCAGTTTTTCAAGGTAAATCAATTATCTCCAAAATAAAAATGAAACAGTAACAGTATTTTAAAGCACACTGAAAATATTAAGTCATTTGGTATCATCAAAATAAATCAATAAAGGCATAAATAGAAATGTAAACCTCAAAACAGACAATGACTGCTTTCATCATTCCAGAGTTGATCTATTAAACAAGGTGCATTGTTTCCAAGCCAGTGTGTTGTTCACAACTATTCAGGAGACTATCAATTTGTGCAGATCAGTTTCAAAGTTAATTTTCAAACGGTTGGTGCAACATAATCATTGTAGTGGCGGCTGCTCTTTAAGGGTTCTAGGGCGGTGCGTTCCCCAAAAAATTATTTAGGAAAAGTTGCCGAGTATTAAACTTGTAATAAATCGACTTGTTAAATTTTTGCATACCACCTGCACAGTTTTTGAGTACGACTTTATTTTGTTTGTTTTATAGTTTGTCTCGCAATAAAGTACTAAAACTTACTCTAAATTGTCAGGGAAAAGTAAATGACACTTATATGTGGAAATCAATTTATATGCCAAGAAGAGTGTAGTAAATCAATAGAAATACACTTTTTTCATTTTCGTTTTCTTTTCCCAATGTTTCATTGATGTTTTTTAATTCTCCAACAGACATGTGCTTTTGTAGATGGGGTTTCCCTGATCCTTCCAGTTTGCCCATAATTTTTACCAGAAAAGTTGAATGGTGTGGAACTACAATGCGATACAGACTAAATCACATGGTATAGAGAAAAGTTGAAACAACTGTTTTGCTGATGTAACAAGCTCCATCCTTGGATAGATTCTGAACAGTATGCCGAATTCATACTAAATGTGAGCTGTAGTACTCTGCTACTTCATGTCAAGTCACATTAAAGTCACGTCTTCCAATAGGCTATGACCAGTTAAGGTGCCAAAGGAACATCAGGAAGTTCTACTCGAAAAGCTTGTGTTCTTGGTGGAACCTTGTAAACCTTGATAGTAGAGAAGTTTAACTTAAGAAATTCTACTCACTTGCCCATCCATACTGTAGATACTTTGTGCAGCACATACAGAAATAGAAGAATAGAACACTTTAAGCCACTCCATTGCAGGGACCATGTATCCTGCCACATATATGTATAAATAAGTGACCAACACTGTGGTTTCATAAAAATTATTTTTATACTGTTCTTTCAGTCTACAAAATGTACAATCATTTGCTGGTTTGCTTTCGGGAGCTGCTTCAAACAGATTAATTACGCTCTGAACGGTGCACTACGATCCAATGTTTTGATAATTAAATTGACAATATTTTCCAAGATCGTCTGTACATTTGTCAACTTATATCCAAATAATTGAGTCTCCAATTTCATGATGAAATTTGCTCATTATGCCACCTTAACTACAAACATTTTTTACCTATAGTTGATTCAGAAGGAAAGTAGCTTTGATGGCTCACTTTTAGGGCACTATATTCATGACAGAAATGGCCCAGATTTGAATCCTGATGTAAGTTGGGATTTTTATCTGGTGATTTCCTTTAGGCGGTTCTGGAATCAACCCAGCCTCCTTTCCAAGTGAGTACCAGGATCTTTCCTGGGATTGAAGGTGGTCTGAATGTTCTTGCCACACAACCACCTCTTTGGGTTGACAGTGATGAATAGGTCCCCTGCCTTCACCTTAGGGCCGCATTGACCTTTGTGCTATTGTACAGGAGCACCTTTGCCTTTACATATTGATTCAGAAGGAATTGATGATTGGCAGTACTTCTGTAGAAACACTTTCAACACTGTGTTGTAATGTCCGAAACAGGATATTAGCTGCTACTACAGAATAACAAATCTCCATAAAATTGATAATTTTTTATGGATTTTGTGTCAAGAGTGTTTCTTTTAGTTCAGATTTGCTTGCAACATTTTCCTTACGTAACATTCCTTTCACATGCTGAGTTAAATGATGCTTCTAGTCTCTTGGAACCTAAATAGACAAAATATAGAGCTAGAAATTCAGTTAGTATCTTTATGAATTTTCAAATGGATTGAAATTATATATTTGATAAATTCTGCAAATCTATATTGTCAACTGCCAAAAGTGGCTCGGGGCATCAACTGAGTCACTGCAATGCCTGTGAACGGGAGATTCCGGGGTTTGAGTTCCAAAAGTGGTACAATTTTTGACACTAGCTTGTCAGCTAGGTCGAAATCAGCCACTGTCTGGAGGAGAATTCTTTCAGCTGGCTGCTCCGGTAGTTTTTTGTGGTTTCTCTGATCAACATCGGGCAAATGCCAGAGCAGCACCCTTTCAAATGGGCCACAGTCAGTGCACGATCTTTCCTTCCGCTTCCTTGGCCTTACCTCACCCCTTACTTGCACCACCCTAGCTGGGGCGGTGCCTCGCTAGTATAAGATATCTGATTGGAGAAAATCCCTGCAATCCACATAGGTTGGTGCTGGATCTCACTATCTAGCATGGTGAAGATCACCTCTTCCCACAATAAAAATATGCACTGCACTTATGAGAGTAGTGAGTAATGAGAGCAGTTGACATGCCCCAGAATCACTAATCAATTAAGCAATATACATGGTGGTGTTAATAAGGTTGAAGTGATCTGGTGATATTTCACAACATTGCAAAAAAAAAATCATTATTTCTGAAGTAAATAACCTGCCTGTTTGTGTCATACTGGACAGAATATAATCTTTCCATCTGTTGTAAAGGTGCAGAAATCCATTAAGCCACTGCCAAATGAGTCTTGCTCTATAACTTGCTACTTGGGGCATTGCCTTCAACTGCCATACACAATTGAAATTGGTTCAGCTTGCTCAAGAGTTAAACAGCTTGTTTTTTTATTTTATTTTACATACAATACAATTCACACAAACACACAATTATAGTTAGGATAAATATATATTAGAAACATCAATTTAAATTATTTGAAATCAGGTTTTCACATTACAATTAAATTTATAAATCAAGCAATTTAGATCAGTCATCTAGTCAGATCTTCAACACATCTTCCATAATGGAACATAATAAAAAGTTTGTTCTCGCCTATGGAACACGAGTACAGTTCCAGCAGAACGCAGTCCATGGATGAATTTCACCCAAGGAAGTTTAGCACAATACCAGAGAATCTATAAACTTATTTATTAACTTATACAAAAAAGATCATAATATATCCCTATAAGATTGCAATGAGCTTATATTCAGATTAGCTGCAATAGGATTGTAATCATGAGTTAATGTAGGTGATGGCATGCCAAGTTGACAAGCAATAAAAGTAAAATACTTATGATGAACAGTTTCAAGTCTAGAGACATGGGTTCAATGAGGAGACAAAATCTGTGAACCATATAGCATAATAGGTGTCAGCGAGAAAAGGTATAAGATCTTAAGTGTTTGCGCATTAGTGAAGTCCGACGATAATGACGATGTCTTATAAAGCCCAGTATCCGATTAGTTTTATTAACAACATAATCACTTTGTACTGTCAAAAATCGTGCCCAAATCTATAAACTGTGAAACAGAGTTATCTCTAATGCAACTGCAATATAAAAAAATTATTGCACAGTACACGCAATAAGTTCAAAGATGCTATCTCTCAGACTATGACTTGTGGGTTTGGAAGGAGACTATAACAACTCACAGAATGCAGTTTTTCAAGAGATGCTGTTAAATGATTTAGAATATTCAATCGTGAGTATGTGATGTTTGGATAGAGTTGCTTGGTAGCAGTAATGCAAACACACTTGCCTTAATTTGTGATCTAAACAAACCCACCTTTGGGAGGTGTTGTATCCAATAAACAGAAATATATCATTTTTCATATTATTCTTCCCAAACAATGATTTCATAAAACAGTCATCTGAACCTAAAAAATTCTTGATTATGCTCATCCTTCACTAGATTTTGGAAGTTTATATAAATAACTTAGTTTGTTTGGACATGCAATGATGTTCATCTATAAAGTATTGCTACTATTTAAACAATGAAGTTGATAAATTGAAAAATTAGTGAAGACAATATTCAAGGTTCACTACTCTCATCGAAAGGTATATGAATAAAATGGTATAGTCGATATTTCTGAGGTCTGTTTTTAATCAGTGTAATGACCATTGGTAAAAGTTATTTTGGTGTATTATGTTGAAAGTAATTTCATTTCCAACAAACCTATAATCAAAATAGGAATAAACCTATTTTATCAAGAATGGAACAATAGTACTGCAGACATATGTTTGATTAGGCAGTTGATAGGTCAGTGAAATGATTTGAAAGGGTTGGAAATCTTGTGAAATTTGTATTTTAAAAAATTACTTCAAATTCACAAATAAACATCAAACTTTTTCAAAAGCATGGTTTGGTGTAATACGGGCATAAGTCTACTTGCTTGCCTACACTGAGCAACCATCACTTGTCATCGTCACCCAAAATGTATTCTCTTAAAACACAAGATGAGATATATATTTCTGAATCTGAACTAAGTTTCCAAAGCAATTAATTGAAAGAATTGAATTATGTTGAAGATTATTAGGAAATGATACGACTGTGTGAAGTTGAAGTTGAGAAAACGTAATGGAAAAATCAATCTTTGAGTTTGTTGGCCATTCTGAACTATGAAGGTACACATGAATATGATGCATTTAATTCAAAGTGTCTTTGATGCAATAATACGTTAGAAATAAATGTATCCAATTCTTAAGGCATCATCAAAATAAACAGGTTCTATGACACATGGAAATGGTCACAGGCAACAAGTTGAAACGTGCCCTGAATTTTTCCTAATTGTGAAGGAAAGTGTACGCCCAAAGTTTCAACTGCTCACATGCACTGGAATTATTTTGTTTAAAGTAGAAGGTGAATTTTATATAGCACAGGAGCTGAATATTGTGCAGCCCTAGAAATAGTAGTGCAGTGACATTGGTAACTTGAAACTTTTATCTCTTAAATAAAAATACCTCTGTACTTGATGCCTCTTCTGCTAAACTGTGGAAAAGGAGGGAAGGAATTCAGATGGGTGAAATCACTTGTTTGGTTCAGAAATTTTGATTGTATTATATTTTCATGAATGTATTATTAGTGTGTAGTTTAATTAGACAAATGTTTGTGTTAATTTTAAGGAAAATAGGACTTGCTCATTATTGTAGTTCCAATAGAGTATTACATAGCATAAGAGTTTCAATCTATTTCAAGAAACCAATTCCTGGCAGAAGGTAGCAACACCACTTGCTGCTCTTATAACCCGTAATTCAAATCATTCATGCAACATTAACAGAACATTTTTGAGGTTCTTTAAAAAATATTTTCCATGCATAAAAGCAGCTTAAATGTTGTGTGGGAATTTTCCTTTGCATGTACATTCGAATTTAAAAAAAATTCAGGGCATGTTTCAACATATTGCCTCTGATCACATTCTATTAGTTTTATATGTGATTGTTGCCAATGTGTTTGAAATACCTATGAAAATGATAGGTGAAGAAGTAAAAGCAACCAAGAGGAAAATGGAAAAACATTGTTTTTGGAGGGGGGGATGTTTCATGGTTTTCAATGAGAACGATGATGTAACATGAAACATGAATGTAAATGTGTTTTCAAATGCATTTGAAAGATTGTTTATTTGCATCTGTAGTTTTGTTGATCTAGCATTTCATGGATCGCTCTGATTCATTTCATGGATTTCACGTTCAGTAATAGAAAACTTCAGGAATCAATGCACACAGGATTCAGTGGTAAAATATCAACATTCAACATAAGAGATTAATGAAAAATTACAATGATTGCTGTATTGGAAAGTTGTTGAAATTGAAAGAGGACAACTGCTGTGCCTGTTGCTACATCTTCTGAATGCATTTTCGTAATATTAACTTACAAAGCAAAACTTACCAAATGTTTTGAATTGTACACATTTTTGAAAGCAGATTCGGGTTCAATTCCCAGCTAATCCTTGTGGAAATTGTGGTGAACAAAGCAAGTTCTTGACAGATTATTTTAGGGTCCTCCTGTTTCCCTTCCTCTCATTCACCCATCCTCCATCACATAGTTATCACTACTCGTGGGCTTCAATGGCATAAGAAGTTGAAAGGCCCCTAAACTCAAATGAATAAGTAAATAAATAATTTATAAATAAAATAAATACATATATAAATAAATAGAAACTTGTAAATCCTCACAAGCATTCACACATTTAATTTCTTCTTTGGCAGAATAGTCGATGTTTTGGCAATTCTTCAGTGTTTAATTACAAAAAAAAATTTGTGATGTCCATTTTATTACATGTAGATAAATTTTCAAGTACATCAAAATGTGATTTGTTAGAATATATTGTGGGGTTAGTCGTGTACTTTGTAAAATAAATTAGTAACTAAAGAAAAATGTGGGATATTTTATAAAACTTAAAATTTAATTTTCACCTACAGCTCCTTTAAAGCTCCCATCGAACCTACCTGTATCTCCGTTAAAAAAATTATTTGTATAAAATGTACCATAACGAATATTTTGCAATTCTTTTAATTACACCATTCTATAATTATTTTCAAGGCAGTAATTGAATATAGCGAATTTACCCAATATAGTAATCTAGAATGTTGAGTTATTCAATTGCATTTGGAGCAAGAGCTTGATCTGGAAATTTGTATAGATCGGTGGATGATAGATATGCAGCTATGTGCTCGCAATGATTGATGAATGCAATCATTTGTAGGGATGGGGGAACATAAAAGAGCCAAGATTTTTCACTATGCATCACACAAATTAAATCTGCTAGTTAATGACCAGGAATTCATAATATAATCTCCCTATCAAAGAATACATTCCACTCTTCCTAGCATACATGTTAAGAAAGAAATATGTCATTAAACTGTTCAGTGAAACGTGATGGATTCAAAAATACATGAAAAGTCTTTCAGTTTTGAATTATCATATTTAAGGGTTTCCAGATTAGAGGTCGATTTGGGTGATATTCAATAATTTTGTTAAAAAAACAACAAAAACCGCAGGAGCTCCTTCAGGCTGAGAGGCCAAGTTTGTCCAGGTTGATTATATTGACCATGACTTTTGCCATCATTACATAGTAAAATAATGTTTTGACCACAGAAAAACTGTCATTTGAACTCTTTTTGAAAAAATTATCATTGAAAGGAAATGATCGAACAAGAATAACTGCATTTCCATTCCATGCAAATGCTTTTTCTGTTGCTTCAATTTTTGATCACAAAATATTCTTCTCTTCTAAAATCTAAATGTATAACAAGTCTAGAAGCACAAGGGCTTGGTCCAATATATTAAATTTTATTTATCATCATCATCATCATCATCACTACTGCTACTGCTTCCCCCTGACTCGTGCAAATGTAATGAAGATAGTTTTTTGTAAATTACCAATTCATTGTTGTTGCTCTGTGAAAATTAATTTAATAAATGTTGTTGTTTTTTTAGATGCTGAGAGCGGAAATGGAAGAATTGCGTCAGCAAGAAGCAAATCTAACTGCCTTACAAGCAATAGGTCCACGGAAAAAACCGAAATTGGAGGTTGGTAGTGGGGGCACAAACTCAGGGCAGGTTAGTTTTTCCTTCATTTTTACACTTAAGATTTATTCATTGCAAGTGTTTTTCTAAACCAAAAGAAATGCTGATTATTTTAAATGTTTTTTTTATGTTTTGCAGACTGGACTTGGAAATCCAATTGGTCTGGGATCGTCTGTTGGAGGGCGCACTATGGTAAATTCATTATTTTAGCTGTACAAAATATATGGCTTCACTTATCTTGTATGCTTATTAAAATTAAATGTGAAATTTAAATTTCTCTCTTCTATTTATAGGTTCCAATTCGACCACGACTCAAGAGAGTTAATATAAGGGACTTGCTTTTTCTGTTGGAACAAGAAAAGGAGACTTGCAGATCTGCACTGTTATACAGAGCATATCTTAAGTGATGATTGTTTTCATTTCAGAGTGTTTTGGTTCTGTTTCTTACTGTGGATATGTGTGTGTACGTGAAGCGAGCTCTGGGCTCCACAAGGGAATATTTTGCCCTGTGTCTCTTAATGAGACACTCTCCAGTCAGGCTCAGGGTATCAGTGTTTCTATCGTATTAAGTCACATACCAGAGAACTCTCATTTCACATATAAGTGAAAGAACAATGTGAATTTATGAACAGTGGAAAGTTGGAGAAAATTCTTCATATGTAAATATGTGTATAAAAACAAAAGGTGTAATTGTGCAACACCTCTGAAAATAAGTGATAAAAATTGACTCTTCCTGCTCCCAGGCAGTTATACCTTTGCTTTATAAGTTGCCATTGTACCAATTTATTGCCGTTTTATAAAGTATATGTAAGTTGTATATATTACAGATGAGTAAATGAAGTGAAATTCATATTGTAACTGAATTTAAGGGAAACTTTAAATTTTTGAAATTTATTTTCAACTCTTGTTGTGAAAGTCTTATGTTTACAAAATATATTAGACCACCATCAGTGAATCCAGAAATGTGGTTCAATTGTATTTTCACTCCATTAAATTAAATGCATTGAATCCAGTGTACTTGTATGCATTAAATGGATATTGTTGGCAAACAGTATGAGTGAATGAGTTGTGCTTTTTTATGAAAGAGGAATGCTTTTCACTTTTTATTGGTCTCTTGCATTACTGGTGTGCAATACATTATGTTGTAACAACAACATTCCATTTTTTAAACTTTGTATACAAATGAAGGGTTGGCTGGTGCTGAAATACAATATTTCTCTCCCTTCATTGTTTGAATTGAACCATATTCTAATGGTTTCACTCAAATTCAATCACGAAAGTTGATCAAGGAATCATTGAACTCTGTTATAAGTTCAGTTATTGCGCAAATTCTGTATGTTTGTATATTCCTCTTCTGTAGAATATTTGTGCACAATATCTTAAGTATGAACATTATTAGCAGAGCTTTGTATGTTAATTTGTGCTTTATACACAGATGTAAATTTTCTGTGTATTATTATGGTGTCTAAAGACAATGAGGTTATAACATGTCCATTTAAATCTGCAATAATATGCTTTTTGAATATAATGGCTGCTGCAATTGTACATTTCATTAATTTATTGCTGCTGCTTTCTGTTCTTGTCATTCATTATTTTTCATGTAATTCACCAATCAAGTGTACCTGAGCCATTTGTTATTATTATTAAGTTGCAATTTAAAAAAAATTTTACAGATCTGGCTCTTTCGCTGCGCATAGTGTTCTTGCATTTTTCATTCAGGCCTGGGAGAGGAAATGAATTCTAAATGTAGTTAAATGCAAGATGTTAACACGTGAAAGATTGTGTTCAGTGGAAGTGAGATTTATGAAAATTTATAAGTGCTGTATCAGATATAAATGTTCATAAAGCTGGACCTTTTATAAGTGATGTATATTGTTATTTGCAAGATGTTTTTAAAAGAATTCGATATTTTCAAATATGGGTTATGTAGTGTAATATTTTTAATATATATAAATTTAATTTTCAGAGTTTTGTTAATATTTATATGACAATTAAAAAGTAACTTAATTATTCTTTTTGTCTTAAATGTGTCAGATATTACACAGCAACATCAATGTCCATAATTAATTCTCTTTTGCTACATTTTCAGGTTTAGTGATTTCATCATATTTCGAAACAATTAAAAGGCAGCTTTTTGATTCCCTCTCATTCCATTGTTCAGTTAAATGTGCAAGCATCAAAGAAAATCATTGAAATGCACTGTTTATATACCAATAGATAAAATTGTGTGATTGTTAATGTTGCAATAGCTTGAATCTGACCATTTTTTGAGAACACCAAAAGTCTTCAGACTTGTGTAATGTTATATTTTAGCAGAGTCTAATGTATTTTTGATGCTTATCCTGACTACTAAAAGAAAAGAAAGGATTTTAGCATGAGATTCTGAAGATGTGATAATTTCAACTTCAAACAGTGATAAATCTTATATGTTGTATTGCTGTTAAAATGAATTCGAAATATACAATGATACAAAGGATGCGAATGTATTTCAAGTGTTTTGGAACTTGTGCAGTGATTGCCTCTCATTTTGTTTCTTAGAGATTTAGTTACCAATTAGGGTTTGTGCTAAATGTCAAGAAGCAGTATTATAATGTTGTTTTCTTTTTTCAATACAATGAAGTCTAATTACATGAAATACATGTGTGTGGAATCACCGCAGCTTTATTATTAAATCTTAAATGTTTTCAAATTTTGGAGCCTGTGGTCACAGTATTGTCAAAAAATCTTATCTCCGTATTATCTGTGTAATTATGTGCAGTCCTGTTTCCTGTACATCTTTCTTTTACAACATGCATTCTTTAAATAGGTAGTTAGTTTGAGTTTTCTATAATCGTAGGAGTATCCAAAATAGGTAAAATTAGACATAACATTTAAACAATTATAGCTGTGCAATGGAGATTCTGATTTTAAATTTCGTTTCCAAGAAAAGATTCATTCTTACTAAAAGAAATCATTTATCTATGTATTTCAACAATTCTGTTGTGCGAGTTGTTTATAAAACTTACATCATATCTATATAATCAAGGTTGCTGATCTCTATTTGTTCGCTTGACTGATGTGTTTGAATAATTATTTGTCTCTGGTCTTTCATAAATCATCAACTATTTTCTTGTAAATTTCTCTATACATGCAAGCTTAATTATATTACATGTGGGCATATCAGTTAGAATATGATCTTTCATATTGAAGATGCGAGAGTGAAAATATTGTTCTCGTAGGTTTCCATGACTAGGCAAGTTCTCTGCTATACAGCTGATTTTTTTGCATTGGGCCAAGAGAGGATCAATATGTAATTGCTGATGATGTGGTATTTGGCTAACGTTCAATTAAGTTATCAGCATGAAAAATGCAACATTGATCTTTTGTTTTGAACCAATTCAATAACACCCAGACAATCATGATCTCATTTAGTTTGAGAACGTTCAGCTTCTTACAAAGTCATTATTGTTTAGAATTAGAACCTGTGAATATTGTAATATATTAGTTAAAAAGCAAGAACGTATTTTTATACTGCCATTGTCTCTGTGTAGAGTAGCATCTGTGTTATAAGTTGAACATGTTAAGTGATAGAAATAGATTTCTTAAGAAGTATGGAGCTTATTTTTATAATTTCTTTTCAGAATCAAATGTTATTGTTAATTTTATAATAATGAATTGGTATTCTCACTGTACAAGTGGGTACTAATAAAGTAAATTAAAATAAAATACCCCAGGTTTTAATGAAATTTTAAACTTCTGATTTATTTTTCCTATTGGTAATGTAATAGAATAATGTTATTGTAGTATTAAGTGTTTAGAGACTAATTTTTCACTGCATTTACTTGAACTTATTTGGCACATACCCTAATAGTTTCAATAATTGCTGGGTCATTTTCTTCTTTGTTACAATATGATAAAAATGGTTGAGTGGATTTTTTGTTTTTAAATTGCAGGTTTTTTTAAAAAATGAATGCAAAATTTAAATATTTTTATTTCAAACTGGTATGTCCTGCTTTTCAATGCAAGATCTATAGGAAGGAAAGAAAACTAATTTAATGCCAAAACCATTAATGGATTGATGCTTGCACATAGTTGGTCATGCTTCCAAGGAACTAGGGAGGAGAAAAGAAAGAGCCTCAAAATTTCAGTTTGTTCTTTATACCTTTTTTCTTGTCAAAATTAATTATGAGCTTGTCTAAATTATTGTGTATAATAGTATTGTGTTATTGGACATTTCGTGTTTTAACCAATATTCTTTTGTTCAGTATTTGATTAAGACTAAGGAATAATAAAGTACAAAGAATAAAATGAATTAATACAGAATGCTAGTCCTTTTGTCTGTTGGTTTGCAGAAAGTCTTCATATTATTCATCTGCATTACATTAATACTTATTCCTCTTAATTTCCTGCAGTTGTTAATGCAGCAATAGGTGTGTTTTATAAATTGTCCTCATCTTGATGTGCTGTGAATAATTTACAATACGCGTGAATGAACTCGCAGAAGATGGTACAGAAGTTTGTGTCAGCAAATGCAATATGTACACTACTTATAAAATGAACTGTCATTAAATATTTAATGACTAACTTTCGTTATCGGCATTGCCTACCCAAGTGCAATTGTGTCTGCTGGTTTTTCTCAGCAAGACTTTTATCACAACTTGACTGTTAAATCCACGCAATAAGCCTATTGTGTGAAGCAGTTAGTCACTTGTGAGTGCCTATGACACCGGTTATCAACTGTTGCTAAGAAAACAGGAGGGACTGGTTTTGAGTGTGTGTGCGAATGTATGCGCGAGTGACAGTGAGTGTGAGTTTTTTATCATGCCATAGCTTACTGAATGGTGAGTCAAAATGTAGCAAGAGTTACATGCATTTGTTTCACAGATGAAATTTTATTAATAAGAATATATCAATTTGCAGTAACGGAAAATATACCTTCATCCTTGGGATTTTTTTTTTATTATTATTTTTATTTTTGTAAATTTCCCATAGCATGAAGATCTAAAACGTTTTGCACATTGACTAAAGATAACCATTCTTGTATAGGAATCTTGATAGCCACATGTATATAGTTAATTGTAAATACTGAACTATGTATCCAGTAGTTGATTAATGCTAGATGAATTGTTATTTTATATATTTCAAGGGGGCCATTTTCTTAAAACTGGTTATGTTTTAATAATGGTGATATTGGATTTTTTGTGTACTTGGCTTCTTAAACAATAATTGTCTCTTCCTTAAAGAATCATATTCATCTCTAATCTGCCCTACTAATGCAACACATTTTGAATATTTGCACTATTGCACTGCTGCTCGTCAACAGTATGAAAATGTTACATTTTATTATACTTGTTTGTTTGGGCGACATCATTATAATGCTTTTTAATGTTCATTTGATATTAACTGTGATATGTATGTTTAACTGTTTGTCAATGCTGTCCTTTTTCACTGGCATCACTAGAACAATACATGAGACTATGCACATTGTGAATTTCGAAAACTAGAGGCTGTTTCTAACGAATAGCTTCAAATGGAGGTCACAATTCTGCACTGCAGATCAAATCATTTTCTAGCTCCACACTTTCGTGATACTTGGAATCACAGCTGAACTCAGCACTACATGTTTTGCCCCAATAATTCAACTTTTAAGGTTTCTGAACAGGCTGGGCTGATCCAGGTGAAGCTGAGTATCAAGTGAATGGTCTTGACTAATTCACTATACTGTGCTCATTGTGAATTTGTTTTATTTCATCCACAGGTTTTCACATCCATTTATAGTTTCATTTGTAGTGCAAACAAACAGACTCCATTCACTGTGTACTAATTGATACAGCTCAATGGCAAATTTGGAAATGAAACCTTTGCATAAGCAGTGTTAGTTATTGGACAGTTTTATTATTATTATTATTATTATTATTATTATTAATAATTTATGTTTTCTTTTAACTTTTAAAAATATTTAATTCTTATATATTTCTTAATTTATTTACTGTAAAAGTCTCTGAAATTGTTTCATCATGCAATTTGAATATTTTAAATAATATATCCATTTTGACTACTTGTCTTTAACGAAAAGAAAATATGTGCAAGATTAATTAATTAAATATGAATTGACAAAGACTCCCACACAAAAAAAGGAACATGTTTTTGAGGGAAAAATTGATAAAACTAGAAAATGTCCTTCAATTAATTGTGATGCAATAACAATTATAATTTATAGAATAAGGGATTTTTAGTTCCTCATATGATTATCTTTACATTATATGTTTTGCTCATCGCATCATTCAGCCCAGGTAATTGCTTGGTGAAACAATTGAATGCTGCATACCGTTTTGAGCTGAGTAATTATGTGCATAAACTGTCTTCTATTCTAAACATATTTCTCTTCATGTACTATTTAGGATGAGACAAATTCATGTGAAATTATTTCTTGGAGAGTGTTTGTAACTCTTGATAATTTAATATATCTCCTACTACCTCATTATGTCTTCCAACTTTTTAGTACATTGTTTAAATTTAATTTTATTTGTTGCTGAAGGGCAATCGTTTACTTGTACTTCATTGTAATAACTTTTTTCTCAAGAATATCTTTCCCTAAAGTGTATTTGATATATGCAGGTACCCGGGTCTAATACCCATTTCATTGATGTAAATAATAAAAATCACAAATAACAGAACTAATATACAAGGGAAAGAAAATTAGAAATTATGATAGTATTTCAGTTGTGACAGTTATGGCTTCAGTAATAACAATTTTACAAATCTTACATGTATTTTTCCTCATGAATATCAACTAATAGACTCGTAATTGCTCATGAATATCAACTGACATTTGCTTCAATTAGTATTGAAGGTACTTACTTTTATCTGATTTGCTGAAACTATTCAATTTTGGGAGAGTGTTTTACTTCCATTACATTCACTTGTGTTTCTGTACTCAAACATTACCACCTATTTTAATTTTAAAGATGATTACATAAATTTATACGGATTACCATAACGAACTAAATTTTTAATCTGAACGATAAATTTCATGAATGAACAAATTTATTAATAAGTTCAAAGATCATAATATATCTTCATATAAGTTCATGAGTAATGTAATTAGATGACATTAAGTTATTTTATGTGTCTTTAATTCAAATAACTAATGACCAGATAATGGTATGATTTTGCCTCGTACATACGCCTTAAAAACATTTTTATATTAATTGGTACAAATATGAAATACGTTAGTGCTGCTTCATTTCTAAATATTATTGCTTTATATATTTGAGGTAAATTCATTATAAAAAATGAGGGACTGTTTCTTATTTGTGTGAATATGTTGTATTATAGTACAAAATTACAATTAATATGAGGAAAATATTACACTTTTCATCATACGTGAATATCCTGAATGAATAACAAAGTTCTCTCTGCAAACATGTCACTAAACACTAATTCAAGGAAGTTATATTGCATCTTATTTTCTCAGCATTCAATTAAAGTAATTATTATTTATAAATAATATGGAGAAGATAATTCTAATTTTACATTTCCTCATTTCTACATGAAATGAAGAAATGATTAAGAACTAGATGTAATGTATTATTTGATTAAGATAAAAAGTATTTCCTCTATAAACAGTATGTGTGTGCAGCTTTAATGGAAAATTCTTGATTTGATTTTATCACGGTTCATTTGAATTTCTACAGCTTGTATTTGTTTTTTGTGTATATTTTATTTACTTTGAATTTTGATTATTAATACTACCTATTATTAATTATCACCCCCTGAGAGTTGCTGATGTGGACTCCTATTTTACAAACACTGAATATACTGCTAATACAATTTGAACATTTCCAACACTTAAGGATAGGAGGTAATTTAGGTGTGTAGTACAAAAATTGATGTATTGAATTATAAAAACTATTGTGGTAAAGTAGTGCTTTTTCCAAAAAAGCAATTCTTCCAAAACAGCTGTGACAAATGGTGAGATTTATAGACTAGTATAATAGTTATAATACTTTCTGCTCAACAGTTATTTGTGCAACTGATTGATGAGATTTCTTATATATATTGTTTTTATAAATTTTCATTGAAGAAAAATTTGAAGAACAATACATTGGTTTTGGAAATTCTGTTTAGAGCAAACGAGTATAATTTGTGTAATTTTTCAGACTCAAAGCAGATTGAGTGAAATAAATCTTTATCTGAATAGGGAGCAATGATATATTACAGAGACATCAAAAATCCATCAAAGAATAATGATATCAGTTGGTGATGAGCAGTTAAGTCAGTGCAAGTATTCAAGTGTTCATAATATAATAAGTCAGTATCATGCAGTAAGAATTGTTGATTGAATTTCATAGTTTCGTATTAATGCACTCTGTTTGAATTTGAGTGTATGCCATAGCCAGTGATATTTACTCCAAGTTAGTGGTTAGATGAAGAAGATTGTTATTTTGTCAACATTTTTATACATATGTGTTGAACAACACTGGTTAACTGCTATGCTATAGTATTATTTTTTATGCAATCATCTGAATGAAGTGAAACAACAGTGCATTATGTCAATTATTTCCTGTGAGCCAAGTTATACTTGCTGTGTTTTATAGATTTTTATGTTTGCTTTTCAAATAATCTTAAAGTTCATAAGAATGATACTATACATTTTGTTACATTTCCTTTTCACATTGTTAGTTCCGAAGAAAGGTTCGGACTTAAGTAACTCTGTGCAATTTTATATTTTCATCTCACTAGATTGTGTTTAATTATTTTCTGTAGAGATGTGAGGCTGCTATGAACTGTCTTTGATACGTGGGCGAGTGTGGCTCTGGCTACTGGTACAAGTACAGTAACTTTTAATACCAAAGTGAATGCCAAATGTAGTTTTATTATGTTGTGTATATTGCTTAATTTATCACTGTTGCCTTTGAATAAATTATTTTTTTAGATTAGTGCCACATCAGCAATTATAACTTGGGCAAATGGCTTCTGGATTAATTTATAACATACCACAGTTTAAGAGGCTCAACAATAAAATTTGTTACACTGGAATGAATGTATTCTTAACTACATTATAATGCAGATCATATAAATTTTATAGACCTAATACATTTACCTGTTTTACCAAGAAAGTATTTATCCCATCCATTATATGCTTATTACTTGACCGTGTACTGATTTCAGAAAGTAATCTAAAAAATCCTGATAGTTGCTATCGATTATGGTTTGCAGCAATTGTTTTATAAAGTGAAAAGTATTTGCCTTCTTCAGTTTTGAAAAGCATTTTTACCATCGAGGAAGAAATTGTGCTACTCGTGCACCCAATGCATTTTTAAAGACTTTTTCCCATTAGTTATTGTTAATTGTGTTGTTAAGAAATTTGATTGAAAGCGCTCCTTGTAAACATAACTTTTGTAGATAACACACCCCTTTCACATTTCTAGTGGCATAAAAAAACTTTGCATAATTTTATTTTCTCTAAGACTACTTTATGAGTCATAGTTCTGTTGGAAGGATGACCTGCCACTGTCTTGGTGGCTAGAACTGAAGCATTTATGCTAATCAAGAAAACCCATGTCTTATTTGTGTGCAATTCAATGCTTAGCAAAGTCTTCTTTGAGTTACTTGGATAAGATGTTTGGCATCATCTTTGGAGCCCAAAATCAAGCTGTCATGTAGGCCATTGAGAAACCCTACTTACTACCCCATAGGTTGTTGCTAGAAGTATTCTTTGCATCGTTTCAAAATTGTTATTAAGTATAGTTAAAATGTGAAGTTTAAAAACATCTTGATTTATTTACTTTATGTCCATTTACCAAATATATGATAGATATTCCTACTGCTAGTTTACTAGAATCATGTGAATATTTTTAGAAATTTGTACCAAAAATTGACAATTTATGTTAAACCAGTGGCCAGTTGCAGCAAAACTGCTTGCTGAACAAAAACACACAAAATGGTTTTTCAAAAAGTAACAAACACATTGCTCAAGAACAACAAATAAAATACTCTTATAATACACCATTAAATATTAATATGTTAACAAAAACAGTCTTGGTGAATGCTGCATTTACAGACAAAAGTATACTCTGATTCATAGTCACTGGTTGTTTACACACCAAAAATTTAAAAAAGTTACTGTTCCGTAACGCAACAGGTAAATAACAAATATTTAGTGGTGGGTGGCCTCTTCCTTAGAGCATTGTTGTTGCATGACATCAACTGTATCGTAAGCAGTGATACACTGAGTACGAGAATGCAGTAGTATGTGCAGTAGGTGGAATTACACTATCATATATTTCAATTTACAGTCAAAATTAAAATTTTAAATCCTCCCCATTTACTGATTATGTAATGAAACCATAGACCCCTCAAAAGGCAGAAGGCTGTAAAATATTCTTTGTTTCTGCCGACATTGAAAATTTGCAATACAGATCCTTTGTTTCCAAGATGGGCATTGAAATATCATTGCTGTTATGCATTTTTTAAATCTAGTATTGTTTGTTAAAAAAATAAGTTAATTGAAGTTTCAATTCATGAATTGAAAGTTATTAAGTTTCAACTGTCATCAGTGAACCATTAAGAAATATTCAGCAACAAAATATATGAAGTTACAGTTTTATAATGGTGGAAATTATTGAAACTTGGAAAATATCCTTAATTGCCAACGAATGTTGCTTTAATGATATGAAGCATTAAGCATTAGCAGTTACAAGTGGTAAACCAATACAAAGTAATACAATAAGAAAAAAAATTATAAAATAAACATTTCTTTTGCTTTTTACATACCACGTTACAATATATCTATGAGAATGGTACAGTAATCATTCTACAATTTGGGCAGATAGATCCCATATTACAAGGTGAAGTGATCAAGACAGTCTCCAATAAACTGTCCATAATGTGTCTTTAAAAGAGCAATACTATTATCTTATTTGCCATAGAACTAATGAACTCATAGGCGTGCACGGCCTGAAACAAAACGGGGTTGATGTCACCTGCATTTCTGGGTTACATTTTTTTTTTTTTTAACTTGTATATGATATTTTACTTGTGCTACTATTTTCAGTCTCTTTTTGGATATTTTGGTTGCATTTTGTCAAGGTAGTTTTGTACATTTTTCAGCCGATTTTGGATTTTTCAACTCTTTTTAGGTGTTTCTATGGGATATCGAGTCGTTAGGATTGTGTAAAGCCCTGGTCTTCCTCATTCCATGCTGCTAGGCATGAGGAAGTTATTATAACATATCTTTGCATTGACCATTGCCACTTTTTACATGATTTCCTCTTGCAAGGTGAACCTCCCCCATCTGCGACTCATGTAAGACAACCTATCTGTGGAACATGTTCTTCTGCATTGTGTAAAATTAATTGGCACCTGATGCAGACACTTTCTTGACAACTTGTTAGAGAGGAGCTTGACAACGAGACTGTACTCTCAAACCTTTTTTCCTTTCTATGAGAAAATGGTGTATACCATTTAATTTGATATAAGAGGACATTGTTTCTCTGTCACTTACTTGGCCTCTACACAGCCAGTTTTTAAGTCTTGTATTATTTATTTCTTGCTTTTTCTGGACTTCTGGTAACTAAAATTTTTAGCACTTTATTTTATATGATTTATGTTATTTTCTTCAGTGTGATAGTTGCAACTTCAATGAGTTTTGCCTGTGGCTTGTTTTTTATAATCTGTATTATGGTATTAAATGATTAAATGGGTGTCAATGACTGAGCTTTTGAAGCGCCCTTTAAATTTCAATCAGTCATGGAAGGCTATAGACCTCTTTCAAATATTTAGGGAGACCACCCCTAGTTATGAATAAACTTTATGAAATAATTCACAAGCATCGAGAATGACAATTTCTGGTTAAAATTTATCATTCCAATGGTGAATGTGAATGAAGGCAGGAAGCGAATTCAGTGATTGAAGTTAGCATTGAAAACACTTGGCTCTAATGTTACTACTGTTCTGTGAAAATTATTGCAAGAATTATTAATTGATTAAAATTTGTACTTTCCAAAAAATAATTTCACCAGAGTATGTTCCTCACTTTCAAATTTAAGGTTCCAACAAGATGCCATGTGCACATCAAATTTTTAAAAGCATGTCTCAAATCTTGCTGTTCAACTTGGACATGGCTGACTCGTTTATAAATTCTGATCATGGCCCTCATAATGCAGAAACATGTTTCGATAGTTTGGGATCATTATTTTCTCATTATCATGAATTTCTGTACTTGTTCCTAATGATGTTAAATGCTTAATTTAATTCATTTATTCTTATCTTAAAATTTTTACTTTAATACAATTATAATATGATATTATGAAATTTCTATTTCATAATATGATTTCAATGACTTATTGAGATGTCAAATATTGCAAATAATACAATAGATTGCAAATAATATAATAGAAGAGTAGAATGTAAGCCCTCATTTTGCAATCACTTTTGTTTTATATCTTTAAATTTTTCTCTTGAATATGGTAATAGAAAATTAACAATGAACTTACATTAACTTCTTTCTGTCAAATTTATCACCCCAGATTTGTTAAATATGAAAATGATACAACCCAGTTTGTCTGAGGAGGCAGTGAAGTTGGTGAAGTTTGACATGCCAAGGGCTTATTCTGTATTAAGTATTAACTAGTTGCAGAAACATTTTTATTTTCTAATCCTCCTATAAAGTACAGCACTTCAATAAAGATATGACTGTGTGAGGAGAGACTTCTCCCCAAAAAATGAAAACAAAAGGAAGTGGAAATAACTTGACACATTCACCATATCATTACATATGGTATAATAAATTTAGATGAGCACTTTGAATCAGTCACACTGTTTGACATTTAAAGATAACATGCTCTATTGCAGCAACCCTTGTAATCTTGATGTCCCATTAGTATTAGCTGGAACACTGAGGAAAAAGGAAGAGGGATGAGAAGGAGAAAAATAATAAATAAAATTAGAAATACAAGAAGAAAAAATAAACAAAACAATTAGAAGAATGAGATAAAAAGAGTGGCAATAGGAGAAGGTGGAGACTTAGCTCAATACTGTGTGCTTTGTATAACAAATCATGAATTCTGTAGATTCTTATTTCTTGTTGGAAAGCCCCAGTACAATGGGGCTTCGACAGGTAGTCTAAATGTAATGTTAGTAAAAGGTTAATGTTGATTCTTCATCTGGACAGAGGAGGAAGGAAAATGAATTAGAAATGCTTATGAATTCTAGTTTTAAAGCAGACCAATAATTCAAAATGAATGAAGTAAATGGGGAATATTAAAAACACCTCCTTTCATTTAATTCAATTTTACTTGGAGGAAAAAAAAATGAACACTCACAAAAAGTTAAGTAGTAATGGTTAATGAAGCAACTGTATGAAAATAAACTTTATGATGGAATAAAAGGTATGATACAATCCAGTTTCATGGGAAGAGGCAGATTAGGCACTGCTTAACCTTGAACTGCAAAAAACAGGCTCATTAAGTTGACAGTAGTAAAATTATTATTCAATATAGTGACAGCTGGTGCCAAAATATCTGTCAGCAGTGGTGTATCTAGCTTTTTTCAATGCCCAGTACAAAACATTAATATCTCCCTCCCTCCCAAATATAATACATTATTATTCTTCTCCTGCGAGTGGAACTACACCTTGCGGCGTCTCTCGCACCCAATCTTCCATCTTCTTCTATCCTGCCTATAATCATCTTTGATGTGACGATCTTTCATTGTCTGTTGCTCACCGTCAAACCATGTAAGTCTTCGTCTACCTCCCTTTCTGTGCAGTGGCACCTGCCATCTCCAATTTTTTAATGGTCATCTCTCCGGCATTCTTCTAAGATGCACGTAACAATTTAACCTTTTCTCGTCTATAGTATCCATTATATCCAAAATGACACCCATTTGCTGCTTTATATTTTCATTCCTGATTCTTTCCATTAACGTTACACTACAGCTGCGTCTTCAAAACTCCATTTCCATAGCTTTTAACGTTTTCTCGTTTTTTGATATCTCCCACAACTCAGCACCTTACAGTGATATCCTGCTTTATAAATTCTAATTTTCACTTTATTTGCAATATTTTTATTCCATATTATTGAATGTTATTTGCCGAAAAGCAGATTTTCCTTGCCGAATGCGTTGGTTAATTACCTCTTCACTGCCCCTTTGTCTGTTAAAACTATTCCGAAATACTTATTCGTCTGACAACACTTAACAACCGAGTCATCTTCCATTAGTAAATCTTTTCCTGTTCCTCCTACCAACATATACTCTGTCTTTTTGAAATTAACATTCAAGCCCCATTGAGCATATTCCTCATTCAATTTCCTTTGCGTATAATGTGCATCATCTTCATCCTCTGCAAATATCACTTGGTCATTGCAAAATTTAGTGAATATAACATATCGCCACTTTAATCTCATCCTTTCACATTTTTTCTTCCAGTTTTTTAGAGCTTCTCCTAGATAGATTTTGAACAGGATTGGCACTATGCAACACCCCTGTCCTAGCCCTTTACTTATTTTTATTTATTTATTCATTTATTTATTTATTTTTATATGCTATTTCCTAGCTTGACATATGCGATATTGTCCGAATACAAGTCTCTAACGTCCTTAATATATATGCTATTAATATGTTGGTTTTCCATGGCCATCCACGATTTTGAAAGGGGAACACTGTCGTATGCTTTTTGCAAGTCAATATAGACTAGATGTGTCTCAAGGTTATGCGCCAGCCGCTTGTCCGTAACTTGTCGGATGGTAAATGTATTATCATCTATGCAGGATCTACCTGCTCGAAAGCCACACTGTTCTTCCAATTCATTTTCCAATCTGTTTTTAATAATTTTACCAAGGGAACTCAGGATGGTTATACCACGATAATTGGATCATTCATATGTCCTTTTTTTATTTTTTAAAAAAAATATATTGGATATGTAACGCACTTTAAAAACGTCTGGTATCCCACGACCCCTGAGGCACACATTAAATAATTCCAAAAGTTGTTCGAACAATACCGATGGATCTGATTTTATTAGGTCCATATTTATCCCATCAGGTCCATGAGCTTTACCACTTTTAAAGTTCACTAATTTATCAACTTCTATAAGTAACATCTTCTACATGATTGTCAGATATAACCTTCAGCTGATACAATGCGTCATATTCTACACCATGTTCCTGTAGAAGTTCTTCATAATACTTTACCCGTTTGACTAGGCTTATAAGCTGCAAATGTTCATATCTTATTTCATTTGTTTTGAACTGCTTCAACACTTTCCATGCCTCCCGTGATCTTAAGCTTCCAATGGTGTTACTAATTTCTTGACACTTCAGGCCCCACAGGTCATTTTTAGTTTTTATAACTGTTTGACTTCTCTATATATTCGTGTGTAAGTTTATCTGTCTTCTAGATCACGGGTCGTCAGCCACTTTTGATAGGCGTTTTTCTTCACTCGTACGCTTTCAGCAAATTTGTCACTCCACCACTAGGTCCCAGTCCTCTGCTGCTTCCTTTCAATTGCAGCCAAACTTTCGTATGTCGCTTCGTGTACGTATTTTGTTACATTTCTGTAAATTGCTTCCAGAGAGGACTCCACATTTTGCAACTTCCCACTTAGCCTGAACTTATACAAGAACTGAATTGATGGGTCTTCTAGTAAATTCACTTAATATTTAATATCTGTGTCTTTTCTTCTTGACTTTTCCATTTTGGAAAGGGAAATGACATCTGGCTCGCAGAAGGAGGTCAAATCCGCACCTCAATATACCCTACGTTCTTCTACTCGGATCTCATTACTCTGTTTATCAATTTTAGAGTATAATTTCCTTGATGAGACCAGGTGTATTTACGGATAATTGTGTACTGAAAAAAAAAATTCCGTATCTTCAATTCATATCGCTCGCACATATCTATCCGTCTTTCCCCATTTCCGTTCTTTGCCTCTTCTCCAAATTTCCTTACTACGTTTCTTCCACATTGTCTTCCTACTTTTCCATTAAAGTCGCCCGTTTAATATATTTCCCTTCTGTTTCTAATTTGCTCCAGAAGGTTCGTCAAGTTTGTAAAAAAAATTTTCGGTATCAGTTGCACTGTCCGTGGGCGCATAGGCGTCAATTACGACTATATCGTACCCGTTTATACGTAAATCGAGTCAGGTTTTCATTAATACCATCCCATTTTTTATGTGATATTTTAAAGACTTGCGTATGGCAATAAATACTCCTTTCTTTGCTCTATTTTCTTT
Source organism: Gryllus bimaculatus (assembly GCA_017312745.1). Classification (NCBI taxonomy): domain Eukaryota; kingdom Metazoa; phylum Arthropoda; class Insecta; order Orthoptera; family Gryllidae; genus Gryllus; species Gryllus bimaculatus. The sequence continues at coordinate 3,051,554 of BOPP01000027.1, read as the reverse complement.
ATTTACTTCGCTGTATATGTGCACATAATTTTGAATCTCTTCCAAACTCTTCTCTTCTTTTTAGTTTCAGATAGAGCAGCAACATTTAAATTTAATCTAATTTTTTAAACACTTCAGATTCCTTTGTGGCTATGTCTTGCACATTCGAAGTTCCACAATTCATGTACCTATTTCGAAAGCCAAGTCGTCGTCGAAAACTAGCGTGGTTCCGAGGCTTATTGCTTAGGACTCTTGCATATTTAGTCTTTTTCTGAGCGATGGGGTGCAGGCCCAACCTCTCAACCTCCCAACTTGGAGGACCAGGGATTTTTTTCTCGAGATTTCCTTCCTCTAACCTTTGATGAGCTATCATGTTCTGCAAGGTAGCCGTTTTTTGAGAGAAAGGTATTAAAGTCTTCCGCCTCTTCTGCCATTGGAGAGCTTTAAAACGTCTCTTCCGTCTTCTGCGCCGTTGCTGTCCTCTTCTTCCTCTTCGCTGGTTTGGTCCACCCCGGGTCTTTAATCTCCCCGGTTCCCAGCAGACAAGTCAGGCCGGGCATCCCCCTATCCGCCACCTTGGGTGGCATCCTCTGGGGGACCACACCCCACAATATATTGGTTTTATTCAAATATTTTTATTTAGTTATTTTAGAAATTGTTTACAAATATGCGCTAAAATTACATAAACATTTTTGAATTATTATTCTTCGTTTAAAATATATCCACATGGAATTAATAATAACTGTACCCAAAATTCTACTTACATAGTTTACTTTTTATGTGGTAAGTAAGCCAATAAGATATTGGTAATTAAGTGCTAATTTTTTTAATCTTAAAAATTGTACAGTTGCTATACAGTATATATGCTTAATTTATTTGGTAAAGAATTGTAAAAGTATATATACTTTAAAATTGTTATACACGTTCAAGTCCGATTTTTGCGCCACCTATTGAGAAGTGCATGTTTTCTAGAATAAAACTGGCTGATGCACGGCAGATCTGAGAGGCACTGCCAAACCCTGTGCTGTGAATCGTGCAGCCTTCAAGAGCTTAATGGCCTGCATTTTGGTGCATGTTCACAACATCAATTTTCATGCTCTATGTGATGTCATCAAGCTTTCTCGTTCAAAACAGCACATGTCAGCATGTCAGACCCCATATTTCTCAGTGCGCGTGTTAAGAAAAATCCAAGCCGATTTTCGTAATTGTCATGCGTGTTTTTTTGTAACTGAACAAAAATTCGATATATTTAAACATAATTTTTAATATTGAGGAGAATGGCTAATGAGCTACAGCACTTATGGACTAGATACCCCTGATACACACAGATTACACAGTATACACAGATTAACACAGCAAACTTCATGAACGTCTACAGACTTACAGGTTTGATATCAAATACGAAAGGAAATGTATCTATCTAAATTTATAATGCTTTTGGAGAAATTTGGCTCAACTCAAAAGTTTAAGAATTTTACATCACTTATGGGACTTGGTAACGTGTTCTATTTTGTTGTAGAAAAATATAAAAAATGTAGTTTAAGAAGCAGCAACTAGAGGACAGTTTATATTGACCCTGCATTACAGGAATGATCGCAACCGTTTTCAGGAACACTATCATTTAACCATTAGCGATTTTTGTAGAGGGGCCAGGCCCATTGTTTTTTAATGCGAAGTAAATAGTAAATTTCATTTTCTTGTATATACTCATCAACCAATATGTCTTGAAATCATTATTTTCAATATTTATAATACAAAGATACTAGAAAAGATACAAAAGTTTATTGGTTCTGAATGGTTTCATGATAAAACAAGGTTGGGTACTACTTATTTAAATCATTTGACATCTGTATATTATATTGTATATAATTTATATACAATGAACTCTGAACATGAATCATGCGCTGTAAGTAAATTTAATATATTAAATGAATGGTACGCAAAAACACTTGATAATATAAAAGTACTTTGGTACTTCGGTGTGCGGCAAGCGATGTTTTTCTCATTTGACAGTTTCACTAAAAATGTGAAGAAACGACGCAATAATGCCCAGCCCCGTTGGTAGTAGCACGGAAGCCAGTTTGAATTTCGCGCCCGAAAGTAATATTTAAACTCAATTTTCTCAAAGATTTTTTTCTTTCAGAAAAAAACTAATCTACCATTCTTCATGAAATTCAACTTATTTTTTGTAACGAAATTATTTTAGAAACTAAGAAGTCCAATGGTATTTTTTCAAGAGATGTTAAGCTGAGGTGGTACCCACTATGTCCCATAACAATGTCCTGTTCAGAAAACATTACTTAGTTGACTAAAAAAAGTCATTGTTTTCGGAATATGGTTAATTTGACGTGAAAAAACACAAAAATTGCCCATTTCTAAATTGTCTTAGGTATTTGAGTTTTCATTCAAAATACTTTTACATTAGTCGAGGGGAGGCAAATAATCGTAAATAACTTGTGTAAATTGTATTTTGTCATTTATAGTAATTAAAAATATTGAGAATATATTTCATTTCATAGCTTTGAACAAGCCACCTCAATTAAGGGCCAATTTTTCCTGAAACGGTTGGTAACTGCTCCAGGTCAGGTTTCACTGCTGCATGTATAAATTGCATCCTCCGTCTAGGTGAGGTGTGTCGGTGGTTTTCTAATAAACCCAGGAACTCGGGGAAAATCCAAAATAAATGAAAGTTTCTAATTTGACTGAAAAATGCAAATATTTGAGCGCGGTCGAGCTGTTAGGGTTTAGTTCAGTCCCGTCTGGAGGAGAATTCTAGCGGCCGGCTGCTATCATCGGTAGTTTTGCGTGGTTTCAGCGATCAACACCTGGCGAACGCCGGAGCAGTACCTTAGCAAACGGGCCACGGTCCGCGCGCGATCTCACCTTCCTCTTTTTTGTTCTATCCTCACCTCTCTTCACACACACACACACACACAGACACACACACACACACACACACACACACTCGCGCGCGCGCGCACTACAATACCACATATGCCAGGAGACCCGTAGGGAGCTAAGAGCTTGTTCGGCTGGGGCGGTGCCCCCGCTGGTGGGAGTTACCTGCTTGGGGAAAACCCCGCTAGCCGACGCTAGGTCGGCGCCGGATCTCGCCATACAGAGGGGGAAAGATCACCGCCACCTCCCGAGCAAAAGACGTGCATTACAGTAACGGGACTAAAGACCCAGGTAGTTGACGTGCCCGGAATCACTAAACAATCCATCAAGCAGACAAGTTGATTTTTTCCGACGACGACAGTGCACTCTAGCGACAGCAGTCCACAATAATCCGGTGACAGAATTTAAAGCGTGCGTTGCTGAGTACACAGTGTAAATCGCGCATACTGTGCAATATATTAATTAGGAAATCATGTTAATAACTATTACATGAAGTTTTCAACCAGTGGATGTCAGAATATTCTGACAAAATCGTTTAAATAAAGGGAAAAACTAGTAGAGAGTTTACATGTAGATGGTGTTAAGGAAATTCAGGAGTATGTAACGTCAGTAGAATTTTAGAAGTAGTTTGGCGAGACACTCCTTGTGCACATAGCACTAAACGAGCAACGAATGTAATTCAAGTACCTGTAGTCAATGTTTTCTGATATATTAAGGGAAAGTGTCCTTTCGACAAAGATTTTGTATGAAATAAAATATTTGAAGAAATATTGCAATTACAAATAGAAACATTTTAGCACTGCAAATACAAAGCAATTTTTCTGTATAAGTTTAATTTGGTCTGGGATGGCTGCAATCGCAAAGAGATAGCGATACCTTTTGCAAAGGTGTTAAAGGATTCTGCAAACATACAGCTGCAGTTTGTATTTTTGTGATTATAGAAAATACTTGTTCGAAGACAGACCAACCAATGATTTGGAATCGATCTGCTGAAATCCATTCGGAGAAGTATTACAAAGGTTGTTGAATCTAATGAATTTTTCCACGTGTCACCGAGTTGAAATGACTTACTTTATAGATATGAAAATGTTAATGTTACTTCTTCTCGTATTTTGGAAGATGTTGTGATAAGTGGCGAGGTAAACACAGTAATAAATGTTCAAAACATCGAGAAGAAAGGTTGAGAGAAAATACAAAGGGGAAAAATTAAACGAATTATGTGATCTCCAAATAAACAATAAAATTCGTTATGAAATTCTAATATGTAATATTAAAGATCTTAAAATAAAGTTCACTTAAAAAAAAGTGCACAAACACAATTAATGTTTCTTCAAAAGTATCCGAGTAAGTGAAAAACCAGGACTCGAAATATGAGTTACATTGCACGATCATTTGCATTGTAGTTGTAAAACAAAACCAATTTACTAAACTTTTGCAATTTTCGAAAAATGAGGGTTTTTAACGACGAGACCCGCGCAATTTTTTATTTCTTTATGCTATCAGAGGGCAAAATTTAATCAATACATCAGAAAATTATGCAAATGTTTTTGAGGTCCCAAAACCAAAGTATCCATTTAAAACTTGCAGAGCGTTAAGTTTTGTTTTTCAAATCGGAATCAAATCGGACAGGGGAATCAATTTCGGAGAAAGTCATAGGAACGGTTTGGGTGTTAGCGTTGACAGACGGACACGTTTTGCAGTCAATCAGTTTTTCGGGAGGACCCACAAAACATGGATTTTGACTGCACAAATTGTCTGCATGTTAGAGAAAGGACCAGGAACAAGATTTATCAACCTTTTCGTTACGCGTTCGACAATACGTTTTTTGTCGAAAAATCTCCCATTTCCGGCGCACAATTACAATACGTTCTCTTCTTACGAAGTTAGGTGAGAAAGTAATGATTTACATAATCGCTGTGTAATGAAAACTGTGATAAATGTGTTTAAAGTTTTCGTTAACAATGGAAATGGAGGAATCACATGATTAATAATTGATAGGTTAAGGAGTAAGCTTTACTGAAAAGTTTTGTAGAATAGCTGTATATAATAATAACTATTGTAAATGTTCTGAAATAGGATTACAACTTGCCTTGTACGATCGAATTTTTATTCAATTTTCGCCGTAGAAGAGCATTATATGATATTTAATACACATCTGTTACCCCCTTGAGCTCCTGAGTTAAAGAAAGCATATTTGCATCGGTAAACGAACTGCGGATATAATGTTTTTGGATTGATGATAAAATATAAACACATCCCGGCTTTTTCCCTTCCACAACCAGCAAAAGGAGATCTCAACAATACGTGCGCATAGGAAGCTACATTTATGTCGAGAAGAGATACAAGGGGACATCTCAGCATTTGCTCAATGGCCCTGGGAAACTGCATAAAAACCTGATCGAGAGAGGAGGCATTGACCTGGAAGCTGAAGTACAGGACTTGTTACGGGCATGTTTAGTCTTTTTTATTATAAAATACAAATGTAAACTAATACATTATACAGGGCGAGACACGTAACTTTAGCACTTCCTGCGGTTTTTGAACAGTTGAAGTTATTTCAATGCAATTTTCACGGAAATGCATGAGGGAATGGGACTAATTGATACAAGTATTCATTTCTATTTTATCATTTGTATTTTACGAGATATTGAGGTAACTTTTTTCAAACGGAACTATACATTTTTTGGTTAATAATGACGAGCGTGAAAAGACGAATTCAATGATATACATATTGTCATATCTTAGATAAGTATTTTTTTAGTAATTTTGATTTTAGGGTATAGTCTCTAATAATATAGAAACAGTTATGCAGCATGAATGATTTACTTTTAACTTAAATTCATGTATCGATTTTTATTGTGTAATGTCATCTGGCAATGTGTTTTAGGGACGCACTACATATACTCGTATTCTATGTGAATTTCTTTTAGTGATCTGTTGATACGACATACGGTGATTACTGACACCTGATGAATGTGATTTCTATGCGTGTTGTTATTTATTATAAATATCAGTATTGCATGAAAATATGTTCCAGCAGTTAAATAAGTCCGTTTAAGTAAGTCACCTTGTGCATTCAATAAGCTGGTGTCAAGAGATGCGGTGACTCCTCCCAAATTCGTTATCAATTGTTGTCTATTTGCCCGCTGTCTTGGAGGGCGCACCTCGATAACAGGCCTAGTATCGATATCGGTCGTTCTCAATAACGGTCGTGCGGGCACAAGCATTTCCAGACAAGCGGCCTCGGCAACCTGGTCTCGTCCCCGTGAACGAACGGAAATGGGTATCTTTGTGTCCGGTTCTACTTAAGTACTTTATCATTTTCAAATCTATATTGAATTAGTTAAATGGTAATTTTTTATATAACATCCAATTTAGTTACGTTTTGCATCAAGTGAACATATTAGTGTTTTTATGCGTTTATAAAGCATAGAAGATCAATGCAGACAAATTAATCCGGAATTAAACTGTGATTATTATGATGTAAAGCAGTGTGAAGTGTAACTGTCATCTAAGTGATTATCAGCATCAAGATCATGATCTGATTGATACTTCATACATTCCTAATATTTATGCTATAATTATTCCCAACATTCTTAATATAATGTTAATACATGATTTGGAAAAAAATATACTCGTTTAGAATTCACCAAAATTAGGTGCAAAATAGGGTGACTCTTCTTTTCCACTATTTTAAAGTCTGTAAGTGTGTTAATTCTTAGCGGTCGAACGTTTGTTAGTTTCGCGATGAAGCAGTAGGATGAGTATACCATGCTGAGAGAGACGCATACTACTATTTTTATTTGTTTTTGTTGCGTCTTTGTAATACGCCCTTAACCCTCACTGGGCGTTGAGCAATTATTATTATTATTATTATTATTATTATTATTATTATTATTATTATTATTATTATTATTATTGAGTAATCCCCCGTTACTTTTATATTGTCTTTATCATCATTAGGAGTAATTCACATAAAGACATTCTTTAATATAGTCCATAAGTTGTCAAGAGTACTGCCAGGTAGCATCTCCGCGTACGGGCCTCTCTTACGCGCTTCAGCGTCACAACCCAGGAGCCTGACTTCAGAAGCTACGAGTATTAGGATAGGGTTAAGGACACTTCGCAGTAGTTGGACTAGACTAGTGGAGCAGACAAACTCGTTTTATTGAAACATTCACATGAAATTGACCGGGAATTGAACAGGACCTCGGTGAAAGGCGAGCTACTTTGCTCTGAGCCACGAACAACTCATTTGTTCTAAGAACAACCCCCCATCCGTCGGCTGCCCTAGCGCAGACAGCCTTAGTGCCGATACCAATAGTGCTGGGTGACCCTGACTGGGATATTATTAATCCCAAATGATTGTTCTACCAGAGAAAACAGGTATCCTGGAGACAAAGACAGAGAGAGGCAGAGAGACAGAGACAGACAGAGAAAGAGAGCGCAAAGTACGGAGAGAGAGAGAGAGATGTACGGAGAGAGAGAGCGACGTACGGAGAGAGAGAAAGAGAGCGAGCGACGTACGGAGAGAGAGAAAGAGAGCGAGCGACGTACGGAGAGAGAGAGAGAGCGACGTACGGAGAGAGAGAGAGAGCGACGTACGGAGAGAGAGGTCCGTATTTTGTCCGTGCCACGTCCGTTTGTCCCGTCCCCGTCCGTTTGTCGGTCCCGGTCCGTTTGTCCGTCCCGTCCGTTTGTCCGTCCCGATCCGATTTGCTTCCGTCCCGTCCGTATGTCCGTCCCGTCCGTTTGTCCGTCCCGTCCGTTGTCCCGCTCCGTCCGTGTTGGTGCCGTCCCGTTCCGTGTCCGTCCCCGATCCGTTTGTCCGTTCCCGTCCGTTTGCTCCGTCCATCGTTTTTTCCGTCCCGGTTCCGTTTGTCCGTCCGCGTCCGTTTGTCCGTCCCGTCCGTTTGTCCCGTTCCTGTCGTTTTGCGTTCCCGTTCCGTTTGTCCGTCCCCGTCCGTTTGCCGTCCCGTCCGTGTCCGTCCCGTCCGTTTGTCCGTTCCCGTCCGTTTGTCCGTCCCGTCCGTTTGGTCGTTCCCGTTCCGTTGTCCGTCCCGTTCCGTCCCGTCCGTTTGTCCGTCCCCGTCCGTTTGAAACGTCCCGTCCGTTCTGGACGTCCCCGTCCGTCTGTTCGTCGCTCTCTACTCACTCTCTCCGTACGTCGCTCTCACTTCTCTCCGTACGTCGCTCTCACTCTCTCCGTACGTCGCTCATCACTCTCTCCGTACGTCGCCTCATCTCTCTCCGTACGTCGACTGCTCTCTCTCTCTCCGGACGTCGCTCTCTCTCTCTCCGTACGTCGCTCTCTCGCTCTCCGTACGTTAGCTCTCTCTCTCCGTACGTCGCCCTCTCTCTCCGTACTCGCTCTCCTCTCTCCGTACGTCGCTCTCTCTCTCTCGTACGTCGCTCTCTCTCTCTCCGTACGTCGCTCTTCTCTCCGTACGTCGCTCTCTCTCTCTCCGTACGTCGCTCTCCTCTCTCCGTACGTCGCTCTCTCTCTCTCCGTACGTCGCTCTCTCTCCGTACGTCGCTCTCTCTCTCTCCGTACGTCGCTCTCTCTCTCTCCGTACGTCGCTCTCTCTCTCTCGTACGTCGCTCCTCTCTCCTCATACCGTCGTCGCTCTTCTCTCCGTACGTCGCCTCTCTCCTGCCGTACGTCGCTCTCTCTCTCTCCGTCGTCGCTCTCTCTCTCTCCGTACGTCGCTCTCTCTTCTCCGTACGTCGCTCTCTCTCTTTCCTACGTCGGCTCTACTCTCTCTCCGTACGCGCTCTCTCTCTCCGTACGTCGTTCTCTCTCTCTCCGTACGTCTTCCTCTCTCTCCGTACGGTCGCTCTCTCGCTCCGTACGTCGCTCTCTCTCTCCGCTACGTCGCTCTCTCTCTTCCGTTACGTCCGCTCCTCTCTCTCCGTACGTCGCTCTCTCTCTCGTACGTCGCTCTCTCTCTCTCCGTACGTCGCTTCAGCCTCTCTCATCTCCGTATTGTCGCTCTCTCTTATCCGTTAGCGTCGCTCTCTCTCTCTCCGTACACGTCGCTCTCTCTCTCTCCGTACGTCGCTCTCTCTCCTCTCCGTACGTTGCTTCTCTCTCTCTCCGTACGTTGCTTCTCTCTCTCTCCGTACGTTGCTCTCTCTCTCTCCGTAGTCGCTCTTCTCTCTTCGTACGTCGCTCTCACTCTCTCCGTACGTTCGCTCTCACTCTCTCGTACGGTCGCTCTCCATCTCTCCGTAACGTCGCTCTCACTCTCTCCGTACGTCGCTCTCACTCTCTCCGTACGTCGTCTCTCTCTCTCTTCCGTACGTCGCTTCTCTCGTCTTCCGTACGTCGCTCTCTCTTTCTCCGTACGTCGCTCTCTCTCTCTCCGGTAACGTCCGCTCTCTCTCTCTCCGTACGTCGCTCATTCTCCTTCTCTCTCCTTACGTACGCTCTCTCTCTCCGTAACGTCGCTCTCTCTCTCCGTACGTCGCTCTCTCTCTCCGTACAGTCGCTCTCTCTCCGTACGTCGCCTCTCTCTCTCCGTACGTCCCGCTCTCTCTCTCCGTACGTCGCTCTCTCTCTCTCCGTACGTCGCTCTCTCTCTCTCCGTACGTCGCTTCTCTCTCTCCGTTACGATCGCTCTCCTCTCTCCGTACGTCGCTCTCTCTCTCTCGTTGTACGTCGCTCTCTCTCTCCGTACGTCGCTCTCTTCTCTCTCCGTAACGTCGCTCTTTCTCTCTCTCCGTACGTCGCTCTCTCTCTCCGTACGGTCGCTCTCTCTCTCTCCGTACGGTCGCTCTCTCCTCTCGTAACGTTCGCTCTTCTCTCCGTACGGGTGCGGCTCTCTCTCTCGTAACGTCGCTCTCTCTCTCGTACGTCGCTCTCTCTCTCCGTACGTCCTCTCTCTTCCGTACGTCGCTTCTCTTCTCTCCGTACGTCGTCTCTCTCTCTCGTACGTCGCCTCCGCTTCTCTCTCTCTCCGTATGTCGCTCTCTCTTTCCGTAACCGTCGCTTCTCTCTCTCTCCGTACGGCGGCTCTCTCTCTCTCCGTTACGTGGGCGCTCTCTCTCTCTTCCGTACGTTAGCTTCTCTCCTCTACTCCGTACGTTGCTCTCTCTCTCTCCGTACGTTGCTCTCTCCCTCTCTCCGCTACGTCGCTCTCTCTCTCTCCGTACGTCGCTCTCACTCTCTCGTACGTCGCTCTCACTCTCTCCGTTACGTCGCTCTCACTCTCTCCGTACGTCGCTCTTCCACTCCTCCGCTACGTTCGCTCTCACTCTCTCCGTACGTCGCTCTCTCTCTCTCTTCTCGATACGTCGCTCTCTCTCTCTCGTACGTCGCTCTCTCTCTCTTCGTATACGTCGCTCTCTCTCTCTCCGTACGTCGCTCTCCTCTCTCCGTAAGTCGCTCTCTTCTCTTCTTCCGTACGTCGCTTCTCTCTCGCGTTACGTCGCTCTCTCTTCTCCCGTTACCCGTCGCTCTCTCTCTCCGTAACGTCGCTCTCTCTCCGTACGTCGCTCTCTCTTCCGTTACGTCGCTCTCTCTCTCCGTTACGTCGCTCTCTCTCTCTCCGACGTCGGCTCTCTCTCCTCTCCGTACGTCGCTCTCTTCTCTCCGTACTCGTTCGCTCTCTCTCTCTCCGTACGTCGCTCTCTCTCTCTCGTCGTCGCTCTCCTACGTTGCGGACTCTCTCTCCGTACGTGCGCCTCTCTCTCTCTCCGTTTACGTCGCTCTCTCTCTCTCCGTTACGTCGCTCTCTCTGCTCCTCTCCGTACGTCGCTCTCTCTCCTCTTCTCCGTTACGTCGCTCTCTCTCTCTCTTCCGTTACGTCGCTCGTCTCTCTCTCATCCGTACGTCGCTCTCCTCTCTCTCCGTACGTCGCTCTCTCTCTCTCCCGTTACCGTCGTCTCCCTCTCTCTCCGTACGTCCGCTCTCTCTCTCGTACGTCGCCTCTCTCTCTCTCCGTACGTCGCTCTCTCTCTCCGTACGTCGCTTCTCTCTCTCCGAACGTCGCTCCTCTCTCTCGTACGTCGCTGCGCATCTCTCTCTCGTATGGTCGCTCTCTCTTCCGTACGGTCGGGAGCTCTCTCTCTCTCGTAACGTCGCCTCTCTTCTCGCTCCGTACGTTGCTCTCTCTCTCTCCGTACGTCGCTCTCTCTCTCTCCGTACGTTCGCGCTTCACTCTCTCCGTACGTCGCTCTCACTCTCTCCGTACGTCGCTCCTCACTCTCTCGTACGTCGCTCTCACTCTCTCCGTACGTCCGCTCTCTCTCTCCGCTACGTCGCTCTCTCTCTCCGTACGGTCGCTCTCCTCTTCCGTACGTCAGCTCTCTCTCTCCGTTACCGTCGCTCTCTCTCTCTCCGTAGTCGCTCTCTCCTCTCCCGTATGTCGCTCTCTCTCTCCAGATACGGCGCTTCTTCTCTCTCCGTACGTCGCTCTCTCTCCGTACGGTCGACGCTCTCTTCTCCGTAGTCGCTCTTCTCTCTTCCGTACGCTCGCTAAAAATCTCTCTTCCGTAACGTCGCTCTCTCTCTCCGTACGTCGCCTCCTCTCTCTTCCGTACGTCGCTCTCTCTCTCCGTACGTCGCTCTCTCTCTCCGTACGTCGCTTCTTCTCTCTCCGTACGTCCGCTCTCTCTCTCCGTACGTCGCTCTCTCTCGCCGTACGTCGCTCTCTCTCTCTCTTCCGTACGTCGCTCTCCTCTCTTCTCCGCTAGTCGCTCTCTCTCTCTCCTTACGTCGCTCCTCTCTCTCCGTACGTCGCTCTCTCTCTCTCCGTACGTCCTCTCTCTTTTCCGTAACGTCGCTCTCTTCTCTCCGTACGTCGCTCATCACTCTCCGTACGGCGCTCTCTCTCTCTCTACGTACGTCGCTCTCTCTCTCTCCTCTCTCGTACGTGCTTCTCTCTCTCTCTACGTACGGTCGCTCTCTCTCTTTCTTACGTACGTCGCTCTCTCTCTCTCTAGTACGTCGCTC
>BOPP01000027.1:3014107-3039696 GCA_017312745.1 Gryllus bimaculatus | reverse complement strand
CGGACGGGACGGACAAACGGACGGGACGGACAAACGGACGGGACGGACAAACGGACGGGACGGACAACGGGCGGGACGGACAAACGGACGGGCAGACGGACGGACAGAAGGACGACTACCACGGACCGCGGCCAGAGTAGAAAGCCAAACATTTTCTCGATAGGCAGTTACGACGATTAGGCTTCTAATTTCGGAACACTTTATACGAGTAGATTTCAAGCACAAAAATAATTCATATGCGGCGGAAGTCTGCTTCTCGCAAACTGGAGTTACGCGCGTTAACGCAGAGACATACATGAGCAATGAATGCTACAGAGACATACATGAGCAAAAGAATGTTACCCAATCCATCACGTGGAAATTCAAAAATAGTGCTGCTACAATGTCACATGCGTTCTCGAGGTATTACGCCAAGACTACTGTATCTTTTAAAAACTGTACATGATCTTATTTTATGATCAATTATTTTAGAACTGATTTCAACGGGGGGAAGTTTATCGTCAATATTATACTTTTCTAATGTTATGTTTTTTGCAATTTTCGAAAGGGCCGTCAGTTCGAGAAAAACATAAATGAGCCATTTGTTAGCGTATTTTTTCTATCAGAGTAAAAACTTTGTAAACGTATTTGCAAACATCATTGTTTAAAAATTGCTTGCCATTCAGGAAAAAATAACTGAAAATTGCTCGTATTTTTGAATAATTGTACCTGACCTTATTTTTAAAGGTCTGAATTACAGATTCCTTTTAGGGAAAAATTTGTACCTTCATTAAATGTAGTTGTATGGAGACGTAGAGAAAATATTGAACTTTTGCCATTTTCGAAAATTCAGAGATTTGATTGAAATGAATACCATGCCATTGGTATTAAGCGTCATTTGCGCTATCCGATGAAAAAGAATAATTAAAAAATGGAGACAATTTTTATTAAAAACTTGAAAAAGGTTGTGTAAAGTACTCCAAAAATTTAAAAACTTTTTTTAAACTCGCAGGGCCTCGACTCAATCGGGGAACGTCAAGTTTAAAGAAAATTGTATGAACGTAGTACGTACTACGTAAGTACGTAGTAAGGCGAGAAATTAAAAAAACGGTGACAATGTCAGTGGTTATCACAAGTCGTCGATTCACCAGGTGGGTTTAGTTCAGATCCACCATTGCCACTGTCTCTGCAGCGAATCAGACCGGGGGATCCAAGGGTTTGAGGGGGCGGATTTTCGGCACTAGCTAGATGGCCTGGTGGAATTCAACTGCTGACTGGAAGATAATTCTAGTGGGCGGCTGCTTTCATCAGTAGTTTCTCGTGTTTGCCGGTCTAGGCGAATTTCCGAACAATGCCGGTGAAGTACCCTACAAAAGGGGAACCGACCGCTCGCCTTCCTTGTCATATCTTCTTCCCTTACACACGCACACACACACATTTACATGCACTGCAAAACCACACGTAAAGGGAGCTTAGAACTCGTCTTGGCTGGGGTGGTTCCCCCGCGTGAAAATACCTGGAGGAGTAACCCGACATTAAGTCCAACCCCCAGCTACCTCCCAGAATGAAAACAACACACACACACACACACACACACACACACACACACACACACACACACACACACACACACACAGACTTACCATAGCAAGTACTACACTACCACACATGTTTGGAAACCCATCAGAAAATCTCTGCAGCAAATGTCATTCTTGATACCGAAATATTGATTGACGGCAAAACATGTCTCTGTGGATAACGCTAGAGCCAAACCGTTCTGCAGGTTTTCTCAGAAATTGATACTTCCCGATCGATTTTAACGAACTCAAGGCCTACAAAGTTTGAATATTTTGATTTTTGAGGGCTCTTTACATGAACCTTTAACATTTCAATTTTTTTCAAAAATTTTTTGATTAAATTTCTTTCTTGGAAAGCGTAAGGAGGTTTAAAAGAATGATGAAATTCCATTTTCGTTGATGATTGGTTGGTTGGTTGGTTGATAGTGATTCCGGGCGCGTCAACTACTATGGTCATTAGTCCCGTAAGTACAGTGCATGTTTCTAGGGTTCTTTCTTTTCTCCCGGCGTGTGTGGTAGTGTAGAGCGTGTTAGTGAAAGTGTGCGTGAGGGGTGAGGATAGGACTGGGGAGAGAGAGGAAAAATAGCGCGCGGTCCGTGGTCCGTTTGTAAGGGTACCGCTCTGCCATTTGCTGGAGAAACCACGGAAAACTAATGATCAGAGCAACCGATCTCTAGAATTCTCCTCCAGACAGCGACTGAATTCGACCTAGCTGACAAGTTAATGTCGAAAATATTACCACTGTCGGTACTCGAACCTAGAAACTCGCGGTCAGAAGCACTGCAATGAGATCACTTCGCCCGGTCATTATCGTTGAAATCCGTGATATTTCGATAATTGCAAATGCCTCCGAGAGGTTGATAAAATGGACGTTTTTAGAAACTTCAAAACCTTCTCTTTCTAATGAAATAGGTTTGAAAGAATTTCTGTTAAGTCCTTTTTTGTAAAAGAAGGGTACAAAATCACTATTTTGGACCTTTTCCCCCGAATCAGAAATTTTAAACTTAATATATGAAGTAATGATAAGAGCTAGGAGATTAAAATTATGCATTAAGAAACAATGTAGTATTGATATGTTATAAGCCAAGATTAAATATTCTTACTCAAATATTAAGTAAAATATCCTACTTTAAAATCTAGAATTTGTTTGTAATTTTTGTAATGTTTTCGGCGAATTTGATACAATATATTCACTGTATATTTAGATAGGCCAAGTTGATATTGTTTTCATTGAACGAAACGTAAAAGATTGTATGTGTAGGCTCAGTTTCATTTGTTTAACAATAACGGAGAAGGAAATATTGCAACCAAATTTGCGAAAATCATACAGTTCTACTGTACAACGACGCTGCAAGAAGTCAAACAAATAGCTATATATCCAAAACTAGTTCACCTATGATGCCAGAACTTGACAAACGTTTCTTTGAGACATATTGGTCTCGACATACACGATTTCATCAAGATAAGAGATGGTCACGTGGGCTACCAATCACCAAAATTTCACCACTCAACATGGCATGACCCTATAGTTAATAATGACAGACGTCAAATAATGTTTCGTTTCCTACTGCCCATTTTTGTATGTGGTTGATTAACACGTGATGATTCACTTTACAATGTCATGAACGTTGCTACATGGATCCTAACGAATTCGAGGAATCCTAAATCTGGTGCTTTACGTGAATGTCTCTTTTCTGAATTCTTCGTAACCTTTTGTAGCGTCTATTAATGATACTGATAATGATGCATATAAACTGCGATGGCGAAGGTTTGTTGGAGTGCCTTGCTTTAAAGTCCTGGCCGTTAACATCAAAATCGAGAATTACCCAAGGGACTACTGAACGCGTTTCCACAAAAAGATTAAATAAATTGCATCTTTCAATTTAAGAACAGGAAAAACGCAGTAAGGTGCCAGCTGAGAGTTTTGGCTATCCATGTCGAATCAAAAATTCAGAGTCCTAACAAAGAAGGTGAAATGTCAAAGAAGAGTGCAATTTGTAGAATTCGTCGACTAAATAATGTAGTGTAAGAGGAGTCGCTTGGGGTTTCGAATCAGCACAGATGTAACTTCCGGCTCATTTCGTGTTCGTATAATCAATCTATCGTAAAGTAAAAGGCGATATCAAATAATTTTTAGCGTGGTTGTAATATTATATCATGGTTGTTATATTATAACAACCATGCTAAAAATTCCCCACTTAACACTTCTCAGCCACTGATATTCTACTAGATGAGTCCGTTGTGAAACTATCACAATTAGTACTTCTCCATTTGATGATGGGATTAAAGTTTAATGTCGATTACATGGGTAAGAAAGTTAAGGAATGAAAATAAAAAGCCATATCCATGCGCCGGATATCAACGCTTTATTTCTTCTGTAAGCTGTTTATTATTTCATTTCTAGTTTACGGTTAACATTATGAATGACTTCGAACAATCCTGCAATGTCTATCTTTATTAAATCCTTCACAACATTTTGTTTAATCAATACTTTTAGTCGTTGCGTCTGTCACTACACAACAATTATCTGATTACCAAATAGGTAAAAGGACAACACAGAGAGAATGTCAAGATGATAATGATAAATGAAGATTAAAATAAGGAATTTCGTAGCAAGGTTTGAAAGCCATTGAGACGAAAATTTCATACATCAAGGAGAGTAAGTGTCAAGGCCTGATAATTGTCTCCTACTAAAACGTTTGTGGGATGGTGAAGCTAGGTACTCATTAAAACAAATTAATTTGAAATAATTATTTCTTAAGTGTATTGCAATGATCTCAATACCAGATAAATAAGTGCATATAAAAATCCGCGAGTATTTAAAAATTAGCTATTTTTCAAGTTCTTTGGATTGAGCGATTTTGCTTATATAAATTTAGTTGTTATACACATGTATTTTTGTGTGTATTAGGGAAATAACCAAGAAGAAATTGAGAGAAGAATAAGCTTGTGGAGAAACGTGACACGAAGTATAAACTGTCTTATGGAACAAAACCATCTCTAACACTACGAAAAGACGTCTTTACTCCTCACTAGTTAAGAATGTTACTACTCCGTACTAGTTCAGAAGTTTGGGAGATTGATAAAAGAACAAAAGGGAAGCTGCTGGCCCTTGAAATTGACTTCTGGCGTAGAAGTTGCTGTTATAGCGAACGTGACCGAATCAAGAACGACGACATAAGAAAGAAAATGGATGTAAAGAAATCTATCCTTGACGAAATAGAGCAAGAACAAATCGTCTGGTACGGTCATGTTATGCGAATGACAGATGTAAGAAGGCCAAAACGAGTCCTGCAATGGGTGCCGACAGAAAGAAGAGAGGAAGACCCAGACTTGCATGGCAGCAGGGAGTGCAAGAGGCTATGATGGTAAGAGAAATGCAAGATGATCTATGGTCAAATAGAGAGGCATGGAGACTGAGAGCGGAGAAACGGCGACAGCTGTAGAGCAACTCCGTTATATATAAACCTGTGGATCCAAACTCTAGTATTATTCCACATTCAAAAAGTAACATCCATTGTTTTTAATTCATTAAAAGTTAATACGTTAAGTAACAGCCATTACAAGTAATATCCATTAGAGGCGGTTCCTCTCAATAAAAAAATACAATTTAAAATTGCAAATAAATTATCAGACGCTACATTAAAATACGCATGGTTGTATAGCTCCAAATTACTACGACGTCCATTGGCGTCATGTGTGTCGACGTAAATCTAAACATTGTGGACGACAGGGGCGATAAGACCCTAGGCCGAAGGGGTGGGGGGGGCCGTCTCCTTTGCCATGCCTCTGCTCTCGCGCTCTCCCCGCCCCCTCCGCCTCTAACACGCATCGCATCCTTCGCCGCCCCCGCACCGCGACCCTGCTCGCTCCGGATCAGCACCTGGAGAGGACAGGCATAGCTCAGGGCCTCATTGGGCTGCGCAGCGAAACGTGGCAATGCTGCAGCGGCGGCGGCGGCGGCGGCGGCGGCGGCGGCGGCGGCGGCGGCGGCGGCGGCACGCGGGCGCGCTCGTCTCGCCCCGGGGCCAGGTGAGCGAGGGTGGAGCCGAAGAGAGAGCCGCGCGACGGCGGCGGCGGGCGAGAGGCAACCGTGCGTGACCCCCGGGCGTCGAGACCGGCCCAAGCCCTGCCCCAGACCCGAGCCCCGGCCGCAGCTACGGCTATGGCTACGGCGCGGCGCCGCGCCGCACCGCGTATAGCTCCGCACTGCACGACTCGGCCCCGGCCCCGGCCGCTTGCCTTAGGCATTGCCGGTTCTGCAGAAAAGAATTCTGTGAGGACGGTGCCGAGAGTGGGAGCGCGAGGGAACGAGCGCGGACGAGGAGGAGGGTGAGAAGCGAGCGAGCGCGCGGGAGAGAGAGAAAGAAAGACAGACAGACAGAGAGAGAGAGAGAGAGAGACAGAGACAGAAAGAGAGGGGAAGGGGGTTGTGACCTATTGATCCTCGCCTGGGGCTAAACGTGATGGAGGCTGTGTATATATATGAGAAGAGAGGGGGAGAGACAAAAGAGTCCCGCGTTCTATTCCCGAGGGCCCATCTGCATAGATAATGATGTTTCCCAGCGAGAGATCCCGCGCTATACATACACTTGAACGCCCCGCAATCTATATCACTAGCAGAAAGACACGCACCAAGTTCGCAAACTCCAATTACGTCCATATATCATTTTCAAAAATCGTTAAAATTGCCCTGGTAAAGTGCAGTGGCTGCCTTCTCTTAGCTCTTTCGGAGCTGATCGGTTTGTCTTTTCCTTGACAAACGCTCGCTAATGACTTCAAGCTCGCCCTTCCTTTGGCGTTGGGGCAGCGAGGGCATGATAACAGCGGAATCGTCGCCAGTAGTTTGTATTCTCCCGAGGAAATTTATTTTGCAGCGGGCGCTTTCTGCCTGGTGGAGGAGGGTCTGTGGCGCGTGGGCGGCGCGGCGCCTCATGAGGACTACGACCGTGGCGCCCTCGGCCCCCGCAGCAGTGGCGGATCCAAGGGGAGGGCCGTCACGATGGCCCTGTCACTTCCCCTCAAAACCAACATTTCTTGTGATTTTACCATAGGCAGGCCCTGGAGGCCGTGATCACCCCGAAAATTTTGAAAGGGTCCCCATAGCCTTACATGTATGTTTTCATAAGAGAATAACATGTTATTTATAAATAACATATTATATTACGGAAACATTTTATTCCCGTTAAAACATTTAATCCCTTATATTACCCTTTTTTAACCGGACAATTTAGGGGAATTGTTCTGTATTTGGAGAAGAGACTCTGCAAGCCGTCTGGCAACCCGGTTTCAACTAAAATTTTATTTTATTTGTTCATTGCATCATTATAGTTATTTCATTCTGCTCGTATGTTTTATTTGTTTGCAAGTAAAATCTGTCGTAGTCAAATAAAAAGTTTAAAGCAAAGGAGGCCGCGGAATTACTAGGTCTCTCCTCTTGTTTTGAGCTGCGGACGCCTACGGATTTTACTCAATGTTTCAAGCAAGAATAAAAAGAAATATTTCAAAAATAATTAGGAGAAATTTGCTCCCATCTGAAAATACTTCTGGATTCGCCCCTGCCCCGTAGAGTAGTGATGTGAAGGTAGAGTGAAACCTGCCGAATCTGTTACCTCTTCCATGTTTTCGTGGAACCAACTTATTTATCCACAAGGCACGTGCATACCCCTTCTTTTGTAAGTGGTCACCTGGCTTTGTTAGAGCGTCCAGGCACACTTCATATGTTCACATCCATTAGACGGTCAGAAAATCACGAACGTTTTGCAATTTTGAACAGTTGTACAATAAAAACATAAGGGTATTGAAGATTATTGATTTAGTATCTTTCTGCAACTTGGCGTATTATCAGATTATGTGGAATAAAAATATTTAGAGACTCTAACTCGTGGAAGGATTACTTAGTAGTTTCAGATAACACTAGATGATTTTCATGCATTCTTTGAAGTTCATTTAGGATGTGAATAGCAATTCTAAGACTACAGATAGAATGATTTTGTATGGTTTACATGCGAACGTGCAAATAAGCTTCCTGTTTTATGTAGATATAGGGTAAATTAAAAGTGCGAATTATAAATATGTTAATAAATAGGTGTGTACATAAATATACTTTGGCAGTAGGGATTGGAAGTGAACAATTAACAAATTTAAACAATTGCAGAAAATAATAAATCTTTCTTGAAAAACTAAAAAATACAGACTATTAGCTTGCGTTGCAGTGTAGCAAATACCTTGAGTTTAGGTATACTATTTATTATAAAGGTATTCTCTACAATATCGCCTTACTGCTAGTGTTTAACGAGGGTAAGAGGTAGGGTCTCATACAAAGAGAAATAGGGTAAAGTTCTAATCCCAAGTTTCAAGTTTGTTTTACTAACAGGATTTTTCAGTAGCAGAGGTTTCGTACATCTTATTAAATATTCAAAACGGTTATATAGTACACAAATGTTTTCAATGGTATTTGCTCAATGGATTTTTCTCAGTACTCAGAAGTCACTTAATTATAATTAAAGAGTGAATGGAATTTATTCCAGTATAAATCATAAAGGAAAGATTGAAATGATTTCAAGGCAGAATGGTATGCGTAGCAAATCCAGTGACAGAGGCCAATGTTAGACAAAGGGATCTGGTACTGGTCAAACAATAGAGGTGAACTAATAAAGACGAATATAATATGATGCAACGGCCTACGATATTTTCGGCTATACAATTATACATTGCATTACATAATGCATACTTTCTAAAACAATAAAATTCTTAATGCAGCGATCCTTTATACAGTTGTAATTTCACACCCAATGGAAGAGATATAAGATCTATCAATTTCCAACATGCATGTTGAAATAAAACATACTATTACCTATTCATTTAAAAATGTAAATATTCTAGTCCAAATGTACGGAGGGGGACTTGAAATTGTATCTTTATAGGCAGGTATAAAATATGTCGTTCTCGCTACAACAGACGAAACAGTGCAGAAAAATATTTTTCCAAGTTCGTGAACTTCTTATTGATCAGCCTTTGTTTATTTATATAAAATGAACATCAAATGTATCAAATTAGGTGTAGGTCAGATTAACCTAATATTTCAAAAGTTAAGATCTCAGTCCAATAATCTGTTCAAGTTCATCGAAAGGGAACAAGCTTTAAGCTAGTCTAGGCCAAAGACATGGCTTTAGCAGTACTTTACGTTTTCACCAGGCAGTAAATATCTCATTTTAAAGCTCCGCACACCCATAGCTGTTTACATACCAAGTTTTGACATCACGTAAAAGGAAACGGGTCGTTTTGGAAGATGCCTCGGTCCATTGAATATTTTTAAAGCGGGTCAGGGTTCTGCTGCAGAGATGCGGGCAGACAGGCCAGGAAGGAGACTTGGGCTGTTGATGACGCAGCATAGCCGGTCGACGCACAATGGAATGTGACGAATATAGTGCCGGTGCCCTCGAGTTGTGTGTTGGAGCAATATAATTTAAAGTTACATAAACACTTCAGATAATGGGGGGAAAGCCGAGGTCGGTATGGCTGAAGAGACATGGCTAACTCGGCTTGAAGGGTCACGGGTTCAAATACCGCCCCTGCCATGGATGTTTGTGTGTGTTCATGTTGTCCTTATGTTACCCAATGTTAAAAGTTACAGTGGTCGCTATAGGACCGAGCAGTTTGAAAACGACCTTAAATAAATTAATTTAAAGAAATGTGTGATAGTGGCTGTTTTGGCCACCACTAGTGACTTTTTTCTGGGATTCCCCATTCAAGAGATCTGAATTGCTCAGAGAATCATGGACACTTTCTTTCAACCACCAGATCGCTCCTTCAATTTAAATGTTCGTTTAGATTCGCTGTCGTGAACGCGTTCGATATTATCAGTGAGAACTCGTGTTCCAATGAAGAGAGGATGGGAAGAGGTACGAAGTGAAGTGGGGAAGAGGGCGGGGACATGGGAAGGTCGGGGGCCAGCGGAGGCTGGAGCGTCTGGTGGGTGAGGCATGGGAAAATGCGTGGGGGTTGAGAGGACTGAGATGTGGCCAGGATAGTTCTAATAAAGAGAGAATGTGGAGAGGCACGAAGTGAAGTGGGGAAGATGTGGGTAACATGGGAAGGATGCGGACCAGAGGAGCCGATGGAGGTTGGGGCGTCGGGGTGGCGGTGGGGCAGGGGGAAAGACGAGGAAGCGGAGAGGACGCCGGTATGGACAGCACTGACGTGTGAAGAGGGTGGGGGCGAGAGCATGCGTGGCAAAAGCGCGGGGGAGGGAGGCCGGATGAGGGTGAGCGGTGGTGGCGGGGCGGGGGCAGGGCGGGGGTGGGGCAGATGGCCGGCGCTTCTCCGAGGCGCTGCCGCCGCCGGCAGTCGTGCTGCCCCGCGGGCGCCGCTCCTCGCCCCACCCGCCCCGCCCCACCCCGCCCCGCCCCGCCTCGTCTCGTCTCGTCTGGTCTCGTCTCGTCTCATCTCGCGGGCTTAAGAGATGCCCGCGCCGTAAAGCTGACCTTGTGCGATACACTTGGCTCGACGCTGGAAGGCAGCCTGTGGTCACTACAAAGGCCCTTGTTCAGACTGCGCGCTCCCCTCGGCTCCATCAACTCCGTAGAGATCGACGCCAATGAGGACGCGAGATATGTCAGTTCGTTTGCGGCAACAAGTAAAAATAGTAAGTCGATCTAAAAACTATGTTTATACAAACGAGCAGTAAAGCTCTGAAAAAGGCCACAGCAAGAAGGCCGAAAATTCAGTACAATTGACTGAGACGCGGCTCATCCCGGAAAGCCAAGAATGCATTTATACAAACGTGAACCAAAATAAAGGATTACCTGCTGTCAATTGTGACAAAATAGGGACAAATTTCGGGTAAGTCAAGACACCGAGACACTATGAAAATAATGATAGAGCATAAAATAATTTACTTATTTGCAAATTTTTGTACTAGATTTAAAGTGTAACATTTTGGTTATAGTACTAGTTAGTTTTGTTAGTATTATAAGTGGTCATGCTAGTTAAGTTAGGGGCTTGTATCAGGTCGAGATGCTTAACTTTAGAGACATTGTAAATATTTTAATGAAACACTTATAATAGATAAATGTAATCAAAAAGAATGAAACCTACTGAGTATATCTTTCTGTCGAAGTCACAGGTATCTACGTGAGATGAATCCTTTATTGGTAGTGTTATAGTGTTTATTTTTATTTCTGTATTTATATCTGGAAAACGTCAGACATATGCATCGATCAGTCATGCGACCCCTACCGATACGAATGGTGTTCAATTGAGTTGACGCTTGCTATAAGAAGGGGGTAGCATTCGAGCTTCCGCGTAGTGAACAGTAATTTTGGGATGACTCGAAGGAAAATGTCCGATCTAACTTTTTGTTTTCGGATATCTATCCATCTGCCCAAGATGATGTTGAAATGTATCATTATTTTGTACGCAAGTGAAGGAGGAAGTCAGTGCCCAGTCCATAATGGTTACCTGTGAAAGTAACGTTGTCACCATGATTTTTATACTTAAAAATATTTATAGATTGATATTTTGTTAGTATTTTGATTGACTGTTGACATTTGATTATTATTTTGTTTTTCCGTCATCGTCAGCTGCTAAGGTCATTAGTCTCGTAAGTGCGGTGGATGTTTTATCCCGAGAGGTGGCGGTGTTCCTCGCTGAAGTGTGAGATGCGACGCCGACGTACCCGCCGGCTTGGGGGGGGGGGTTCTTTCCAGTTACTCTTATCTCTACCAGCATAGGGTTACCATACGTTCTCTTTTCCCTGGACACATCCTCTTTTTGATGTAAGAGAAACTGTACGGGTGGATTTTACAAGAAAGGACGAAATGTCCTTTTTTTTATTGGAAGGGGGCATTACTTTTAAATGCAACCTAGAAGTTTAATGTGCGAAGGATACTGCGCTATTTTTAACTTATGCGTGTAACCGACATCATATTTAAATAAATAAATGTTGTTGTATAAATAAATGACATTTAACTTCAACTATCTTGCTTAACAACAGCCAGAATCCATAGAAAAACTATACTCCTTCAAATGTTCTTTACACCATGAAATGCAACAGTGCTGTTAATAACTGTGGTTCTTATATTTCGAGCGTGATTCCAAAAAGAAAAGGCAATTTTAATAACATATTTAAAGAAAAGTTCAAAGTGTTTGTTGCAAGGTTCAGAGCAAAGTTCTAATTGTTGAGGAAGATTTTATCATCAGCCAATTACGTCTGGTATAAAAGTGGAAAATATCGTAATGATAATGAAGCAGACCTTTTGTGTGATTGCGAAAGGTAAGACAATGATTGAAATATTTATTTTGTTAGTAGTAGGCATTTTGTCTTTAAGAAAATACATTATTATATTAAAATATTTTATATGAAGTATCCTTTTTTTATAAGAAATGTCCTCTTTTTCCATAATGGAAATATGGTAATCCTACACCAGCGGGGCACGGCCCGTGCCGGAACAAGCTCTAAGCTATGACTGGTCTCCCGGCAAGTGTGATAATGTAGTGCATGCATGTGTGTGTATGAGAGAAGGGGAGGAAACAAGAATGAGTATGAGTAAGGAAATATCGTTCGCGGTTTCAGGCACACCTGATAAGGTACTCCTCCGGCATTCGCTTGATACTGGTAGACAAAAACACGGAAAACTATCGGTCAGAGAGTCTTGCTGCAAAAATTCTCCTTCATTCCTCCTTACTTGCAGTAATAAAATGATTCATATTCTTCGTCGGACACACTGCTTCAGGTTTCAACATCTCAATCGCTCCAGGAAAACAGTTTGCTAATAGTTTCCATTCACATTCTGATAAAAAGGTCGTGGCACGAGATTGTGACACGAGTAGTCCTAGTGCTAGGGCCTACTAGTAGGCACAGTAGGCATCACTGCTTTAATTCATTGGTCCCCATTATAGTCCCTTAAGAAAATATCACATTTTGTAGTCATATCAGTTTACTTGGACTTTTCTTCCGAATATATTCAATTTTGTCTTCACACAATTCGACAAGAGATTGATTACGATTTGGCTAGTTCAAATTGAATGGTATGTTTTCGTTTATTGTAAAATGCAGTACCAAATAAAAGTTTTTAATCCTTATGTATAAAAAGAAGAATATGGATTTGTTTTTATACAAATTTGCAGTTTTATTTCGATCTTGAGCATTTGACTTTCAAAAGAAGAAGAAGAAACTTCCTGTTTATATAACATAAGCATAATTGTTATTGGACAAGGGATTAAGTAAATAATTTTCGCTCTACACCAGTGTTTTCCAACGGAGTCTGTATCGACCCCCTGGGGGTCCATGGAATTTTAAAGAGGGTCAATGTTGATCACAGGGTCGATAGCCGAATATGCACCGGCAACTGATCGATATAATGAAGATCCTATTGATTACAAAAATATATAAATGAAGTTGATAATGGTTTTCTTATATAAAGGTTCGAAACATCTCATAACACTACTTTACATTTCTAATATTAAAATAAGTATAATAGTGCAAAATAAAACAAATCTCAAACACTTTTTTCAAAACATTTGTTTATATTATTTGCCTAATTGTTAATAAGTTATTTATGTGCCATTATTAATTTAATTATTATTTTGTATGCTTTATGATATAGAAAAACTAACGGGGTCGATGAAGGAAATCATTCTGTTAGAAGGGGTCGAAAAATAATGAGTGTTTGAAGGCGTGAATTTTCTTATGCATCCCTGATATTATATTTCATTTTATGTAATAACATATTCATTTGACCAAGAGTAACATTATTATCATTTTGTTTTTGACAATGTCTAACAAACTTATTTTGCATAAAGTGTAATGGTCTGGAAAAAACATTATGACAGTTTTCCTAAGAGACCATATATAAAATTGTACTTTTGCATATTCGAGAGCATTAGCAAATCAAGAAAAGATTTGAGTGTATTGGACACCTGTTTTGTGTGCACGAAGTCAAGGATACATCACACATTAGCACTCTATCTAAAATACAAACTAATGTGGAAATACACGCAATATAGTATTGAATCGAAAATTATTAAATATATTTTCTACGCTGCCTCCTTTAAGTTCAAAAGGCATTTTCAAAATTGCTTGTTTACTTTTTTCCTACTAAGTAATATCGGTGAATACCGGTAAATATCCCTAAGCTATGGCTCGTTGAGAAACTGTCAATACAAAACCACTACAAAATTAAGAGATTTCTGATGTGAAGTTCATATACATTTACTAAAAGGCTCATAGCCAAAATTTTTATTTTTCTCACATTCGCCTTTTAGGCTAAGGAGATAATTAGACGTCGCTCATATAATATTTACTACAAAAGAAATAGTATGAAGAAATTTAATTAAGAATAAAGACTAAAAACACATCATGACTGTCAATGAAATGCGAAGACATCGAAAATCATTCAATAGTAATAAAAACATTTTTTGAAAAAAGACAAAGAAGCATTACATTATAATAATTCGTTCTTAGGTACAGTTAATGAAACTAAAAACGTTCTCTTTTCACTCCCAAAGTTTTGACAAATTTTCGTTACTATTTTAATTTTAAAATTAGAAATTCTCAAAACAGAAAAAAGAATTGAGAAATACCGAAATACCCAATACTGCAGTCTCGCAGTTTCCGAAAACTCAATGAGTTTTTTGATGTAGTCTCTTTCATAGTTTTCCCCAAATACTTTCTTCGGAAGTTTTTGTGAAATTGGATCTTATCAATTTTCCTTGTACAGCTTGCGAATCGGCTTCGACGCCGCAAAATTAGAAAGTTCTTCAATTGGAATCTGAGAACGCAATTGCGACATGTAACCTACTTTTAGGGCCATGTTAACACTTAAGAATGACCTAGTCGGATTAGGCTCAGGTCATAGGTCTCCGCTATTCATTTAAAACAATCTTATGTGCACAAAGCATAATTTCAAACCCATTTAATGAACAAATACTCTGTTGTCGAATAGACGAAAAAACAAAAACAAAAGGAAATTAAGGAAATTGTTTTCAAAATATTAGCTTGAAAATAATCCTTAATGTCAATTGCAAATCGAGAGATATCTGCATCAATGCTGATGAGTTACTTAAACGCGCACCGCCAAAGTTCAATCACATTTATATGTGGAATTTCGTATTCCATCGGGTTCTCCTCTATCTTGATCAGTCTCTGATCTTCAATCGTCGGGAGTCGATTCTTAAACTGGGAAGAATAAGACCCGATAAATCTAATCATACTCATAGCATGACATTGGTATGCTCAGGAGCATCTGTTCCTTACGCTGATTCATACTATTCGCGTCAGGTAACAATATTCATATAAATCATCTAACATTATTCGAACCGTACAGGAAACAATTCAGTTATAAAATGTGTGTGTGTGTGTGTGTGTGTGATACTTTGAAAATGTTGATCTGAAAAGGCTATCATTGACACCTCTGTAGACTAACATACCTCTTTGTTCTTATTAAAAGCGAAGGATAATATGAATTTTAAAACTTTATTTAAGAAATTGTTGCAGAATTACTCATCAATATATGTAATAAATGTAACGTTGCAATGAGTAAAGTAGTAGTAAATTCTTCTTTGAAAAATATTTCTAAAATCAATATTTCCTTCATTTATATTTAGTGAATAAATAAATGAGTTTTAGTAAGAATGAAAACTGACGCCAACACATTCGACAAGTGTAGTTACATGCACATATTTCTTTAGAACAGTTCGAGAAAGAATGCATATTCAAAATTTGTAAAATTCGACACATTATTAACAGAATATTTACAGTATTTTAGAGTATATTTTTTCTTTGTTTATAGTATTTCTCACGTAATTCTTATTGTTTGAGAAATTAAATCTAAAATAATATGAAATCTTAATATTTTTGTTCTCTACGCGATTGTCCACATTTCCAAGGGCGAAATATTTTAAGAGATTACATTACAATTTCTTAACCTTCTCGTCTCTTCTAATTTTGGCAGTAAATTTGGGTGATGAGATTACATGTTATTTTAAGAATAAATCTTGTGTAATCATTACTTCGACTTTGAATATTTCATAAATAAGATGATCTAGAGGAATACATTTTTACAACTTTGAAATACCCCTCTCTCAAGGATAATACATAGCGAACAAGTATACGCTATAGAAAGCGACGAAAAAGTTAATATATGAAGGTCCCTATGAAAAAAATACAACGCAGATTTCTAGATAAAATTCCAAAGCATATTATAAATACTATGTTAACACAGTACCTCTTTGACGATGACGTTCTTGCATAATATGAATACAATCAACGTCTCAAACGGAAAGTATTGTGGATCTTCGAACGTATTGGAAATGATGGTGCCTAGGGAAAAATATTGTATAAATGCATATTATTGCTTAAATCAACCAAAAAAATATAGTATTGTTTGCAAGTGCAAAATCTTCCTCAATCTACAAATAATCAACTCACGAAAATGGAGGGACGGACATGTTTGGAACCAATATCAATCAGAAGCTGTGCGAAGCAACGAACTGGCTGAGACAAACGTAAAACGTAATACACCATCAATTAACAGCATAATTCGAAGTATTGTTTCCCGTCACCGGTGAATGCCTAGATAAAACTGAGCGACGGGCAGAAACGTTCGCCTGGTTTGGAGATTGTGACGTCAGGGGGCGCTATTTCGCTGAGCCGCGGGGAATTGAGCGCGGCCAGTTGAGCGCGAGCCACCGCGCTGCACCGTTTCTCTCGGAGGCGGCGGGCGACTCTCAGCCCAGCGGCGACGCCAGTGCTGACGCTCCTGGCAGGCGCACGCACAGTGGCCCCGGTAAGGACGACACAAACGGCGAAGCGAGAGCCCTGTTTACTCCCCACCAGCGTTTTACTATTACGCTTCGTACATTGCATCAGGCATCCGTAAGCGGCGTCCGTTCGCCCGCAATTACCGCTTGGGAAAACTGGCGCTCCTGCGACCCCAGGTAACTTCCCCGACTGAAGTGATTGAATTGAATTGAATTGAATTGAATTGAATTTGCCCGACTCTGTTCTAGTTTCGCCTCCTAATCAAGAAAGACGTGTACAGTCGTGCGCTGAAGCAGGGAACCTATGTATCAAGCACGCTTGAAATAGCGTTAGAATTATCGCATAGAATGGTTGCTTTATAATAAAGCATATTTGACTGGTGCTTTCTACCAAATATCAGATATTTGATTTTATATATACTTTGCATTCTTTGCTTGTTTTATTTCGCGGTATGTTTTATTAAATCATTCTGTGATTTGGTTTATGTAGCAATATTTTGAAATAAATTAACAAGTCTCTTTTACGGGAGGACAGGTTTTTTAACAGACTAAATTGTTAAATCCTCTGTAGTGAATATTAGAATGAAAGTTAAAGCAATTATTAAAGTTTTAAGTAAACGCGATTACGAAATCAACCATTCGATACAAAATGTTTAATTATTCCCTCATGATTACTTCAAATATTAGCGATTCATTTAATTTTCGTGCATAATTTCTATGCTTTCGTAGAGGAAATGGAAATTAATGTCCTATATTTGAGGCAATAATTTTCATCTGACTCGAAAAGACTGTCATAAGCCAGGTGTCCAATGACGTACCGTCAACCCAGAACAACTCGTACAGTCCTTATTATTAAATCTCGCACCAGTTTCTCTGGACGCAATGGCTGCGGACTCGGGTAAGCTAGTTACCTTTCCCGCCACCTTGATATGCCTGCATTACTATCGATGACCTCCAGCCGACGTCCATAGTGTCGACGGCATCGTTGACAACCACCCTACGAGTGTTGAATGGAAGCCTCTCATTCTACAGAACTTGTGGGGTCAAATTCCGCCTAAAGCATGAATCAAGAAACTCTAGAAAATCAAGAGAATACATCATAATTGCGTTTAGGCATGTAATCTGTGCATTTAGCATTATCCGTACAAAAGGTTAAAGAAAAAAATACATAGGTTTTTAAAAAATATTGTTTTTTTAAATGGCGTATCTTCCACGTAAAATTACGCAAAAACTACTTGGAGTTTTGAAAAATTGTTCATATAAGAACATGAATTTAAATTTTATATAAATAAGAATTTAAAGATCCAACTTTGAAGAATAGATTTCATTAAGAAAAATTTCTCTACCTTCATTATTGTACTTGTAGGAAGATGCCGAAAAAAGTCTAATCGGTTGCGTTTTTTGGAAATTCAGAGAATTCAACAAAAATGAGACATGTCATTTATGTAGCGTTTTATATTTCAACCGAAAAATTGAAACAAAAGAATTTGGAGCAATTTTTTTTAAAAAAGCTTGTAAATGTTGAGGGTCTAGTAGTCTCCCTAAAAATTTTAAAATCCGTTTCAATTTGAAGGAGCTGAGAATTAGCCCGGGTATATACATTTTCGTATAAATTCTGTTTACGGTTTAGTTGCTAATCTGTATTCACTGCCGGGCAATCGTTTTGCCGCATACCAATTTTTTGGCATCAACGACCCATAAAACATGGATTCTGACTACACATCTTGTAAGTGGAAGTAAACTAATGCGTGTAGGAACAAGATTTTCTGCCGAAAATTAGTAAATTTAACTTAATAGAAAAAAGCAATTTAAAACAGATTTTGTTTCTTGATTCTGCAATGACTTTACGTGGCATTTACATTTTTTAATTTTAATTTGAACTATTCAAAGGCTTTCGTGAAATAATAAATATCTTGTTTCCTACTTGGAAGGCCTTTAATTGAACCTTAGAAGACCGAATATGCATTTTTCTGTTGTAATTCTTAAAAATTCGAAATTTTTAATGAAAGTAGCCACTTGTGCCCATGTAATTCAGTACATTGTCAATATATGCGGGCCGTGGACCGCGTACCATCTTTCCTCCCTCTCCTTGTCCTATCTCCATACCTTACTTGCATGCACTACACATGCCGGAAGATCAGTTGGGAGTTTAGAGCGTGCCCCGGCTGGGGTATTTATAACCTCGAAACTACGCTCTAAGAGAACAGGTGCGTCAACTAGCTTCTTTTTTTCACGGATTATGTGAAACCAATTTTAATGCAGAAACTCCAAGTTACTATGAAGGATAGATACATTTTCATATATAATTTAATTATCCAATTTAACATTTCAACACTTTTAAATGCTTTGTTCTAACTGATATTATATAGGTAATGAATACTACTTAGATTGGTAATTTATTGTCTAATATTAACAAATTACGTACTGATAGAGTAAGAATAATTTCTACTTAGTTTCTACTGAAGTGATTTTCGCAAATGAAAAGTTTGCTGCATAATTTCCTCTTTTTCAATTTATTCTCCCTTTTTTGTGGCACAACTTCTACATTTTTCTTTTGATTACACGATTCGAAATGGAAAACAATATTACTTCACACATCTATTATCTTACACCTTGCTTCAAACTTTTAAGGCACAGTGGGGCGTAGCTACGCGTGTCTAATTTTAAGATGAGGCCCCGGCCTTCAGCTATGCGATTAACGTCAAACAACCTTGAGTATGTCCAACGCGTTTTATTCCAAAGTACTTTTTGACAAGAACTTGACATTTGACACATCTCTATTCGTGTCCAAGTTGGCGACGAGGTTCCGGCGTACACGTTTGATTGTTGGTTGATTAGTGATTCCGTCAACTGCTAAGGAAATTGATCCCGTAAGAGCAGTAATGTTTTCATCGCTGTAGGTAGCGGTGATCTCCCCCGCTGAATGGTAAGATTCGGCGCCGACCTACACATCGGCTTGCGCGATTTACCCAACTAGGCATCTCCCCTCCAGCGGGCTCACACAATTAATATAAAACATCCTTGAGTCAGTACAACGTATAATTTCAAAGACATTTAATACCCAAATGCTTTAATGAATTACAACGCGCTATTCTCATTTGAACTACGAAACAGAATGCCCTTGTTCCCATCTCTAGATCTTTGCTTATGTTCACGAAATTTGCAACGTCGGTGTTGACGGCTCTTTACGGTAAGCGATAAGCCCCGAGCATCGAAAAAAATAACTTCTTTGAGCAATTTCCCCAATTCAGAGATTTTATTGCAAATCTGTCTTAACATACGTATAAAATTAGTTTGCTCAATTTGAGCATGTATTAAAGGAAATTGGTGGTGCTACAATAACACTTAAATTTCTCTCGCACAATATTTTTAACTGATACACAGTATTATAATGCTATACGAATCTGTAAAAGAGTTTCCATCGAACGAAAGTTTTTTGTGTCCCGGCTGGAATTCGAACTCGGATTCTTAGACCTAGCTTGCCATTCACTTTTCAAAAAAGTAGAGATTTTCATCAACATTATTCAAGATCTAATTTAAAAAGATATTGCATTAAGAAGAAAATCGCTGACAAAAATATTATAGTTGTGTATTATTAATTTCTTTGTTTACAATTTTTAAAAATACCGAGTTCGTCGAGAATCCTTTGGGAAAAAAAAATACGAGAAAAAATTAAGAAAACATTTGGGGATTTTTCTCAAAAAGGTTCTTTTTTTTCATATGTACTTTTTCCTGAGGCAAAATTTCAGTTATATTTTATTAAATCATTTTGTTACTTCTTTAAGTGGCAATGATGTGAAATAAATTTACAAGTCTCTTATGGGCGGAAAGTTATTTTAACAGACAAGAATTCGACATTAAAAATTTTAAGACGTGAAATCTTAAGTTCCGATCTTTCAAGATGTTCTAATCTTAAGTTAATCTAAAGACGTTAACATGACCGTAAGAAGTTAATGGAATTGTTGGCACTCTTAAATAAACGCGGGTAAGAGAGGCACGTGGCGAATATGTACTTTCCTTCACCGTCACTAGCAAACTCCGCCTGCCGAGTTTTTCTTTCTCACACAGCTACAACAACTGAGAGGATTTTTAAGGAAAGCTACAACTCTATTCTTGCCTCGACCGGGAATGGAACCCGGGATAACACCACGGGAAGCTAGTATGCTGCCCATGAGCCATCCGAGAGACTTAGCGTATTTACTTTAATGGATAATTTATTTTCTTTAGTAATGTTAATCAGAATTATTATCGCTTTGGAGGCAATAACTGTCAACTGCCTTTTCCAAAAGACCTTAATGAGCTAGGTATCAAGTACAGCACCCAGGAGGAATTTCACCATTACTTGTAACTGTTGTGAGCTAGATACCCTACCCACGACCGTGACATGCCTACCATAATCTACAAAATGGTACCTTTTATTACATTTTAGGCTTACTTTGTAGTACGGCTGTAAAAAAAACGTTCCAAATTGAGTTCAGCATCTACTTTCACTCTAAACTTAATGACAATAAATGTCCGTTTTTTCGAAAACATACTTTAGACCACTCTATTACGTTTTTGGAACTTGGATGTTTGTCTCTTCTGGGTAACAGCACTTCGTAGTGTAGGCGATTCTCAACTTAAAACGCTAAGGATTTGAAATGAATTTTTAATTTGAGGTGCGGGCAGGCATGGTTTTGTCCGCTCGGGCAGTCTTTTATTCCTGTCCTGGCTCTGTGGCCATGGCCACTCAAGATAACAGCTACGGCGAGCAAGCGAGGTCGTTTGAGGGAGGAAACTTTGTTGGCAGATCGGTAACTGAACGACAGAAGAAGTGGTGTTATTTGAGTATTTTATTACAAAGTTGTTTAATTTATGCATTTAATTATTGCAAAACAAGGAATTTACATATAAAAAACATACTGACTGGTATTAAAAGCGCATTATTAATACAAATTGGTATTTTCCTAACGAAAATGTCATAGATATGTTTTATATGAATATGTTCGTATATGTTCTATTCGAATTCATCAATATTTGAAATAATAGAAATATCGCTCAGCAGGAGAGAACATTTCCAATTGTGATTAAAAGGATCATTTATTTGGCTTCATTTTACGCTCACCCAAGTAAAAAATTGTTTGCAAATGAAAGTGGAATCTTATATTTCTTATCCGACTTTACTAACTCCATTACAATAGAGGTATCCCTTAATACCCGTACACGGTAGGTGCCATCGCATACATCAGATGTAGAAGAAACAACGTTAATTTTCTTGGCGATATCTTTATAATAACAACAAGGTTTAATTGCGTGTTGCGGCAACCATAAACTTTACATCAGGGTGTACAAAGACAAAGCTCTCAATGCGCCGGGTTTCCGCGATAAAGATGGTACGGCGATAAAGAATCACAAAGTTTTACAACGCACCTGGACGCTGTCAGTGCCCGTGTCAATGTCACGCTGGTGTACAAGCAGAGTTCCACGCGAGCAACGATGTGAAATAGAGACGTTTACAACAGACGAGTGCGATATGCCCTTGGTATTGGAGTGATGCCTCTTCAATGCCAGCGTTGAACGCGTATGTACGCGTGGTCCCACTGGCCGACATCCGACGTGCAACGCGGTGCGTCGCCTCGATGCTCGACTGCGC
This sequence comes from Gryllus bimaculatus, assembly GCA_017312745.1. Taxonomy (NCBI): domain Eukaryota; kingdom Metazoa; phylum Arthropoda; class Insecta; order Orthoptera; family Gryllidae; genus Gryllus; species Gryllus bimaculatus. The sequence goes on along the minus strand of BOPP01000027.1, from coordinate 3,017,744 downwards.
GCTATGGGGAACGTGCCTTCGCGACCAAGAGCCGAAGTCGTAAGGCCGAACCGTCGAACTGCTCCTACCGAAGTGGCAGGATTGCAAGGGGGTGAAGAACGAGCCCACGAGTATGGATGTGGTTTTGAAATATTGGTTCAAAATATTGATGAGACGTAGGAAGTCAATTCGTAGGATTTTTGAAAAGATAAATAGGTATTCCATTTTTTTAGTATTTTGTTGGTGAATTGCCGTAAAGAAAGGTTCAATTTTGATGAATCATCGAAAGAATTCTCTCCTGATCGTTAATATCGATATTTGTACATGTGCCCTCCATGACAAGTCTATGGATTGTTGTAGTTATGCCTCTTTCCCACTGCTGTCCCTGTCAATCTCTTTCTGCGTAACAGTCATGACGCCGCGAAGGCCACCTTCCACAAAAGCCACAGTTACAATGGCTGCTACAGAAATGTCGGTATATTTTAAAATCACAAGTTAGAATGAACAATTTTTTTTACACTAATCACTATCAGATCATTAACAAATGACACACCTTGCCCCGAACTCCAGCAGCAGTTTCATTTCTCGCCGGTGCATGGGCTAAGAGATGGCGACCTCCCTCGGCGAATGGAGTAAAGTGAATTACTGCTGCATCGCGTTGCAAACGAAGGAGAATTCACTGCAGGCATGTTGTGGAGCGATGAGGCTACATTTCCACGCGTCGGGGTCTTCAATGCACACAAATGCCATTGGTGGGCACTCGAAAATTCCCGTGTCAAGCGGTCGCGCCGCCACATGTTTCTGTGAAAAAATCTCTGGGCCGGCATTCTGGGCGATCAGATAATTGGACCATATCGTTCGTGGACTGCAACAGGGGCACAAATAAAAAAACAGATGATATAAGTTTGAAGTTTTTACCGTGTACTGAAATGCAACATCTTGCATTCACACTACTGCCATTTGTTCGTGGGATACTGTAAGAGAGGCTGATCTTGCTGCTGGAATGTACAGCAATCTGCAATTTTCGAGAGTGCATTAACTCGAAATTCGTATTTGTTTAAGCTGTGTCACTATTGTAGCCCACGAACGATATGATCACCTAGATCATCTCATCGACGCGTACCTCTCGTTCCTGAATCATGTTCTCTCGGCACAAAACCTGAGCGCTCTGCAGCAGGATGTGGATTCAAGACGACGGGGCACCGGCGCACTATCGTCATGGCCCCTGGACGCGCACTTCCCGGATCGTTGGATTGGCTACAGGGGCCAGTCGCCCGACCACCATGTCCTCGCGAGCTGACGCCTCGAGGGGCTACCTCAAGGATCGTAGGTATGCGACCCCAACGGACGAAGCGCAAGCTCTCGTCGCACCGGTACTCTGTCGGGTGTCGTGGGGGCGTGTGCGACGAAACATTGCGACGCGTGCCTTGTTATGTTACCATAAACGCGGGGGAGCATGTTCTCTAAAAATTGTATTTTGAGGCAGCAATACAGACGCTGGCGACATACCCTGAGTTGTGTTATTCCACGGGCTTCGAACTTCCTTCTCGATGACGTCCTCTCTGTCGCGAAGTTAGTGTCACCGTTCTCCGGTACAGAATTTCCATAAGAAAAGTTTCCACGTTGCTTGCCTCGCAGCCACTTACGCTTGTAATTGCTTCCTGTGCAATTGTTTTGAAACGGCAGATCCCGTTCTAGATATTGTTTAATACATATTCTTTTTTCGCTAACTAACCATTCGCGAGTTCGTGCGGTGTATTGTAATGCATGCAATTTCCAATTAGTATGTGTTTTTCGGAAACCAGCGTGTCGAAATGTGTAATCTTGAGTATCATCGTTTCTCGGCTTCCCAATCACTATGGTACTCTCCGTACGCTGCTTTTAAGGGACACCTCTATATTAGTATAAAATGTTGACCAAAACAACAAATGTTCGACTACGTAAACCATTTCAAATAAAAACGTTTGTCGCCGTTATATACCCTTCACCATCTACACTATTATACCATTGATATTTCCAGTGTATGATCCACTGTTTATTTGACTGCTACGGATCGATAAAATATCACCATGACATTACCGTATTACGCGCGACCAGCCGAGTGATCTACCTCGAGCGATGTGTTGTCTGTCAGAAATTCGTCACATTGCTGAAGAGGACCTAGGTATGGCGAATGGGCACTGGCCTCTGAACTCACAGTGTGGGTTCGATCCTGGTCGAGGCGCGGACAGATTAGGATGCGGACTCACGATTATTTACTACGCTACGAAAACGGATAACATTTCTATCAAATACAAATGATCCCTCAAAGTTTGTGCTTTCGCAATGCTGAATTGTGTTACTGCACATTCATTTTCCATTATAATTCTATACTTGAAATATTTTAAGATGAGATATTTAAATATAACTGAATTAGTATCAATAGCACCAACATGTTTTTAACAACACTTAACGCTATAGCTCATACTTTTAATGCCTTCTTTTTGCAAATAACACTCGTATTATTGCATTGTCTCTTTGATTTAACAAATTTAAAACTTTTAAACTATTCAGTAACATGTAAACATTAAGCTATACTGTTTTAATTATTTTTATGGGTAAGAAAAAAAACAATAACCTACCTGCAATGATGCCATGATGTTATTTTTTGGTGTTATGAATATATACTTCTTATTTAAGTACAAAGAACATTTGTTCATTTTATAGTAAATTGTACTGTCAGTAGCAACAAAACATAATCCTTATAGTTCCATGAGAGCAGGGGCCTTCTTGAATATGTTGGAAGCGCCGCTTCTTCTTGAATTAGAATGCACAATATTTATATTTGGAAATTGCAACTTATGACAATTAACACAATATTGTCTGTCTGTATTTTATAACACGTTTTGTCATTTCTGCTTCACTTTTTACCACATGTGTTTTCATGCGAGCTAAAATAGAACATTAGCTTGCATAATTGCGAAGCTTTGTTTCATGTACATTCTATGCTCTCGCCCCATGTCATTGCATGAAACATTTTATTGAATTATTGTGTAAAAGGATATCGAAACATATCACACATGCGTATTACATGTTTGTCGATCGATGAAATTTGGTAGTTTGCTGATGTAGTACATTACGTATGTGATAACTAATAATGTATATTGTTCCATTTATCTTTGCATGAATTTGGTATTGTTTCTAAAGAGGTAGGGGTTTGGCCATCATGGGGCTTCACGTATTGCAGTGACTATATATGTCATACTGAAGAATTTCTTTTCAATAGGAAATGAATATATTACTTGTAAATATCGTCTCTAGTGTATTACGCAATGAAGTTTTGTGAGTCTTGGATTTCTTGTGACCTAACAAATTTATTTATTTATTTTCTTTTTTATTAATTTTTTGGTTTCGCGAATCGGCCATCATGGGGCTTCACGATACAAGTGCATCCTACCGCGGATCAGTCATGATTATCGGGGTAGGTGCACTGTATTTTTCTATTGAGGGGATCTGCAGTTAATGCTGATTCCATTTTTACACCCCACGGTTGTAAACCCTGGAGGATGGTGTGAAATGATGATGATGATTATAATACAGACACATACACAAACATGCGGTGACACATTATTATTATTATTATTATTATTATTATTATTATTATTATTATTATTATTAT
>BOPP01000027.1:2998580-3013291 GCA_017312745.1 Gryllus bimaculatus | reverse complement strand
TTTATGAGATCTACAATACCTCGCCCTCCTTGCGACCTTGGAAGGGTAAAACGCTCAGTACTTGAACGCTCAGTACTTGATGGGATGAAGGGTGAAAGGACTAGGATGATGGTGGGAAGTGGGATTTTGTGAACCATCCCAGAATTTGCCTTATGACCAAGGGAAACCACGAAAAAACTGGTCAGATTGGCCGGCCCGGGGATCAAACCTGGACCTCCCGATTGCGAATCCAGCGCGCTACACATTGAGCCACATCGCTCGGTATTTATTTTTCATTTTATATATTTTTATTGTATTTATTTAATTTTTATTTGTTTTTATTTATTTTAATTTTTTTATTTATTTTTTATTTACTTATAATGGATTTGCTGTGCACGAATTCCTAATTGAAAGTTGAATATAGTATAACAATTGCACAAATTCAGTTCGGTTATTCTAGAAAGATAAAGTATAATCAAACTAAAACATGTCAAAAAACTATTGTTAATTAAGAGACCTGTTATAACTCTTGTAATGATTAATGGTAAACGTGGTTTCTACATTGATAAATTACCACTTCTATACATACTAAATATTGTATGTAGTAATGTTCCAACCTACGTCAACGATTATTAACTGATGATTATAATCAACCAGATGAAACAATCTCTTCTGCATACAACTTACCCCGTGAGGATTATCAGAAAATTCGTCATCCTTATTAGCAAAAATTGGGGCGGAGACTGTGGTGGAAACGGTAGCAGTTTTGGTGGTGGTGGTGGTGGTGGTAGTAGTGGAGTAGCAGCAACTAAAAGGGTGTTCTGTTAACAGCTATAATGGTAGTAGTTTCCTTTTTATACTTGTGTAACTGAAAAAGCAACTAAAAACTGTATTCGATTACAATCGCGCAACAGATATCTCAGTAAATGTTCAGTCCTAACAGTACTTCAGTCATAACTTCAGTCCTAACACTTACACTTCTACACAAAAATTTCTAAATTATTTTGATACATCGTTGTATTATTTGTATAAATTAACGATCATTTACTTTTCACTTTACTTATTCACATTTATATATAAAATAATTATATTACATGATCCCTGCAAATTCAGTAAGGCTTCTATACCAGATATTAATTGTATGTGATATTTAAATTCAAAATAGTTATATTGCCATAGCACTTCAAATTCTATTCAGATACTCTTTAGTGTAAGAAGAACAGTTGTCAATTGGAGAAGGTAAAAAGAATAGTCATTGACATTTTTCTTGATAAGTCTGTTGTATCAAATTAGTTTATTAAGGTACTTGTACAAAGGATTTTTCCTACATCGATTTCAACATTACATTTTGTTATAGACACACTTTTATAGCTCTATATATTTAATGAGAAAAAACATGGTTTGGTAACACATACAATTATCTTATGGTAGATGAGGAGAAGCTGGAGACTAAACAATAAAAACCTATTAGTTAGGGTTAAACTGTTCCATGGGCCTTGCTAAGTCTCTGTGCATAGGGATCCACGGAGTTATAATCTTATCTAAAGTGCTTTGAAAATAGAACAATGAGAAGTTCGAGCAACTGCACTGTACCTTCGCTCGCGTTGTACAAAATCTTATTCTATATATGTTGATAATAAGGTGAGATACTTTTTCTTTCCGCGTAGGAAATTATACAATATCATAACCATGTATTGCACAAAAAGTACTTTTTTGAACATAAATCTGTTAAAATTAAATTATTATACTTACGAACAATAAAAATTTCATAAACTCAACATTTAACTAGTATTACATGGACGGATAGTGAGTTTTAAATATAATCTTTGAAACACTACCCAACTTGTCAAAACTAGCAATAGCATTGTAATACACTATCGTATAATGATGCATCTTCAGAAAGATCTGCTTCGCTAAAAATTAGGAATGGGTATCTAGTACTAAAATATTTTGAGACTAGAGTGATCCCATGGGGCACAACTAAACCCCGAAACAACAACAAAAGCTAACTACTTGGGCTGACATATTGTTCAACTGAAAACAAAAAATTCATTTAGAAACGTAACATTTGGTTTGATGGTTAAACATTAAATTTAAGAAAATCATCCATATTGAAAATATTGCTTTCATAAACCGTGTTACGTGTGTTTTTCTGAAGTGTATTATCCATGCTGGTCGATGAAGTACCTTCATTGTCTTTGAAAGAACTCCGTGCAGTCTGTGGCAATGCACCACACGAGCTATTGGAAGAGCTGCCAGGCAACGCGTTGAAGTTGCTGGTGGGTGGTTGGCGCATGTTGAACGTACCACGTGCTCGAGCGGAATGGATTGCATTGCAGCTGCTTCCTCCTCTAGTGCGAAGGCCTCTGCGGAAGATGCTGCGGGAAGCCAAAGGTACCAGCGAGTCGGTTTGCGATGCTGCAACTGACCCTCCCGTTGGTTCATTTTCAAACTCCACATGTGATACAGGTCGCGATCTGGCTCGCGGCAGTGATGGGCGTCTGTTCCGGGAACCACCTCGGTTAGCGGCCCTCCAGTAGCGAGGATCTCCGCGCGACCGATTTCTTGAAACGACAAGTGAGTTAGAGCATAGGCGCGGTCTTCCTGTTCGGGAAGTCGTAATAACGCTTGTCGTTATTTCTGGGACTTCGATTTCCCCGTGATGTGTCGTGTTGGATGTTTCTGTATTTACAGAGCTTGGCATCAGAGCCAAAATGACCGGCGGCGCCCCTTCACGAGGATGCTGCTCCCAAAGAAAAGTTACAAGGCTACAAATTTTCCCATCACCAGTTATTAACTTCGGTGGCTTCCCAGGTATAATTAACAAATTTTGGTCAGAATAGTTCTGAGACTGATCGTGCTCGCCGTTAAGAATTTTTTCAATGCCCATTTCGATCTGAGATGCATTGGTGTTATCAGTTTGACTACTCTCTTCCATTACCATAAGATCATTTTCATTGTATGGCACAGGATGTGTTTCAGTTTTATTTGCTGATAGTTCTGTAATGTTGTTTTCCCGGAATGCCTTCATATCTGGCGAATTTAGTTGGGGCAGTTTCAGTTGGTTGTTATCGATTGCTTCTGGAAGGTTATGCAATGTGAATGTGTGGCTTCCGTTATAATGCTGAGTATTTGTTGCTATCCCAATTACTTCTTTCCATGGGCCAATAAAAGGTTTCTCACTTCCAAATACATTACGCGTTGATATCGTACTTCTTTCCGGGTATACAATTGGGACAGGCGTTTCCTCTCGAGAAGTGCGTGCTCCTTCCGATTCTTTGTGGCGTGGTTCTTGCTGGTTGTTGGTGATTTTCTTCGAAACGCTGTGATCTCCAAGTGCGCCAGTTTTGCTAAAGTTTTGGTCATTCATTGCCATTTTTATTTTTTCAGCATAAGACTCAAGAAATGGAGTTACATTCCCGAATTCTTCGTATTGGAAGCTCTTTCTTTTCTGTAATGCATTAATGGCTGGGGTTTCTTCCGGTGTATTTAAGGCTGGTGGTTCTTCTGGAAACCGTTGTTGCTTATTGTTTACCATTGGTTGTTGGACAGTTTTCATCTGGTAAGCTTCCCCTATGTTACTCTTCTGGTAAGCTTCCCCTATGTTATTCTTCTGGTTATTCGTTTCCATGTCTGTTAAATGTTTCCATTGAGAAATAGTTGAAGTTCCGTCATCGAATGGTTTGTTTACAGAGGTACTTGTACTTTGTAATTCAAGGGTAAATTTTGATTTGTTTCGGAACGTACGCAATACTGTGGATTTTTCATGGCAGTACAGTTGCTGGTTGTTTTCAGGAGTACGTAATACTGAGGATTCTTCTCGACCATGCAGTAGCGATGTTTTAACGATTCCTTTTGAAACCAAATCTTTATCATTTGCACAAGTCCTGTTACGATGTTGGTTCTTTTTTACCTCTATTATGATCGCTTCTTTCCATGGTATGACCAACTTTACGTCCATTCCGGATTCTTTGCGTAGGTGAATGCTTTCTTCCGGAAGTGTATTTGTAATTGGCGTTATATCACTGGCAGACGGTTGGCGATTCTCAGTGTTTCCTTCCAAAACCCGTTCCCCAGGATTTTCGTTAGTACTTGAAGATTGCTGGTGGTTCATTGTTATTTCTTTAAAAGCTGTTTCTTTCCATACCGCGGGCAATTGCACGTCACATTTGCTTTCCAATGTGTCGTGCATACTTGCCCCCTCTCTGAAAGTGTCTTGGATACTATCGAGCAACCAATCATAGTCGCACGACTTTTCGATAAAGTGTCCCGCTTCATTTACTTTTGTGAGCAAGGGTTCTGGGTGACCTTGTTGCAGTACTCGCTGTGGCTGCATCTTCCATGAATTATCTGTCAGAGTCTCAGGTTCCCATAGTCGTTCGGGTGCTGCAAGATAATCCGTTGTTGGCACTGGTTCAGACATTTCCGTTGGTAGTGGCAACCCTGTTTCCATGTATGGACTCACAAGGAGCCCATCCGCATCTGGCGCAGTCTCCTCGGTGAAGCTCGCCGGAAAAACAGAGCAGCTGTCTTCGACATCCATAAAGGAATTAGGGCTGGTTATGTTCAACCAGCTCAAGTCGCTGTCCTCCACGAACTGCCGGCACGCATCGCCCAGATGCATGTCTCCGTAGTCCATGGTGAGGCAGAAGGTTGTTGGGAAGGGGCTTGAGGAAACTAGAATATCGGTGAATAACCTAACAGTTACCACTGTTATTGCGTTCGGAGGAAGAAGTCTTTGCAGATATGCGAGGCCGTTGTCTACTTAGAATGGATGCTCGTTACGCCCATGCGGGATAGATGCCTGTCTGGAGCGGACGGAGTGATTTGTGGAAGCGTTAAGGCGTTTGATCACTCACTGGTCATTGGTAGTGATGGGGACGACGATAGCAATGGCTCGGATGACGGTCAGCAGAAGGAAGTGCCAGGCCACAGCGCCTGGAATCGCATAGCCTGTTTTATCTTCGTTGAGGTCACGTCCACCAAATTTGCCCGCGGGGATGAGGCAAGGAATGAATGTTTCTCAAGCCCGTGGGATCCCAGGTTTGATGACAAGCAGAAGCTCCTAGCGCTCACAGGCGTTATCTGAAACCGAAGTATTTTGTAGTTTGTCATGATCATCATTTTTTTAAAAGAAAAGTACAGTGAATGGGTATGACAAAATGCATTATAAACAAGTTAAATCATTAATGGTCTGCAAATTCATGCAATTAAATTATTTTTGAGATTACTGCAAAATCTACTAATATAATATTGCACTTTTTTGTTAACATATTTTTCAATGTTTTTAAACTGTTAAACCTGATTTAATTTTTTGTCGGTACGGATTCTTTACGAAATAGAATTTCTTCTTTGGAAACAAAAACTAAACCACAGAGGACTTATCAATATTCTAGATCAGTAATTCAACAGAAAAAAATTCAATTTAATTTTAAAAATAACTTCTTTTTAAACCAATTCTTTCCTATTAACGAATATTCTTGTTTTTGTTGCGCAGATAAATCTGAGACTCATTTTCAACAATAAGCGTAAAATTATTATTTTTATTTTTAAAATGTTTATTTAGTTTATATGAAAACATTATTTTGCAAGCATATGGTGAATCAGTTGTATTTATGACATGAATAAAATATTTGTAATCCCTTGAAGGTTCTGCCAAAGTATACAAGGATTTTTTTATTCCTGAAAAATTATTGTCAGTAAACTTCAAATTATTAATCTTCGATTCTTTCAATTAAAGGCAATCAGATCAGTAATGTTCTTAAATGACAATTTGAAAGATGTACCATTGTTAATACCATTGCTTCAATTTTACTTTACACGACGTATTGTATTTTAATCTTTAAATCTATCTTCGGCTAAACTGTAACATACGGTACATATTCAATTATTATAGAATCACCGTTCTTACAAAATTTTGAGTTGCGCAAAATTGCAAGAAAAGAGATTCAACCTCAGAATATTTTATAAAATCAGAATAAAAATATTGCCGTGATTTGATTTAATTTAATGTTTTAATGATTCGGCAAAAAGCAATTAAAATCTGTACGGTGACTTTTTACTGAATGGGGTCTCAATGTAATTGAAACATCTCATTTAAATTCATATTAGAGTTTCAAAGATCATTTATACAGGTCATGACTTTTTGGCACATGAAAATTATGACGAGAAGAAAACCGTCGAGAAACATGACATGGTGGTTGAGAAGGAGGAGGAGCAACAGAATGGAAAGGATAAACTTGCAGAGTAGATTGATGAAGGTTAATAGCATTAATTTTACCTCACAGTTTTGGTATGAATGTTTCAATTAGCTGTTAAATGTAAAAATAGTTATATTATTATTATTATTATTATTATTATTATTATTACATTCTTTCAAAACGTTTAATTTGACTACTAAATTATCAAATAAACTAGTGAATGTGACACATTCAGATACTGGGTTCATTGTTTCGTTAATTTTCATTGTAATGGTTTCTGATACGATCCTTGAATGTTTTTGGGGGTCTGTACTAAGAACATGAACATTGTTGTAGTGTCTCATGTGCTGGGAGAGCTAATTTTATTTGTAAGGGAGGTTAAAGTTGTTATTAACATTTTATTTTATCCGTGTCCTTAATTGTGTTTTCATCTTCATTTAGTGTGAAATCCTCTTTTTGCAACCAAACATTTTATTTGGTATACATTTTCAGTGTCCCCATCTCTTTTTTCTTTCACATTTTTCACAACTTTAGGTAGATAGATTTTATTTCTAATGTTGACATTATTAGTTTTCAAATTCTGGTTCATAAGTTTGTTTGTCATTGTGGTAACAGAAATCGTTTTATGTTTGCATGTTTCCCTATCTTGTCATTATTTTAATTATACATTTTATTTAACTTTTTGTGTTATATTTATTTACAAATATGAGAAAATTATAAATTAATAGAAGTTGGGGTCTTACTTTTTACTTTCACACACTTACTTCGTAAGAAGAGAAAGTATTGTAATCGTGCGACAGAAGACGGAGAATTTTCGACAGAAAATTTCGTATCGCCAGGCCCTGATAACGAAATGTGGACAAATCTTCTTCCTAAGTAAATTTCTTCCTCTAACATGTGTAGCCAGTGTTCTTGATACTCAAAAATCGATTGACAGGAAAACATCTGTCAGTCTGTCAACTAGTATCAACGCTAGCGCCTCAAGCGTTCAGCAGATTTTATCGAAAATTGGTATTCTCAGAACGCTTTAAAAGAATTCGAGGCCACCTGTGTTTGAAACCGATATTGTGAATTTTTGTTGTAGGGCCGTCTCCCCGTTTAACGCACCTGTAACACGCTCTTGATTGATTGGTTGGTTGTTAGTTATTACGGGGTCAACTACTACGGGACTAGGTCATTAGTCCAGTAAGTGTAGGGCATTTTACCCTAGGGAGGTGGCGGTGATCTTTCCCCGGTGGATGGCGAGATCCGTCGCCGACCTACCGTCGACTAGCGGGTATTTCCCTCAACCAGGTATCTCCCACCAGCTGGGCACCGACCCAGCCAGGGCAAGCTCGAAGCACCTGACCGGTCTTCCGATATGTATGTTAGGGAAGTGAACGTAAGTGTTACTGTGCGTAAGTAAAGAGCGAGGATAGGACAAGGATGAGGAAGGCAAAGTCGTACGCGCTCCATGGCCCATTTGTTAGGATACGATTCCGGCATTCGCCTCCGGTTGATCGGAGAAACCACGGAAAACTACCTACCGACCAGAGCAGTCGGCCTCGAGAAATCTTCTCCAGACAGCAGTTGGGCTCGTCTTGGCTATCTACTTAGTGTGCAGTGACATCAGTTAAAGCCCTGAGACCCATCAGTCGGTGTGAGGGAGCTGGAAACCTAACGCACCGACGGAGCTGACGGCAATTGGTAGATGTGATGGTCCGGTGGTAGCGTGCTATCGCTAGTTTCATTCGTATGTGGCATCGGTGCTGTCCGTTGTATCGAGGACACCGGAAAGTTGTGGTATTTGTGTTTTCGGTGGTCGGAGTAGAAGTAGTAGTGTTAGCGGCGGTAACATTGGTATCGGTATCAATGGTATTGGTGGTATCAGTGGTATCGGTGGTACCGGTAATATCGTGGTTAGAGGAAGTGTTGTGAAAGTTACTGTGTGTGAAAGGGGTGAGAATAGGACAAGGAAGAGGAAGGAAAGATCGCGCGCGGTCCCTCGTCGGTTTGTTAGGGTACTGCTCTGGCATTCGCATGGTGGTGATAAGAGAAACCACGGGAATAAACGCAATCAGAGCAGCCGGTTGCTAGAATTGTCCTACAGACAGCGACTGAATTTCACCTTGCTGACAAGCTAGTGTCGAAAATCTTGCCACTGTCGAGATTGGACCTAGGATCAGCCGGTAAAAGGCACTGCAGTGACATTATTATCCGTTCACCCACACCTGATGTAAACAAACTGAAGAAATATTTGCGCAGCACTTCGCTTCTGATTGGACACCTCCTAGCGCACTACTTTCAATGACGCGAGTAACATACCCCTTCAGTTCAAATGGAATAGGAGCTGTCATGCAAATGTCTTCATGGAACTACTTTACTTACGATCAGTCTGCTTCAGGAAGTGGTTGTCAATAACCGGATGTCAATTATTTGTATAACTTGGTTGGCCTAAAATTCAGATTTCAATTGATTACAATTCACAAGTTGCAAAATTTTACAAGCATTTGTGTTTCGTTTCTGCACTTTTGCCCATTTGATATACGCTGGATACGGATATTCCAGTGAACACTGCGATTTGCTTCACCCGTAACGACGGATTCATATGCAACGAATTGAAAACTTGCAGAACGATGTGCTTTTCGGTACTTCGAAGAAATTTTCCACAATTGTGATTAATTATTCAGAGGCGGATCCTGAGACGAATTTTTAGGGGGGGGATTCAAAATGTTTTGGCCGAAGGTGTCATTACAGATTTTGTAAAATGTCATAGGCTACACTACCTCAAGGTTCAATACGATATTCGTTTTAACGTTTATCTTAAAATATTTTTGTTTGAACGTTGCGTGACAATTTAAAATTAATATATACTGAAACACTTTAAGGGGTCAAAATTTCTCTCATTTCCCTCCCCGTGGATCCGCGCCTGAATCATTGCGTCAGCCACACTGAGGCGTTCGAAAATGAACTGAATAGCAGAGTCGATCGGCGGCGCGGTGCCGCGCTCCCACGCACCTGACTCACGTTGAACAGCGCGTTCGGGGGCTGAACTGTCAGAGGCTCGCAATCTGATCGCAAAGAACAAGGAGTCGATTCACAATGGTCTCTTTCCTCGAAACCGATGCAATAGTTTAAACGCTATGTTAATTTAACGAACGATGGAAGAGAAATTAGTTTTTATACAGAGAACTGTTTACTTTAGCGTCAGGATCCCTACAACTGTATCCTAATCATCAGAGAATCATCCTAACGCACGTACATCTGTTTATATCAGGATTTTTCTTAGGGTGAACAGATAATAGTTGATGTACTGAGCCTCCTTTCCCAGTAACGCGCTTTAAGTTCCCTAAATAACTACATAACGCTTGTGACAACCCGACCATTTACAATAAGAAAAAAATAAATTTAGCAGCACAAGCAATTTGTATAATTTTAATTCTGTTATATATTAAAATGTATAATAATTAAAGTCAGAATTAGTAGTCGATTTTGACTGAACCTAATAATTTTTATGTGAAGACAAGAAGATAGCACAATCTAAAAAATGTCTGACAAATCCTGCACATGCTGCCGTGGAGATGCATGGACAAGAGTCTACTGTGCCAATGTCAGTACAATACAGAGCAATTTCGAATATTTTCTCTGCAATCTAATAGATTCAAGCAGTATACCATTGATAAAAAATGTTTCAAGTTATTGTAACAACATATACATGACACATTTTTGATTTGTGTTTTTTAAATTTGTATGTATGTATTTAAAATTTACGGTCCGATTAATCCGACTTCTATTTGCTAGCGGTGTTCCCAGATCTGATTTTACTGATAATCCACCCTTGGGGTAAGGGAGACATGTGGCTTGCATGAGGTATTCCCATCACCGTATGTAGCTTAATTATCCTACCTGGGCTTTAATGCAGTACAAGGCCATAGAAACTGAGACGATTTATATTCAAAGGCTACAGCTTCGTTTTTGCTCCGGCGGGGAATCGAACTTAGGTCTACTTCACAGAAAGCTAGCATGAGCAACCGGAGAGACTGTGTCTTTAAAGTTAATTTGTTAATATTGTAAAATTTTAAAATGCAATGGAATAAAAGTAATTTCTCAGACAAAAATCAGCATTACGTAAACCTACACTAACACCCACACCCTCATGTAACAGCGTCACGCTACATCATATTCTCTTTCCCCTCTTTAGCGTTACATAATTTATGACTTACCTCGTACTTTCAATAAAACTTCGTTTTCACAACTTTCTAAAAAAATGGTTCCAATTTTGTTTATTAAACTTTGTCCTCGGATAGCGTAAATGACCCTAAGAGAATGGTGCAGGTATAATTTCCTTTGAAATCCCTGCTCTTTCGAAAACAGCAAAAGTTTCTAGCGTTTTCCTACAACTACAATAATGGAAATAGGGATTTAATGAATTAAGTTCTTGACAGAAGGTAATGCACAATTTTTCGAAACTATGAGTAGTGTTACTTATGATATATACTTACGTTTCTCAGAGTGATTCAAAAGGTTTTGTATACGAGTATGTATTAAAATTTGAATTTGTCGCCGATATTCCAGGTTCGCTGGTGGGTATTTGTCTCTCATTAATAGTATGAGAAAGGTTGTGTCCTGTACTGTCCCTGTAGTATTTGGTGTTGCCGACTTGTGTGTTACCATGACGACCTTCTAGAAAGCGCATGACCGCCTGTCTTCGCACTGACAGGCTTATTGTTTGGCAGCATTCTCATGTTAGAAAAAATATGTCATCGCTCACAGAAATCCTTCGTGATGCGAACTTCCTAGGCAACAGTTTTCAAAAACCTTTACATATGTTACGCGAGTTGTTTACGGTTGACACCATTTCTCGCTCCACAACTTCCTATATTTTAGGTCTACCCAGTTTCCTCGTACACCTCTTGCCTCCATATCACACAACATCTTTCTTGCAGCTTCTGGGTGGCCTGCCATGCTTCTTTCTTTTTGCAGGCTCCCACAACCACACTTTCATTGGCCACGCTATGTAATCCATCCGTTGGAGATCACAATTTTAAAATTTATGATCGGCTCTGTGAAGTCGCCATAAAGCCCATGTTAAAATAGGTAAATTTTACAATCTTGTTACTCGAACCTCAGAAGGTGAAATAGATTCAAACTGAACAAGAACATACAAAAACTCCTCATCCTCCAATTAATTTTATAAAACGAGCGTGTAAAATATGAGGTATCTCGCTCTAACTACCTTAAAATCTTCATTCAAAAACAACAGTAATCTGATTGTCGTGAATTAAAGGACTCTTAGATTTAGATTTAGATTTATTCAGTCAAAAAACTGCATGTGACGTAGGGGGAGAAGATTATCTGCGCACGTTTTCTTGAGTTCCAGAATCCCTTCCTGTCATTTTAACTATAAATAGTTGAAAGATGAGTAAAAGTTTAACATAAATAAAAAATTAATTTTAAAAATCGCAAGATTAGCAATATTTGAAAAATAGTCATTTTTGTTTCCGAGTTATAGAAAACTTATTTGCATCAGTACACGAATTCCAAGTATGATTTTCTGCATTGCTAACAAAATGGCAACTCGCCCTTACCTCTACTCCACTACTTACTACCACTACAAGCAAAAGGAGAGTTCAACAAATGGGCGCATAGTGAAGCTACATTTACGTCCAGAAACGAAACAAAAGGCTATCTCAGCATTTGCTCAATGGATCAGGGAAGCTGGACAAAATCCTGATCGAAATGGGGGTAATTGACCCGGAAGCTGTGCGAATAATTAATGGATTTTTTTACATTATTTACGTAAAATTTCACATCAATTATTTTTAGTCTAAACGTATACTCATTTTCATTAAATATTACTGAGAATTTAATGGTTTTCTTTTTTAGAAGGGGCGTCCGAAGCTTCTTCATGTAACGGTTTCTTTTTTGATGTAACGGTGCCGATAGCCGAATTGCTTAACTATCCACTGAGAAGACACGGAAGTTAAGGAACTCGAGATTCCACGGTTTCCTTGACGGGTAACAGTCTAGGAACCCGGGTTACTAACGGCGCCGTGCCGCAGACCGAAGGGATAAAGGACACTTACTGCGTCGTGACGTGACAAAAGACTAAATTGAACGGAGGATTGCTCCATATACGTTCAATACCTAAGAAGGGCTAAGTGACGTTCGGCGAAGAAAGGCAACAAATTTAAGAAAGAACGTCAGTTCAACTTAATTTCTAATCTTATTTTTTGTGGAAAAAATAGATTTGGTATAAGGCGCATCTGAAAAATCCCCATTTGAAAAAAAAGTCTTCAAACTTCCAAAACCGAATGTTGTCAAAAAAAAATTCATTAGTAACAAACTCACTAGTAACATTCCTCTTTTGCAACATAACATTGAACCAATGTAACTCACCGTGGAAGTATCAACATTATAAATAATGAATTGATATGCTCTCAACGGCTCACATATTGAATTAATTTTTTACTAATACTGATGATACTAAGAGTTGTTCTGTTTTTCTTACCTTGCCTTTGGTGCCTTGAAAATGCCATTTTTTTACTCTAGAGTTTCATAATTCACTTTTTACTTGACGAGAAGTGTGCTCAAATAATCTCTCTCTTACACTTAAATTATTTCCATTTAAAATCGGCAGACACGTTGAACAATCTTCAAAAGCATTCTTTTAACATATCTAACAAGGAGGTAAAGGAATTCTAATGATCTTTCCCTTTGTGCAAGGCTCGCTGGTTGTTTTTTTTTCCTTTGGCTCTACAATTTGTACCTCTGTTGATAAAAATTTTGATCTTCTTCATAGGTAAGAAATATAAGAAATTCACATTTACTCTGATGAATTAGTATTCAATCTACTTTCAAGCCCTAACCTTAAATGCACCTTAATCAAATTGACAGCTGAGATATCAATCTAAGTGAGTTCTAAGACGATCATTTCATCATCATAACTACGTCCGTATAAACGTGTCAAATTCTTAAATTTAATTATAAACTTGCATTTGACTTGGCTCTTTGAGAATTGAAAATATGAACGTTCCCTTTCAATATGTGCATTTTTTCGTAAACATGCAACAGGAGTTAAAGAGTTTCTATCTTAGTAACGCACTAAAACCTTAAACATTGAGCGAAAATTGTGACGCAAAGCTTGTTTGGGCTCCAAAGTAAACCATTAAAATTAATGTGTGTTTTCAGTGCAATCAAGTTTGTGTTTTAAATCTGCTCTATCATGGACGTCCTAACACAACCTGCAGTAATTGATTGTTAGTCCTATCTCTAATATATTTATGTAGACTAGATTTGCAAGTAATAAAGTACAATGCATAGAGATAGCGATGTGAGCTGCTATGATTCCTATGGGGAGGCGAAATTATCATTTATAATGCCTCCGCGGAGTATAATATTTCGGTATGCAGATCGCTATCGGGTGCAGTATCTCTGGAATAAATTTCAATGAGCACTTCATTCTACTGGGCGATCCTGAGATTGGACCGTGCGGGCGGAGAAAAACGAAGTATAAACCAGCGCTTCCATGAAAATACACAATCGATTTAAAAACCTGTTCTGAGTTCTCTGAAAGTTGCAATAGATTTTGAATACATAGAAAATGGACGATCCACGAAAAAAGTTTGCTTATTCTTCCTGTAATATTCGAGAAATTCAAAACCTCTTGTTTTCGTAAGATCATTGAAGCTAAAAACGAACAGTTCGACTTAGCGGATCTTTTTGTTTTTGCACTCATGCGATTCTGATGAATTTATGTCCATCTTGACCATATTGATATTTGAAGGGATTATTATTATTATTATTATTATTATTATTATTATTATTATTATTATTATTATTATTATTATTGTTGTTGTTGTTAATATTTTGGTCATGCATCACATTAAAGGGAAAAGTCTCCACTCGGAAGATGTTGAAATGGGAGCTCATAAACTGTTCCTTTCAGTTGAACCAGTTTTGAATATCCTTTAAACTCTAGTATTCTACAGCTCATTAAACACTTTTCATTAAATACTTTGTATTCAACACTTTCATTTCATTTATTTTATTTCATTTATTTTTGTGCGAAAATAGTAAAAACTGTGTGTGATAGATAAAGAAGTTTAAATTTGCCCATGTCTTCTTGAACTCCAAAATCCCTTTTCTACCATTATTACCTTTATTTAACATAGTTGAATCATAAAAAAAACTACCAACGAAAAGAGGTAAACAAAACACGAGACAAAACATTTTCCTTCCCGAGTAAAAGAAAACTTATTTGATTTCATAGAATTGTTAACAAAATTGCAACATATTTCCTCGGACCTATTCCTACCACATCAAAACGTGCACTTAGTGGAGATTTGTCGAGCTGAACCAAACGTCCGCGTAGTGAAGTTTCGTTTATAACCAGAAGTAATACAAGGGTCCATCTCTGCAATTGCTTAAATAATCAAGGGCATGTGGATGAAAAACCTGATCGAGATGGGAGTCATTGTCCCAGAAACTGAAGCCCAGCATAAAACTTTTCAATCAACACTTTTCATTGTACGCCTTTCATTGAACGCCTTT
>BOPP01000027.1:2976330-2998555 GCA_017312745.1 Gryllus bimaculatus | reverse complement strand
TCATTGAACGCCTTTCATGAAACGCCTTTCATTGAACGCCTTTCATGAACGCCTTTTCATTGAACGCCTTTCAATGAACGCCTTTCATTGAACGCCTTTCATTAACGCCTAATTCATGAACGCATATCATTGAACGCCTATCATTGAACGCCTATCATTGAACGCCTATCATCGAACGCTATCATCGAACGCCTATCATTGAACGCCTATCATTGAACGGCCTATCATTGAACGCCTATCATTGAAACGCCCTATCATTGAAACGCCTATCATTGCAAGGCCTATCATTTGGAAACGCCTATTCATTGAACGCCCTATCATTGAACGCCTAATCATTATAGGACGCTTTTCATCAGCACTTTTCGTAGCACTTTTCCACTGACGTGTTCCCACAACGCTTTTCACCTCGCACTTTTCACTAGCACTTTTCCACTTACACTTTTCAACTAGCACTTTTCACTAGCACTTTTCACCTTAGCACTTTCCACTAGCACTTTTCACTAGCAACTTTTTCACTAGCACTTTTTCACTAGCAACTTTCACTAGCACTTTTCACTAGCACTTTTTCACTAGCACTTTAATCACTAGCATTTTTCACTAGCACTTATTCACTAGCATTTTTCACTAGCACTTTTCACTAGCACTTTTCACTTAGCACTTTTCACTAGCACTTTTCATTAGCACTTTTCACTAGCACTTTTCACCTAGCACGTTTCACTAGCACTTTTCACTAGCACTTTTCCCACTAGCACTTTTCACTAGCACTTTTCTTAGCACTTTTCACTACACTTTTCACTAGAACTTTTTCCACTTAGAACTTTTCACGTAGAACTTTTCACTAGAACTTTTCACTAGAACTTTTTCACCTAGAACTTTTCACTAGAAACTTTTCACTAGAACTTTTCACTAAGAACTTTGTTCACTAGAACTTTTTCACTAGAACTTTTCACTAGAACTTTTCACTAGAACTTTCACTAGAAACTTTTCCACTAGAACTTTTCACTAGAACTTTTTTCACAAACTTTTCACTATTAACTTATCCACTAGAACCTTTCACGTAGAACTTTTCACTAGCACTTTTCACTTCATTGAAATCTTATTAAACACTACTTATAATGTCACTATTAATTTTATTTTATACAACATGTAACGTTCCATCAAATGTATTAACACCCTGGTAGTTCCACTCATCTTCGGCGCTATGTCATCTTGTTTACTAGCATGTATTCTAAAACACGTCACATTGCGAAGATTTTATCGACCATTCTTTTTCCAGTCCTGCGGATACTGTTGTTTTTAGGGGATCAACTGTGTTGCAGGTCCATTTCCGTGTGGGAACTCGGAATCCACATCTCATTTTATTGTTCTTGAGTATCTGTTCTCTGCTTCTGGTGATTCGCTGTTTTTTTCCTTAAGACCCTTGATTTCTTTTTTGTACCTGTGCGGAGCACAATGGTTGGTATGCTGCTCTCCAAAAGTCTCTCCCAGTAAACTATTCTGTCCCGATGTGCCTGCTCTATACTTTTGAAACGTACTAATGATTTCATGCCAAAATTTTGAATGACAGTTACAGGTACAAGATAGCCCTTTTCTTCCATGCTGGCTTTTTCAGCTCGGGGAATGTCGCATTTCGGACTCTCTGCCGCCTTGGTATCCTCTATGTCCTCATGGCGGACATATATTACACTATACACGTTTGCGGGCTCTCGGACTGTGATCAGCAGACTCACAAGCTTCTCATCTTACTGGACTTGTCTTGTATTTCCGTTGATACGAATGTGCAGATACCACTCAAATAGCGTTTAGACATGAATTGAAACAGATATTAAAGCGGAAGACATTCTTTCCTTCTTTTTAATTTACTCGCTTTATTTTATAGATGCTCTTTGATGTAACATTATGCACACCTTCTTATTGGACATCGCTAAACAAAAGAAATTGGAAGTTCCTTTACTATGTGTAAGATAGAATCTCTTTTACCCTTCTTTTCTTACTTATTTTCAGTAGGGTGTTTCCCCATTTTTTCGCCGTGGATGAATTTAACAGCGGTTTTACCTCTGTTTTTTAACATTAAAGACCACAGAAACAAAAAAGCTTAAGTGGACTAGCCATTCACTATACTTCGCATCTGATTTTGAGTGGTTGGGGCAAATTATCAATGATATATCTATAAATTTGATGCATTTCTGAATCCACGATTGAGTGATTTATTATAAAAACGTGTTAAAGCCCCGCTAATTTTTCCTGTGTTTATAAAGAACTGACAAAAAATTGCCAATTTAAGTTTTCATTCCACATACTGAACCTCTTTTCTAATAGTTTTTAAACAAAATTCGTGTAAAATTGCGCCTCTTCTGTTACCCCGAAAAAAATACCAACCTGTCGAGTGCGTAGGTATGCCCGCAGCTGATCTTTCATTGATTTCGATAGCCGAAGAATAAGCGTTAAGTTTTTATAGTTATCAAGATCAGTGTATTGGTAAATTCTTATATTAAAGCTTAGATAAATGTTGTAAAATGACATGGAAAATAACATTAAATCACTTACTTTTAAAAGCACCCAAAACACTTTTTAGTTATCTGAGGATCTTCTAAAAGAAAAACCTTCGAAAACACAATTTCGTTAAAATTCACTTCTGTGATACAAGTGCCAGTTGGTGTACATTTGATCTTCAACACGTGGTATAGTGAAATCCAACTGACAGAGCCCAACCGGCTGACAACGCAAGATCGTCCATAGTGTGTGAAATTGTTTTACTTGCATCTCAAGCGTATTAAAAATCACATTTTTGTTACTATGGACCCTTTTACAATCAAACAAATACTCCAAGTACCCTTCTGATGCTTTGGAAAAATTGACTTTTTCCCATCTTGATGGCAACATTTACACTCTGTTTTTTGTAGAAAAATCATTAATCGCCCTATCATTTTTAATACATGGAAAATTGTTCTAGTCGATAAATTGAATGTATTCATTTGTTTTGTTACCAATAAAACTATGAAAATATGTCGGACTGTCGGTGGTGGATTATGAATGATATATAAAAATTTAATACCCAAATTTATGTTCATTCTTTTCATATTATTTTCTATAGGGCATAAATTGGCATCTTGGTTATTTAGTAAATATTAATATGATGGTTATCCTACCTTTTACTGCTCAAATATTCAATCCGAATGGCCGTGGAAAAAGGTATCCGTGTACGCAGTTTCCTTCCAAATTTGTCTCTTTCCTAAAAAAGAACGGTATCATTAGTTTGTAAAGTACTCTTTTGGAAACTCTAACCTGCATCACCGTGAAATAGTCCGCAGAATAAAACGAGGTCTCATTTACACAGCTACACGCATCCAAATTGTCCGGGATCAGATCACGTTTTCTGTATGTTGGGGGTCGCCTAAATCCGAACCCGGTGTCCATGTTTACTCCCATCACATTCACATAACCTCAGAAATAAAATTTTTCAAACCGATTGGGATTAGTCGTATATGTTTTGGGGGTTACTGAAACCCGAATCTCAAGTTATTTAAAACTTCACATTCAGATTTTTAAATTCAGATCGAATATAATTGACAGAGAAGGTGATTTTGTCCCCTGACGGACAACAAAGCTCACCACGATGTTGTAATGGAACATTGCCTATATCTTGACACCAGCTCACTTTTTGAGTTATGTGATCTAGATAATTAGATATATTAAAAAATCATATGTGATAAAGTTAAATGGGACTTCAGATTCGTTTCAGAGAAACCCAAAAAGGATATAGGTAAACATGGTTGACCCTCTGTTAGGAAATATTTCATTTTTTAAGTTAAGTTAAAAATCCGGATTGTGGAGTTAAAAATGGACATGGATTCGGATTTTACGACCTCCAAAACAATAGAAAATCTGGTTCTGATCGCCACACAAGTTACTTTTTGTGTCTGTGTCAATAATAGTACAAGTCACTGAATTAGTTGTTTTTTTAATACAGTACAGCGAAACTAAAAATTGATATTTAGTGAAGGCTTCGGAGTTGCAAAAGTACCCCGAAACCCGCTGAAGCATCAAATTAAGTAAGGATCATGGATTTGTGTCTAGGAATATTTTAACAGCAAGTAACCTGCTGACTGGACCAATTGCCTTCCGTTCCCTGAATGCATGACTGTCAAGAACAGAGAGATACGGGCAGACAGATGGAACGGCCAGTCACTACAGACAAAGAAGAGAACAGCCAGCAGGAGATCCTGAGGGTTGAGTCTCAACGGTGGCAACTTTTTCGATACTAGAGCTACATACGGTAAAACGAATTCAGATGCTGTCTGGAGATGAATCGAGCGTCGGCTGCTCTGGCTAGTATATTCCATAGTTTCTCCGATCAACATGAGCGAATGCCGGAGCAGTACCTCAATAAACGGGGTCACTGGACCGCGCGCGATATTTCCTTCCTTCCCATTACTTTCACACTGGCATTTACATCCTCTACGTTTACCACATGGATTGACCAGTTACCAGTTCGGGAGCTTAAGAACGTTCGGCTGGACGGTGCCTCGCTATGCGAGAGATACCGGGAGGAGAAATACCCTGGCAGCGGACAAATATAGGCGGTGCCGGTCTCGGACCCAGCGGGGAAGAATACGCCACCTCCCGCGATAGAAACATTCACGTATTACTTAAAGGAACTAATTGACCATAGCAGATGTACTCAGAAACACAAGCAATTTAGTAAAAGAAGGAGTTTGATTCCCCGTAGAATTCCCGTAAGAACGTTCATTGAAATTTGTTACAACCAAAACAAGTTTGCGATGGGCTTAAACAGAGGCCAGTCCAACCCTTGCTGAAATGTCCTAAAACCATACCCCAATCTTTATTCCTTCCCAATTCTGGCCGCTGAATAGTGGAGCAGGGGCGCGTACGCGGAAGATGCCGCCAACTGGTGGTCCTTCTTGGACAAACTTGACTGCGACGAGACGTGGATGATTGTTTGAAATATGAAATAATGGAGGATTACTCCGTACTCTCGTGCTGATATAATGTGAGTTATTACTTCGGGAAGCGCAGGCGCCAACGCCCCGGGCGCTTAGAGGACGCGTTGCATCAATTAAAGACGCGAACATCTTTTTTTTTTAAAAGGCGGAGTTCAAACGTCCAAAAATCACCCACCAGAAGCCCGACGGGACGCTGTAAACGAAATCCGGAGGAACTTCGTAATTGTCAAAAGACGACATTCCCACAAGAACATTCTTGCGAAATGCCCAGAGATATGGGATATACGTAAATTGATTTGCTCTCTCGGAAGGGAGCTCTTCGTTGAATGAACAACCACCCCCACCCGGAACAGTGTTTTTTGTGCCGATTAACGGGGCACATTCTCTTTCGGAGCAGGGGGCGGTGGGCTGTGGGGCGGTGAAGCGGCAAGTCGCATGGAGTCATGCGGCCCGGGCCCTTATTATGCCTGTCGTAATTATTACCGTACGCCTGGATTATCACACACAAATAATTAAGGTTGTTAATACATGCAGTACATCTCTCTCTCGGCTAATGAACGCTCTTCCGGGGGAAATGACGTAGGCCAAAGGAGATGTAGACCATTAAAATCGTGACTGCTAATAATCGAATTAAGTCGCCGCACTGCGCCTGCGGGCGTTCCACCGCCCTGCAGCCCCAGAAGACGTGGGGGTCGAGCCCCGAGGACGTGGAGAGTGACAGGCTTCTTTCTCTTTTCTTGTTTATTTTTAAGAAACAATTCTTTCGTATGTATAATAACAAAGTAGTAGTACTCAACTACTTTTCTATTATCACACTTGGAAATCAGCATTATTGTGCAATTATGTATACATTGCAGTATTATGTTATATTATACTAATATATGAATCTTGTGCGAACGGATTGCAATAGCTTGTGATGCATTGTGTTACGAGGAGTAACAGCTACAGTCGATTGAAAAAAGTTGTTAGCTTCGAATTATCACGTGGGTGACGAATTTTGAAACGAAACTAAAAGCTGGATTGATGCCCCCGATCATATCCTGGACTTGCTGACTTCCGCAGCTGTTCTGATTTGCCGTCGATCCTGTGGGGGTTGGAGGATAATGAATGTTGGAAACACAGAACATATGGTTGCGGGAAATCAGCGCCATCATTTTCTTTCAATCCTGTGTTGACCTTCGTTTTGGTCGTGTGTAATAACGTGATATACCAATTTGTATACGGCTACTCCCCCTCGCAGGTTTCTGACAAGCTTTGAGTTGTGGGCATTCTGCCCAAAAACTGTGGGACTTTTGCCAAAAAACATTTCAGTCCAAGGCCTGTGTATTAAAGTTTATCTGGAGTTACAAAAATGAACAGAGAAACTAAAATTGAATCTGAGAATTCTAGATTAGGAAAAAGAACGTAAGTGAACGATTAAGTGTAATATTACGCCATTCCATAAAACCTGACAATTCTAGATAAGATTTATTTTGGTTTTTACTTTTTCGCCATCAACGCAGTTTATGAGAAACTTATTTACGATACATTCGAAAAATGAGGATTTTTCTCGGGGAAAAACTCTTAGGTGCTTATGTAGCCCTTGATAACAAAAATTGTTTACGGTATAAAATTTCTTCAACCATTCTAGCACGGTAAACTATTTACGAGAATAATGAGCCAAAAAATATATTACTCCGTTGGATCTGGCTGATATCCGCGGGCGAATTGGAAACATATTGAGGGAGGGGGGCTACTCTACATGAAAAGCCCTCAACGACTTTTTCAATATATTCTAAAAAAATCTTCAATTTTTTCTCAAGTAGCGTAAAAGCTACATATGCTTATAAAAGTCGCGCAAATTCCATTTAATTCGTTGAACTTTTTAAATTTTTCAAACATTCCAAAAAGAACAATAAATATTTCCGCATGTTGTGACAGGTCTTCAAAAAATGTTACAATCTCAAAAAATAGGTTTTTTCTTATGATATGTGTCATCCAAAATCAGACATAAGATCAGATTTCCATTAAAAACCTCTATTTCTAAAATTGCAGAGGGTTCAAACTTTCTTTCTGGAACGTTTTCCATGCATTACTCAGCTGTCAGGAGAAGTCAAGTGGCCTCTGAAAACTTAAGTACCTGAGTTTTGCAATCCTAACATTTCGTGTTGGTTCAAGTTACTATTTCAATATTACATAGCGTTGACAAATTTGAAAGAACGTGTTCTTATTGCATTTGGTTTAATCAAATGAATATGGGGAAGATACCACCCTTTATGCCGTCTTTTACCTAAGGAAATCATTCGTCTTTGGTCAGAGAAGCGAGATAGATGGACATATCTTCAAGGGGTGGCTCTGACGGCGACCAACAAGGAATGTTCTGTGCGATTGCGAATATCCTGTGTAATACGTGCAAGCACGCGATAGCTGGCCATTCCTTTTATAAGCACCTTCACCTCTACCAACCGGGATAAAACTCTCCTCGGCGACTTTAAAAAGAAAAAAAAGGGGGGGGGAACAGCGTTGCCTCTTACACAAACTTTTGAAGTATGTGCGCAAACCCCGAACAGACCCCCCCCCCCGTCACGAAATAAAGATTTAGTGTTTCTTGATGTTACGTTTCTTTCCTAACAAAATTTCCAGTCTAAGAATTTTTACCAAAGAACATGGCGAGTTACAAGCGCCGATGGTAATATTCGTTCTGAATATTTTATTGTTAATTTTACATATTAAAACTAGTTTAGTCAAGAGTCTCCCCAATATTTACATATTTGTGGTTGAGCATCAGGATGTTAATAGTTCTCCGGAAAGACATCTTGAAAAATTAATAAAATAAACTATTAGTCTCACAAATGAACTAACAAAACAGCAAGCCTACGGAACCGCGCTAAGTAGCCATAGTGTCAGCTAACCCCTCTAAAATGTCCAACTGAGCTGCTTCCCTTATTCGCCTTGTATTGCCGAACTAGGGGTGCAGGCTGCTAATAACCGAATTTTGTTGATTTAGAACTCGAATGCGCGTAAAATCTAAGGTAATTATTTTTTGAGGAGCCACCGAATAATTTATTTCTACAAAAAGGAATTTATATTTGAAAAACACAGCAACAAATTAGTAGTTACATTGTTTTCATCTACTATTGTCTTTCGGGACTGTATTATGGGCCTATTATTATTATTATAATAGTATTAAATTATTATTATTATTATTATTATTATATTATTCATTATTTATCCAATGTTTATTCTCAAAGTTTTTTGGTTTCACCCTATGGCAATACCCACCACGATACAATATTCAAAAGCAATCGTAACAAAAAGGGCATTATTTAAAAATCTACAAAACCAAATTAGGGGCGTCTAACAATAAACATAAGATAACTGCTTTCAGATATGTAAACTTATAAAATACGAGAGTTTTCAAATGCTAATAGACAAATACAATATAAGAGTGAGCTTTCAAAACCCAACATGTCCTCCCATGGAATCTCTCTGACTAGTGAGCCACCGTACTCTAATCATTATTATAATATTATTATTATTATTATTAGTGTATTCCCAGTTACTATAGCCATAAATATAGCCCATTTCAGTGGGTATTGCAGGCAAAGGCTCATGCCAGATTTAGAGACAGCTGTCTGGAACATGAATCCAAATCAGCACGCTTTTGATGCTAGCTGTTGAGGCTGCGTAAAAATATAGCTTGAGATTTTGCGGAGAGCTTTTGGAGAAACAAAAAAAACTGCAAGCATAAAACTGAAATATACGTCTTTCTACATCCTTGTCACAAGGGAAGTTTCTGGAAAACCGAACAGACTTAATACAAGTCGAGTAGTATACTTGGTCTCGTGAAACATCATTGAGAATATTGAAGAAATTTGCTCTCTAGTGTTACCTTTGTTCTGAAGCGATAAGTGAGAAAACGTTTTCCTTGGAGCTTGTTATATTACTCGTGTGTAATAAATAGATTCGCGCGGGGATCGCTCCCAAAACACCTTCGGAGAAATAAGTCCCAACACGTTAACGTATTACTTAGCCTTCTACAAATGGCGGACGCGAATCCGTTTGTGGAACAATTCGCTAAGCGGCTTCTGATTTTTTCTACAAGGAGTATGATTCTGTCGCGAACGTATTTATAGAAAACCATAAATTACATTTACGATACTTTGGTCGGGGACCCAATGGCCGTAAATGCTTCCATAGTGCGGTGCCCCGGATATAGATTGGGGATTATAAATATTCCATTAAACAAGTGATATTTCGATAAAGTCTGTGAAAGAAGTTCAAGTTCGTTTTACAATCATAAGTATATTAACATTCGGAATAAAAAAACATAATTCTTGCTTATGTGAAGAGGGAGATGTTCTGCCTGGTGTGGTTAGAAATATAATCTCTCAAAAAAAAATCTCGAAGGCGGCGACGTTTGAAATGTATGTTCTTGCTCATAAATTGAACCCCAATAGAAATGTTTGAAAAATGGATTTGAATTCCACGTACGGGCGCCCAAAAAAATTTGAATTAAATTTTTGCCGGCGTATTTGCCGAACAACAAGGAGTCATTAAAATTCCTTGAGCAACAGTTTACACACGTAGCCTATGACAGATTATTACACTGAACATATTTTACATATTATTTGAAACTATTACAGTTTTCTTTATTCTTTCAAGTTTCTTATCCAGTTCAGTCTGTTACAGGTTACCCCACTATATTTCTTATCCTATTACAGACAACCAACCTAATCCACGAACCAGACCTTAATCACACTTAAGCACGACAACGAAACTATTTTCCACAATCTATTCTCTCTGGCTTCATTGAACGCCTTTCATTGAACGCCTTTCATTGAACGCCTATCATTAAACGCCTATCATTGAACGCCTATCATTGAACGCCTATCATTATAGGACGCTTTTCATCAGCACTTTTCGTTAGCACTTTTCACTGACGTGTTTCACTAACGCTTTTCACTCGCACTTTTCACTAGCACTTTTCACTAGCACTTTTCACTAGCACTTTTCACTAACACTTTTCACTAGCACTTTTCACTCGCACTTTTCACTCGCACTTTTCACTCGCACTTTTCACTCGCACTTTTCACTAGCACTTTTCACTAGCACTTTTCACTAGCACTTTTCACTAGCACTTTTCACTAGCACTTTTCTTAGCACTTTTCACTACACTTTTCACTAGAACTTTTTCCACTTAGAACTTTTCACGTAGAACTTTTCACTAGAACTTTTCACTAGAACTTTTTCACCTAGAACTTTTCACTAGAAACTTTTCACTAGAACTTTTCACTAAGAACTTTGTTCACTAGAACTTTTTCACTAGAACTTTTCACTAGAACTTTTCACTAGAACTTTTCACTAGAACTTTTCACTAGAACTTTTCACTAGAACCTTTCACTAGCACTTTTCACTTCATTGAAATCTATTTAAACACTATATTAGTCACTATTAATTTTATTTTATACACATGTAACGTTCCATCAAATGTATTAACTACCCTGGTAGTTCCACTTATCTCTGCACTATGTCATTCTTGTTTACTAGCATGTATTCTAAACACGTCACATTGCGAAGATTTTATCGACCATTCTTTTTCCAGTCCTGGGATACTGTTGTTTAGGGATCACTTGTGCAGGTCCATCCGTGTGGGAACTCGGAATCCACATCTCCATTTTATTGTTCTTGATTATCTGTTCTCTCTTCTTGATTCGCTGTTTTTTTCCTAAGACCTTGATTTCTTATTTGTACCTGTGCGGAGCACAATTTTGTATGCTGCTCTCCAAAAGTCTTCCCAGTAAACTATTCTGTCCGATGTGCCTGCTCTATACTTTTGAAACGTAGTAATGATTTCATGCAAAATTTTGGAATGACAGTACAGGTACAATGGATAGCCCTTTTCTTCCTGGGGCTTTTCCAGCTTCGGGGAATGTCGATTTCGACTCTCTGCGCCTGGTATCCTCTATGTCCCTTATGGGGACATATATTACACTATACACGTTTGCGGGCTCCTCGGACTGTGATCAGCAGACTCACAAGCTTCTCATCTTACTGACTTGTCTGTATTTCCAGTTGATACGAAATGTGCAGAATACACTCAAATAGCGTTAGACATGAATGAACAGATATTCAAGCGGAAAGACATTCTTCCTTCTTTTTAATTTCTCGCTTTATTTTATAGATGGCTCTTGATGTAACATTATGCACACCTTCTTAATTGTACATCGTAAACAAAAGAAATTGGAAGTTCCTTTACTATGTGTAAGAAGAATCTCTTTTACCTTCTTTTCTTTACTTTATTTCAGTAGGTGTTCCCCATTTTTCGGTGGATGAATTTAACAGCGGTTTTACCTCTGTTTTTTTAACCTTAAAGACCACAGAAACAAAAAAGGCTTAAGTGGACTAGCCAATCACTATACTCGCATCTGATTTTGAAGTGGTTGGGGCAAATATCAATGATATTCTATAAAATTTGATGCATTTCTGAATCCACGATGAGTGATTTATCTATAAAACGTTGTTAAAGCCCCGCTAATTTTTCCTGTGTTTATAAAGAACTGACAAAAATTGCCAATTTAAGTTTTCATCCCACATACTGAACTGTTTCTAATAGTTTTTAAACCAAATTCGTGTAAAATTGCGCTCTTCTGCGAAAAAAAATACCAACTGTCGAGTGCGTAGGTATGCGCAGCTGATCTTTCATGATTTCGATAGCCGAAAGAATAAGGTTTAATGTTTTTATAGTTATAAGAGTCAGTTATGGTAAATTCTATATTAAAAGCTTAGATAAATGTGTAAAATGACATGAAAATAACATTAAAATCACTTACTTTTTAAAAGCATCCCAAAACACTTTTTAGTTATCTTGAGGATCTTCAAAAAAGAAAAACCTTCGAAAACACAATTCGTAAATCACTTCCTGTGATACAAGTGCCAGTTGGTGTACATTGATCTTCAACACGGGGTATAGTGAAATTCAACTGACAGAGCCCACCGGTGACAACGCAAGATCGTGTATGTGTGAAATTGTTTTACTTGCATCTCAAGCGATTAAAAAAATCACATTTTATGTACTATGGACCTTTTACAATCAAACAAATACTCCAAGTAACCCTTCTGATGACTTTGGAAAATTGACTTTTTCCCATCTTGATGGCCAACATTACACTCTGTGCATTGTAGAAAAATCAATTAATCGCCTATCATTTTTAATACATGGAAATTTTGTCTAGTCGATAAATTGAATGTATTCATTTGTTTTTTAGAATAAAATATGAAAATATGTCGGACTGTCGGTGGATTTATGAATGATATATAAAAATTTAAATACAAATTTATGTGCCATTCTTTTCTATATTTTCTATAGGCATAAATTGCATCTTGGTTATTAGTAAATATTATATGATGGTTATCCTACCTTTTACTGCTCAAATATTCAATCCGGAATGGCGAA
This sequence comes from Gryllus bimaculatus, assembly GCA_017312745.1. Taxonomy (NCBI): domain Eukaryota; kingdom Metazoa; phylum Arthropoda; class Insecta; order Orthoptera; family Gryllidae; genus Gryllus; species Gryllus bimaculatus. Next base: position 2,986,156 of record BOPP01000027.1, on the reverse strand, counting down.
AAAGGTATCCGTGTACGCAGTTTCTTCAAATTATTCTCTCTAAAAAAGAACGGGTATCATTATTTGTAAAGTACTCTTTTGGAAACTCTAACCTGCAACACCGTGAAATAGTCCGCAGAATAAAACGAGTCTCATTACACAGCTACACGCATCCAAATTGTCTGGGGGATCAGATCACGTTTTCTGTATGTTGGGGGTCGCTAAATCCGAACCCGGTGTCCATGTTACTCCATCACATTCGACATAACCTCAGAAAATAAAATTTTTCAAACCGTGGGATCAGTCGTATATGTTTTGGGGGTTACTGAAACCGAATCTCAAGTATATTTAACTTCACATCAGATTTTTAAATTCAGATCGAATATAATTGACAGAGAAGGTGATTTTGTCCCCTGACGGGACAACACTCACCACGATGTTGTATGGAACATTGCCTATATCGTTGACACCAGCTCACTTTTGAGGTAATGTGATCTAGATATATTAGATATATTAGAAAAATCATATGTGATAAAGTTAAATGGACTTCACATTCGGTTTCAGAGAACCCAAAAAGATATAGGTAACATGGTCTGACCCTCTGTTAGAAATATTTCATTTTTTAAGTTAAGTTAAAAATCGGATGTGGAGTAAAATGGACACTGGATTCGGATTTAGCGACCTCCAAAACATAGAAAATCTGGTCTGATCTCCACACAAGTACTTTTTTGTGTCTGTGTCAATAATAGTACAAGTCACTAATTAGTTGTTTTTAATACAGGTACAGCGAACTAAAATTGATATTTAGTGAAGGCTCGGAGTTGCAAAAAGTACCCAAACCCGCTGAAGCATCAAATAAGTAAGATCATGGATTTGTGTCTAGGATATTAACAGCCAAGTAACCTGCTGACTGGACCAATTGCTCCGTCCTGATGCATGACTGTCAAGAACAGAGATACGGGCAGACAGAGGAACGGGCAGTCACACAGACAAAGAGATGAACAGCCAGCCAGGAGATCCTGAGGGTTGAGTCTCAACGGTGGCAACTTTTTCGATACTAGAGCTACATAGGTAAACGAATTCAGATGCTGTCTGGAGATGAATTCGAGCGGTCGGCTGCTCTGGCTAGTAGTATTCCATAGTTTCTCCGATCAACATGAAGCGAATGCCGGAGCAGTACCCCAATAAACGGGTCACTGACCGCGCGCGATATTTCCTTCCTTCCCATACTTTCACACTGGCACTTACATCCTCTACGTTACCACAGATGACAGTTGACCAGTCGGGAGCTTAGAACGTTCGGCTGGGACGGTGCCTCGCTACGGAGAGATACCGGGAGGAAGAAATACCCTGGCAGCGGACATATAGGTCGGTGCCGGGTCTCGGCATCCAGCGGGGAAGAATACCGCCACCTCCCGCGATAGAACATTCACTATACTAAAGGAACTAATGACCATAGCAGATGTACTCAGAAACACCAATCAATTTAGTATAAAGAAGAGTTTGATTCCCGTAGAATTCCTGTAGAACTTCATGTGAAATTTGTTACAACAAAACAAGTTTGCATGCTTAACAGAGGCCAGTCCAACCCTTGTGAAATGTCCTAAAACACTACCCCAATCTTAATTCCTTCCCAATTCTGGCCGCTGAATAGTGACGCAGGGGCGCGTATGCGGAGATGCAACTTGGTGGCCTCTTGACAACTGACTGCGACGAGACGTGATGGATATGTTGAAATATGAAATAATGGAGGATTACTCCGTACTCTCGCGCTGATATTAATGGAGTATTACTTCGGAAGCGCAGAGCGCTCAACGCCCCGTGGGGCTTAGAGACGCGTTGCATCAATTAAAGACGCAACATCTTTTTTTTTTAAAGGAGTCAAACGTCCAAAAGAACAACCCACCAGAAGCCCGACGACGCTGTAAACGAAATCCGGAGAACTCGTAATTGTCAAAAGACGACATCCCACAGAACATTCTGCGAAATGCCAGAGATGTGGGATATACGTAAATTGATTTGCTCTCTCGAAGGAGCTCTTCGTTGAAGGACAACCACCCCCACCCGGAACAGTGTTTGTTCCGATTACGGGGCACATTCTCTTCGGAGCAGGGGGCGGTGGGCTGTGGGCGGTGAAGCGGCAAGTCGCATGGAGTCATGCGGCCGGCCCTTATTCATGCCTCGTAATTATACCGTACGCCTGATTATCACACACAAATAATTAAGTTGTTAATACATGCAGTAGCACCGGTAATGAACGCTCTCCGGGGAAATGAGTAGGCAAGGAGAGAGAGCCATTAAAATCGTGACTGCTAATAATCGAATAAGTCGGCCGCACTGCGCCTGCGGGGTTCACGCCCTCAGCCCCAGGACGTGGGGGGTCGAGCCCGAGGACGTGGAGAGTGGACAGGCTTCTTTCTCTTTTCTGTTTTATTTTTAAGAAAACATTCTTTCGTATGTATAATACAAAGAAGTAGTACTCACGAACTTTTCTAAGCACACTGGAAATCAGCATTATTGTGCAATTATGTATACATGCAGTATATGTTTATATACTAATATATGAATTTGTGCGAACGGATTGCAATAGCTTGTATACAGTTGTGTTACAGTAACAGCTACGTCGATTGAAAAGTTGTAGCTTCGAATTATCACGTCGGTGACGAATTTTTGAAACGAACTAAAAGCTGGATTGATGCCGATCATATCCTGACTGTGACTTCCGCAGCTGTTCTGATTGGTCGATTGTGGGGGTTGGAGGTGAATGTTGGACCAGAACAATGGTTGCGAATCAGGCGCCATCATTTCTTTCAATCCTGTTTTGACCTTCGTTATGGTCGTGTAATAACGTGATATCCAATTTGTATACGGCTACTCCCCCTCGAAGGTTCTGACAAGCTTTGAGTTGTGGGCATTCTGCAAAACTGTGGGACTTTGGCAAAAACATTTCAGTCACAGGCCTGTGTATTAAAGTTTTCTGAGTACAAAATGACAGAGAAACTAAAATTGAAATCTGAAATTCTAGATTAGTAAAAGAACGTAAGTTACGATTAGTGTAATATTACAGCCACTTCCATCAAAACCTGCACAATTCTAGATAAGATTTAATTTGGTTTTACTTTTTCGCATACAACGCAGTATAGAGAAACTTATTTAACGATACATCGAAAATGAGATTTTTCTCGGGAAAAACTCTTATTTCTGTATGTAGCCCTTGATAACAAAAATTGTTTACGGTAAAATTTCTGTCAACATTTCTAGCACGTAAACTATTTACAGAATAATAGCCAAAATTGATATTACTCGTTGGATCTGGCTGATATCGCGGCGAATTGGAAACTTATATTTGAGGAGGGGGGTACTCTACATGAAGCCTCAACGACTTTTTCAATATATTCTAAAAAATCTTCAATTTTTCTCAAGTAGATAAAAGTACATATGCTTATAAAAGTCGCGCAAATTCCATTTAATTCCGTTGAACTTTTTAAATTTTCAAACATTCCAAAAGAACAATATTCCGCATCGTTGTACAGTCTCAAAAATGTACAATCTCAAAAATAGTTTTTTCTTAATGATATGTGTTCATCAAAATCAGACATACGATCAGATTTCCATTAAAACCTCTATTTCTAAAATTGCAGATGTTCAACTTTCTTTCTGGAACGTTTTCATGATTACTCAGCTGTCAGGAGAAACGGTGAAGTCAAGTGCCTCTGAAACTTAAGTACCTGAGTTCGAATCCTAACATTCGTGTTGGTTCAAGTACTATTTCAATATTACATAAGCGTTACAAATTTGAAAGAACGTGTTCTTATTGCATTTGGTTAATAAATGAATATGGTAAGATACCACCCTTATGGCCGTCTTTTACCAAGGAAATCATCGTCTTTTCAGAGAGCGAGATGTGGACATATCTTCAGGTGGCTCTGACGGCGACCAAAAGGAATGTTCTGTGCGATTGCGAAATATCCTGTGTAATTACGTGCAAGCACGCGATATCTGCAGCCTTTTATGCACCTTGACCCTACCAACCCGGGATAAAACTCTCCTCGGCGACTTAAAGAACAGCGTTGTTCTCTTTTGAATATGTGCCAAACCGAACAGTCACGAATATAAAGATTTAGTGTTTCTGATATATACGTTCTTCCTAACAAATTTCCAGTCAAGAATTTTACAAAGAACATGGCGAGTTACAAGCGCGATGGTAATATTCGTCTGGAATATTTTATTGTTAATTAATATAAAACTAGTTTAGTCAGAAGTCTCCCCAATATTTACATATTTGTTTGAGCATCAGGAGTTAATACGAAAGACATCTTGAAAATTAATAAATAAACTATTAGTCTCCAAATGACTAAAAACAGCAAGCCTACGGAACCGCGCAGTAGCCATAGTGTCAGCTCCCCTCTAAATGGTCAACTGAAGCTGCTTCCCTTATTCGCCTTGTATTGCCGACTAGGGGTGCAGGCGCTGTACCCAATTTTGTGATGTAATTGAATGGCGCGTGAATCTAGGTAATTATTTTTTTGAGGAGCCACCGAATAATTTATTTCTACAAAAGGAATTTATATTTGAAACACAGCAACAAATAGTAGTACATTGTTTCATCTCTATTGTCTTCGGACTGTATATGGCTATTATTATTATTATTATTATTATTATTATTATTATTATTATTTTGTTTATTCTCAAAGTTTTTGGTTTCACATGGATACCACACAGATACAATATCAAAGCATGGTAACAAAGGCATATTTAAAATCTTCAAAACAAATTAGGGCATTCTAACATATAAACATAAGATAACTGCTTTCAGATTGTAAACATAAAATAAGTTTTCAAATGCTAATAACAAATACAATTTTAAGAGTGAGCTTTCAAAACCCAACATGTCCTCCCATGAATCTCCTGACTAGTGAGCAGGTACTATTATTATTATTATTATTATTATTATTATTATTATTATTATTATTATTATTATTACTATAGCCATTATAGCCCATTTCATGTATTGCAGGCAAAGGCCTCATGCAGATTTAGAGACAGCTGTGGAACATGAATCAAATCAGCACGTTTGATGCTAGCTGTTGAGGCTGGTAAATATAGCTTGAGATTTTTGAGAGAGCTTTTGGAGAAACAAAAAACTGCAGCAAAAACTGCTACACGTCTTTCTAATCCTTTCACAAGGGAAGTTTCTGAAAACGACAGCTAATAAAGTCGGTTAGTATCTTGGCGTGATAATCATTGAGTATTGAAGAAATTGTCAGTGTTACCTTTGTCTGAGCGAAAGGAAAACGTTTTCCTTGGAGCTTGTAATACTCGTGTGTAATAAAATTCGCACGGGGATCGCTCCCAAACACCTTCGGAGAATAAGTCAACACGTTCGTATTACTTAGCTTCTACACTGGCGACGCGATCCGTTGTGAAATCTCTCAGCGGCTCTGATTTTTCTACAATATGATTCTGTCGCGACGTATATAGAAACCATAAATTCTTAGAATTTGTCGACAATGTCTAATGCTTCCTGTGCGGTGCCCGGAAGGTGGCGTGATATTCCGATCGTCTTTGAAAGTAGTTCAAAGTTCGTTTCATCAAAGAATTTCATTCGGAAAAAATTAATTCTTGCTTTATGTGAGAGAGTTCGTTTTTGTAGAAAATTAAATCTCTCAAAAAATCTCGAAGGCGCGACGTTTGAAATGTATGTTCTTTGCTCATAATTAACCCCAAAGAAATGTGAAAATGATTGAATTCCACGTACGGCGCCAAATTTGAATAAATTTTGCCGCGTATGCGAACACAAGGAGTTCATTAAATCCTTGAGGACAGTTTACACACGTAGCCTATACAGTTATACACTGACATATTTTACATATTATTTGAACTATTACAGTTCTTTATCTATTTCAGTTCTTTATCCATTTCAGTCTGTTACAGTTACCCCACTATATTTCTTTATCCTATTACAGACAACCAACCTTAATCACGAACCTTACTTAATCACACTTAAACACGAACGAACTATTTTCACAATTCGTTCTTTCTTAATGATTGTTTTGGAAATAACATATCCGTCCTCGTGACCAATTTTGTAATTAAGTATTGGATCCGCTTTCCTTTGCTCTTCCACCATAATCTATCTTGAGCTACTCTAATACACTTTGTTCCGGCTGCAAATTGTATCTCACTGTAATGTCTTTTGTCTTCCCACGCGTCATTTCCCGATATGTGGAGCCCATGTAGTGGTGACTTGAGCCCATCTAGTTGTATCAATCCTGGAGATGTGATCTCCCCAATTCCATGTACGTTTCTTGGATATTTGTGCACTAAAATCCAAGAAACCATTACAATAGTGTTGACGTTATATGACTATTAGCCTCCTATTATTAACAAAAACTTTTCTAATTTATTATTTACCCAGTATTTGTGGGCGTGGACTTTTGTTAGCCATACGTCATTCCGATTGCCGACTGAGTTACATCAAAGGCTGCTGTCTCTGCAGCGACAGTGACCAGAAACACGGATTCCTATCAAAGAGACCACGGATCGCGCGATCTTTTCTTCCTTGTCTTTGTCCTTTTCTCTAGTATTACACTTACATGAACGCTTACACTTACATTCACATGAACAACTCTACCATCCATTACGGAAGATTACCGGGGAGCTTAGAGCTTTGGCTTGGGAATAATGCAGCAGGAAGAGATACTTCGAGAGCGAAATTCTCTGCTATCCGACTTATAGGTCGGCACGGATCTCACCATTCAGCGGGTCAAAAGATGGCCACCCTCCAGTATGAAACGTTAACAATATTTACGGAAATAATTACAATCCTTACTCGCAGTTGATCTGCCAGGAAACATCAATTGCGATCAATCGCTGTAGTCGTAGCCACATTCATTATGTCACATTGCACGCGTGACATAATGAATGCGCTACTCATTAATATAAAGCATCACACTCCAAACCTAAAATGTAAATAATAAGATATTTTACACTCTTGCCTTACTACGTAATACGTAATAAAGATATATAATTCTAATGCTGCTGCAGAAGTCACCGATTTTCCGACAAAAATAATTTTAATGTGGGCCTTGGTAACGAAAAAGTGAAAAAATCTTGTTCTCACATGCAGTGAAATAATTCCTCTTCATATTGTGTAGTAAATCATCCACGTTTTTGCGATCCTTGATAAATTTACTGTCGGGAAAGCGTCTGCATGATGTGGATATTAACGCCTAAATCGAACAAATATATTATTATGTCACCCAAATAAAATTTTGAAATGGGTGACAAATTTGAAATTTGATTTTTTTTGCTAGAGCACCCGAATTGTCAGAATCTGTCACTTTTTCTTTAATATTATTTTCTATTACAGTAATCCTTTGATGTACTTCGGAGACTGTATGTATCTTTCACTCTCTTAATTACCTAATACGTAAGGAAACTAAAGCAGGCGGTTGAAATGTATTCTTCCAATGGATGAACTCATGAGGTGATCATAAATGATCACAAATATACTTCGTAATGAGAATGAAAACAGAAATTAGATTGAAGGGAAACACCATACTAAACCTAGATTGCAATGTACAACAAACTCGCAAACTGAATGCATTAGTCTCGAACATTGCAACGGTGGCGTCGCAACACAAGGTGGCCCTAATGACCAAGGGTACACATTGAGCGTCGGAATGGAGACAGTTGAACGGCAACAGTCACCACAGCCGAAACCTCAGCCAGCGTATAAGCAAATAAACAGAGCCCGCTGGGTCCGATGTCTACTGAGACTGGGCAGCCTAGTCTGTTTGTGCTTTCACGTCATCATTCACATCGTCGCGCCGGCCGTCGCGCGGCGAGCCACGCGTATCCCTTGCGCCGCCCCGCGCTCCCTTGCGCTCACGCTTCTCTCACGGGGTCATTTGGTGAGGAGGCAGGGGAAAAGGGATGGGGAATGGAGGGGAAAGGGGGAAGGCAGAGAAAAAGAGGAGAGAGGGAGGAAGAGAGGGATGTTGGATATATGAGCCTGAATGCACGAGGAACTGCAGAACGAACAGCGGTTGATGAGTTGATTTTGTGTTTTCTGGCGCGTCCACTGCTACGGTAATGAGTATATTAAATGTAATTTACTAGAGGTGGCGGTGTTCTCCCCATTAGAATATAAGATTCAATGCAGACCTACATGTCCGCTTGATGGTGTTTCCCTCCCCAGGTGTCTCCGACAGCGAGGCACCGCCCCAGCCGGGACACGTTCTAAAATCTCGACTGGTGCGCCCGTATCGGGACAACCTCTAAGCGATCTACTAGCCTCCCTGCATGTGCGGAACTGTATGTTTTGGCGTGTGTGGGTAAGGAGAAGGGAAATGAGGGGACGAGGATGAAGATGGGAAGATCGCTCGCGTTCCGTGGCTCGTTTGTCAAGGCACTGCTCCGACACCCGCCTGACATTGATTAGAGAAATCACGAAAAAGTACCGATCAGGGCAGCTGTGGTAGCTATGAAATGTGCTGTTGGAAGGTCGTGTGGCAGTAAAAGTTTGTAATTTCCGCGGCGCGCAATACGGTTTTGCAATTTGAGTGACTAGGGAATAGGGAAGTCGCAGTAGACTCCGCGCGCTCGCTCGAACAATCACACATCTGCAAATGCACAGGAATAAATATACCTGGCCGCGACGCCCGTAGGACATTTATATCATTGGTGGGTAGAGAAACGCTATAGGATCTGACTCGGAAACGCACTGTCAGGCTCAAGTAAAGCCGCTAACAACTATTAAAATAAACCTAAAATACAAATTTATTAAGAATAACATATGCCATAATTAAATATTTTTTGCAAAATAAATGATACTAAAAATACAACCCACCGGGAAGATCAATCCTGAACAGGCAAGACCGAGCTCCGTGCTCTTATAACAGGGGAATGAAAGATGCCTGTACAGGGGGCTGCAAACTGCGTACGGGCAATTTCTGCGTACACAGTGGACCTAATCAATACACACGCTATAGGATTCTAAGAGCGCAGTGTATATAAACACTACGACACATAATCATAGGAATAAAATATTTTTTTTCTCAAGTTTTTTTCCTGCCAAAAACATGCCCAATTGCTCAATCTAATTATCATTGAATTGGAGATTCAAAGATATATTAACCTAATTATTTAATGAATATGTTCTTTTACAGTAAATTCATTCTCGCAGCCGAAGTATTCGAAAAGCTCTCAGATTAGAAAAGAGAAAAATCGTATTGGCACCGCCTATTTGACTAAATAGTGGAAGATTTTTTACTCTCGGACCACTATTACTTTTTAGAAGTTTTCCAGATAATAAGGAAACGCTGGTTTTAACAGAGATGGTCTTAAATAATTGGGAGAAAGCTGATAAAATATTGGTTATGCCTGTAAATATACATTTTATTCAAAATGTATAAAATGGATACACAAGCGCTTAAAATACGGAAGAATTTAAGGAATGAGTAGATTGAAAATCGATAGGCAAAGCAAATTAAAATAATAAATTAGCACATATAATTAATTAAATTCTCAAATAGAACAAAGAAGCTCGTATTTCTACAGGAATGCTCAAGTAACACAAAATCTGTCAATATCTGGCTTTTCAGAGAGCCTTAGAGGAAGGAGAACGTCTTCCTCACTCAACAACCTATTGATGGACGAGATGGTGAACACCTGTCACATCAGTCGCACCTGGTGTGTACCTCTAATCCCGTAAAGCGGAGACCGAACCCCGAGGAGGTCGCACCCCTACTCTCTGATCGGCCCTCTCGTTTCTCCCGCTCTCCGCCCTCGCTCACAACCTACCTCCCCGCCCCCCTTCAGCCCCGCGCTTCCGCCCCGTTCT
>BOPP01000027.1:2947459-2971012 GCA_017312745.1 Gryllus bimaculatus | reverse complement strand
CCGCCCCGCGCCCTTTTAATAAAGATCTTCCTACAAAATAAGTTCTATTCAGCGTCAAGATGTTAATTACCTGCATAAAGCTGACATTAAAGAAATCTATAAAATACTACTCTAAACGAAATAAGATCTCTATGAGAATATGTGGATCTAAAATACATAAATGATGGTAGTAATATGAATGATGGTTGTAATAACTGGTGAAGCTAAGCCGATGCAAACGGTATGCTACAAACGTTATTTTACTTTTAACTTCTAAATTTGTTTTACTACTACCAGACACTTGACACTTTGACACACGCGCAGCAGCACCGAGTGCTTTATGGCCTATCCCCTTCTGTATTTAGAGACTCTAGTCGCTCTGTGTGGTCCAATTCGAGGTATTAGCTGCTGGCGGTTTTTGCTAGCAGGTTCATCCACTGTGGTAACTTATCTACATCAACATCCACTGTGGTAACTTATCGATGATTGAACCATACGGATACATTATGCTTCAAAATTGTTTTAGACAACTTGATATTTTCATCATTGATTTTTTATTGAACTGTCATATTCTTACGTACAAGTATTTCACAATTTGCAAAGTTTCAAGAAACGTTCTTCCCATCTTCAGACAGTAGACGATACATTATAGGTATTATAGCAAACATGAAACCATCCTTATATCCAACTTACTTCAATGATTACACGACAATCAACCAAAAAATACTAAACCACGATGCAATAATTAATGAAACAGAAGAGTTTTCCAATTATAATATAAACGAACAGCACTTTGTGCTCTTACACGCCCGTTAACGAAAGAAATATTTTCTTCGCAGTAGACAAAATTTTTGCGTTGCTACTTTTTCTCTATATCACGTGAATTGCGTTTCGTACTACAGAAAAAGTATTCTAATGCTGCAGCAAAAAGTCGCGATTTGTCCTCTGAAAAAATCGTACTGTGGGACCCTGATATAAATAAGGATACATTTTGTTCCGATATGTTCAAAATTACTTCCTCTAACATGCAGCGTAGACAAAATCGACATAGATCTTTTACACCAAAAAAATGTCCGGCAGAAAACATTTGTATGTCCGTCTGTCTGTGGTCAAAGCTAACGCTTAAACCGTTCACATTACTTTCCTCAAAATTATTATCGCCCGATTGATCTTGCCACACTCGAGAACCGTCGAGTTTGAAACCGATTTGAACCGATATTTTGATTTACGACGCTCCTTTTTGACGTTTCAGCCTTAACATGTAAGAAGTTTCTGGAAAATGGCCCCATGAATTAAAATGTTTTCACGGAGAGAAAAAAAGACGCTTAAAATCGCATAGGTTTCATTTTCATTGAAACACAGAATTTTCGGAAACTGCAATAACTTTACTCGGCGTCTTCCTACACCTGCAATATTAAATTAGAGATTTTTTTCATTCATGAAATCTGTTCTTTAAAGATATCTTGAAATGAGATCACGTAAAATTTGTACACGTTAGCTTCCGCGGCTGGAGTTCAAGACTTCTTGGCTGTTCGGGTGACGCCGCGTTGTTAGCTGAGAAGGAGACGCTTCGCCTCTCATATCGCAGGCTTCCTCAGGGTAGTGACTGTTTTTGTCATCATGTACAATTTTCCGTAAGTATGAATTGTTGTAACGTAATATTTCATGAGTCATATACAGCTATTAAACAATTAAGAAAATAAAATTAGAGACTGCTCTAATTTTATATTGATTTTTCCTTCAAATAGAGCAAACGTCGCTTAAAAATGACACTGGTCCCACTTCACTAAATTACAATACATTATCATAGCAAAAGTACAGTATTTATGGTTTGATAATGAGGCTTTAAGTAAAAAGTAATATGTTTTAAGAAATTAGGCCTTTAAATCCGGTCATGTAAATTTAAAAAAAAGAGTAGTTTTCGCATTTTATGTGCTTGAAATAAAAGCAAATCATTTAAAAAATTAGCAGTTTATCATATTTTTATTATTAATTTTCATTATATAGTGCACTACATTAGAAAGGCAATGTCCACCCAGTAAAATGCTTTGGTGGACTTTTAATATTTCTTTCATTGTATTCAGTATATTATATTTTAGATTAATTATGGATTCTTATTGACTTAGTATGTCAGGCTAAATTACATCCAATTTTTTAAGAAAATAGATATTTTTAGAAAATAGATAAAAGAGATTTTTAAGAAAATATGAGTTGTTTAATAATGATGTAGCTAAAAATACACTTGTTCATTAAAAAGGCGAAATTTAAGAACATAATCCCTTAAATCCAGTTCATTATCATTTTACTTCTCCAATCATATTATGTATTTAGTACTGGGCGTTCTTTCTGAGAATATTCATTCTTTCAAAAGTGCAAGAAAATGGGACATCCGCCGTTTTTAAACATGTTTTGATATATCCAAATGAAAATTTGATGAAACAATATGGAAGTTATTTTGGGAAATTCTTTTTTAAACATACAATATACTTTCTTTATGTAAAACAAAATTGAGAAATCTACTCGTTTTAGTCATAAAAATGTATTTTGTCATAACTTTGTCCTTCGATAGCGTAATAGACGCTTAAAAGAATGGCATAATTCGTTTAAATATCTGATTTTTTTGAAAATTGCAAAAGTGCAATCTTTTTTTCGGCGACTTTTTACAATTCCAGTATTGAAGCTATATATTTTTTTAAATAAAAAATGTTTTCAAAGACAGAACTTGAAATAAAGTCATGTACAAGTCATGTACGTATTGTTTCGAAAATATGAGTTGTTTTCGCGTAATTTTGCGTGAAGTATAGACAATTTTTAAACAATAATTGTCTCAAAAAGTACTCCACATTCTTTTAATTTTTTTACGGATAAAATAAGGTACGCTTGGAATAATGGAGCAGGTCTCATTTTCGTTGAACTCACTGAATTCCCGAAAATTGCTAATTTAAAAAACATTGCAAGAAAGTATGTGCTGTTTAGCACCACTAGTTTATATTTGTCATAGGGACCACCCCAGATAGAAGTGTCAGGCACTTTTCATTTACCTTCATTAATTGATTAATTTTTATTTCTTTATGATCAAAAGCAGCAAAAAATATGACGTTTCCGAGGGAAAAAAACTAGATTTAGTGTACCAGGAGCAAATCCTCTTTTTTTCTAATGTTGAATTTTTCTTTTCCTTGCAATGCTTTTATTTCTACGTTTAATTTGCGAGTTTAATGTTTTTCTCATTCAAGTTGGATAAACGAGTGGAGCGTAATGTTCATCAACTGCAGAGTGTGCACCTCTTCAGAAGATAAAAAATACTTTCAAAAAATAATATTTTAATGAAATAAATATCCTTTAAATTTAACAACAACAACAACAACAACAATAATAATAATAATAATAATAATAATAATAATAATAATAATAATAATATTAACAACTGGTATACGAACGTACGATTTCGTTTAACAGATTATTTGTCTTTTGTTTGCTTTGCATCCAATTTGCTTTGCTTTACAATTAGTTGCAACTTTTACTTTATAAAGCAAAAGAAGTTCGACGTGAACCATTACAGCAAGGATGTTCAAAACATGTTATTATAATCATCAGGTATCAAATGTAGTGTATTTGGAGGAAGATGCTGCAGTTGACTGTTTCCCCTCACCGGAGTTCTCTCCCAGCAGCTCGTTAACGCGCATGCCCCTCCCCGTTGCCTATCCCCCCCCCCGACTCACCGCTTATTCAAATGAACACCATAAAAGTTATAACGCCGTAAAAGCCAAGCTCCTGCATGCCCTTCCAAATGCTGTTTCATGTAACATGACACAGCCGCCGTAAATGTGTCGACAAATTTTACAATGAAATGCAGGCGAATAAGCTAGTTAATACACGTAGTAGAGATTCAGTACACACACACACACACACACACACACACACACACACACACACACTTAACGATACCTACAAGATATGTAATTGAAATTAAAAATTATTTTCAGAAGTGCACATTGTGACTAGGCTGAAGATGTGCCGAAATAAAATTAGTGCATACATAAATGAGTTAGATTTCCTAATATATGAGTTTATATCCGAATGAAGAATATCGTCCATATGTCTCATTCATGAGGGATATGCCGAAGTTAAAGTAACAATTTTATATTCATGATCGTTTGTAGCACACTATTTGAATATGTTTAAATACTTAATCATTTTGTACCTGTCGGATCACATTCCTTCCCTTTTTAGTTTTTTAGATGTTCGCATATTGTACAGCGATGGTAAACCGACAAACTTCATAACTATACTAACTGGAATAAACCTATGAACTAAACCTGGAATACGCAGTGGCAAGCTACCGTGGTCCCATAATTCATAACGGATTCGTTTGTTTAATTGATTGGTGATACCGGGCGCGACAACTGCTAAGGTCATTAGACCTGTCAGTGAAGTGCATATTCTTATTGCGGGAAATTGTGGTGATCTTTGCCCGCTGGCTGGCGAGATCCGGGGCCGACCTGCGTCGGCCTGTGGCACCGCCGCAGCCGGGACAAGCTCTAAGCTCCCAACTGGTCTCCCAACACATGTGGTTGTGTGGTACATGTGAGTGTAAGTATGTGTAAAGGTGTGTAAAGAAGGCTGAGGATATGAAAGGAAAAAAGGAAGATTGCACCGGTTTGTTAGGGCACTGTTCCAGAATTCACCTGGTGGAGATCGGAGAAACCACTGAACCACGATACTACGGACCACCTATCAGAGCAGCCAGCCTCTAGAACTCTCGTCCAGAAAGCCGCTGAATTGGACCTAGCCATGAAGGTAGTGTCGAAAAATCCTCCATCGTCGGGACTGGAACCCTAGGACGGCTTGGTCAGAGGCACTGCAGCAACATCGATTGATGCCCTGGGCGACCTTTATCGGTATGACTGTTTCGAACTATCGTAGCTGATTTCTTGTAATATGTTAAGATGTGCCCAAATATGCATGGAGCGAGTCTCGGCGAGTGATGCTTCTCCAACCATAGCGAATACGTGCATACTTAAACTACAAAATCATTAATTTTCCAGTGCTTACAATTTCTTTTCTTTTTTTTCATACCATTACGATTTTCTCCCACCCATTTACATAAAATGTTCTCCTGTTTTTTGATATTTATTTGGCTCTTGCCCAATGAAAAATAGAAATGTTTTATCACAGAACCCGATTTCTCGCTTTCCGCTATCGCCATCCTCACTCGACCAGTGCCAGATGCTCCTTTGACCTAACGTTCTCCAAAGCGAACTCGCATATAAAATAAAACTTGCCGCTGCAATTCATGTCCAGAAGAACCATGAAAATCATCTATTGCCATCTGAAACAGAAATCAATTCCCCCGCAAGATAAGCAGCTCTCAGCCATCTGATCTAAGAAATTTGAGGATTCATGGCGCAGGAAGATACTGAATCAAAATTGTTCCCCCTCGGTTCTTCTTATTATTTCATTACTGTTCAAAATCGCTATGTAGAGACAATTTTTTTTGCTTTTAACAAAAGACGTTGGAAAGAAACTTTTGATTATGTTGAGGGGCCTCAAAATAAAGATATAACTTCGATTTTTTAAAATGGCCGATAACATTAGGTCATTTTTACACATCCTGCATTATAAAATGAATAATTTTAACAGTGGTAAGCACATATCTGAAGCCACGAGTCCCGTTGAGAAGAGCGTTTGAAAATTAATTTAAAACAAATCATTTCATAGGGGAGGAGGTGTAACAATGACCTAATTTCATCGGCCACTTTAAAAAATCGAAGTATAAGACCAAAATCAGGGAACTATAAAACTTATTAGCCCACGATACATGGTGCAGACCTACTCTCACTTTATTTTACGTCCCTTTGTATAAAGGTATTGCGTAATTTTGTACATACCAACACCCGCAGCGGCCAGCGCAATGGCTAAGCCTTAGGGCTCCTGCGAGTGCGCTTGGACACAAATGATGGCGAAGTCGCCACATCGATCTCAGCAAGGTGTCACATACTTGCTTGATGTGTTTAACATCGGTGGGTTTGTTGACTCTATCGCAATGACTGCTCTGATCAGGATGATTCTGTGGTTTACTTGATCACTACCACGAGAATGCTGCAGCAGCAACATGTCAGGAACCGCGCGCGATATATTCCTCACATCATCATCATCATCATCATCATCATCATCCCATCATTCAAATTGGGTTAATTCAAACTGGGTCACCGTGGGGAGTATGCCCTGTTCAAACCTATCCCATCATAACATATGCCGGCGGGGAGACCTTGCGGAAACTACAACTCACCGAGAACTATCATTAGGAAAAATATGAAAGCAATATTGTAGATGTTGCTTCAAAGAAGAAACTACAGTGCTACAGTGCAAAGAAGAAACTAAGTTGCTGCAGTGAAAGTTGGCTCAGGGAATCAACTGATGTCACTGCAGTACCCGTGGTCAGGAGGTTCTAGTTTCAATTCCCGACGATGGTAGGATTTTCGATACTATCTATATAGCTAGGTCGCAATTTCCTCTGATCAGTAGTTCTCCATGGTATCTCCGATCAATACCACGTGAATACCTGTGCAGTACTCATACAATCAGGCCATGAACCGTGCACGATCTTTCCTTCCCCTTCCTTGCCCTATCCTCACCTCTTACATACACTTACACGAAATACATTGCCACACATGCCGAGAGACCGGTTGGGAGCTCAGAGCTGGCTGGAGCGGTGCCCAGCTGGTGGAGAGATACCTAGTTTGGAATAACCCCGCTAGCTGACAGATAGTTCAACGCCGAATTTCACCATCCAGCAGAAGACGTTTACCGGCACCTACCGACGAAAAAACACTAACTACACATATAAGGCCTAACAACAGTAGCAGTTGACGCGGTCGGAGAATTTTATCAGTCAACTAATGTTACTACACAATAGCACATACTTTTTACAATACTTTCTCTACTTTACTTCGTAAGAAGAGAAAGGATTGTAATCGTGCACCCACAAACGGCGAATTTTCGAATAAAACTCGTAATGCTACGCTCTGGTTACGAGAAGGAGGATAAATTTTGTCCCTATATACGGGAGTAAATTAGTTCCTCCATAACGTTGTGATCCATCCATGGATGAAAAATCCATGTTCTTTGTGCCCGTCATCGACGGCAAAAGTCTGTCTGGGAGCGTCGCCAGATAAAGAACAGTCTATACTATCTAAACCATATCCTGTATCAAATCACAAAGAATACTGTATGATTTGATACGAGATATCTTTGTAGAAGGAACGTTCACTTACTTCTCTGCCGGTGCTCGCAATATGATTAATGTTGATTGGATTCAATATCGATTATTATTATTATCTATTCGTGCCGCGGAAAATGTTTTATTACTTAATATGTGTAGTACTAGTTAACGGCAATGATGGCATACTGTGTGATTTGATACTGGCTATACTTAAGATGATTTGGCCCATACTTTCTCTGCCGACACTCGCACGGAGGATACTGTTTAAACCGATAACTAATAGTGCATCGGTTCATTCTTGTGGCAGAATTCCTTTAGGATTAATTTGCAAAAAATTGGGCATTACTGCTCGATTTTAATTTACTTTGGTTTGGATATTATGGCCACTAATTTCTCAGACGCGAGCTTTTGCTTACACAGAAATAGTCATTTTCACAACAATTTTGGAGTAATTATTATTTAAAATATATATATAGATGTAAAACGGTATACTGATTATTTATAATCAAAGAGCGAAAAGTTTTATATTAGTTTGGTGCTAATAATAGCATTCTTATCGGCTTTAGAATAACATTTTTATGAATGTCGAGAATACAGGATATTAAACGCCGTTCTCTATTATATAATGATTTTGTTAATAATTTTCCCCAAAGTCAAAGTATTAATATGATAAACTCACCCAATCATTTTTAAATAAAAATAGGAACTTTTTTACGAAAATGAACTGAGGCAAATTTTGTGTTTCAAAGTATGAAAATTACAAATTTTTTGAAAATTTTGAGCTATTCAATTTTGAGTTTGGATGAATTTGAGGTATAAAATTCTGGGACGTGGCTAGTGTTTTTCCTTGGAAGTCGGAGAAGAAAGATAACACAGGAACGTCAAGAATTTTACACAAGAGGAGATCGTGTCACATGGTTTCACCCCTGTTGCGAGTTGTAGCCCCCCCTCCCCCCTGAGCACACCCACTAGCGTCGCGGAAGCACAGTGGCTATCACCGGCACCACCGCCGCTGTCACCATCGTCATCACCATTGCTCTCGCCCCCACCCTTCACGATCCCTTCTTTCACGTCCAAAACGCTGACATTTATTTTATCTCCCCTGCTCACAGAGGATTTTCGTGGACAGCGGTTTTCAAATTCTTTTCCTTTCAACAGGTGTCTGTCAAACTTTTGAAACGCTTCTCAAGCGACGGCAAATGTTTGGTCTTTGGGCGGCGCGTGTAACTGCGCGTGGCCGTATGTGGCTGCAGGCGTCGTGTGCGATCACCGCTAGGCAAATCTCCATCCCCGCCCCCGTCCCCACCCCGACCACGCCCCCGCCAGTCACGGATGTCGCGGGGAGACAGTGACGAGGGGAGTCACGTGATTATTTTGCGGAGGAGACAGCCCGGGGATGTCATAATTAATCTACAAGCTTTTGTGTATTGATTGTGCCGACAGTCAGGCCCACCGCTGTCCGCACCCGCGCCATGAGTTTGCGCGACGTACGGTGACGACGCTTGCCATGAAAACGGTAGAACGGGAAGGATCGAAACTACTTCTATAAGACGATTAGATTTATGATGCAATTAGTTTTATTTGGAATATGAAAACGCCAACGTTAATTGTTAATCGGAAATTTCCAAAATCAAGAAAGTCAAAATAGACAACGAACTGACATCTGAGCAAAATTTGAGTAGATTCAAGTGCGATTCACGACAAAAAGTGAATGACACTAATAGACATTAGAATCAACAGTAGATGTAGCAATGACATAAGAGCAATAAAGAGTATGTGTAGATAAAATCGGTGTTTATATCTACCACTCCAAGAATAATGTGTGTCCCTCGTGGAACGTTTTCATCCCGTAGTTTTCTTACCATATCCCTAATACTACCAGGTTTATTCACGAAACTGCTCGTACGAGGTGGCCCGCGATCACCAGCTGGGGCAGTTCGACTGGCTGCTCGCGAAGGGGGAGATGGTGTGAAGGGAGAAGACGGAGGGAGACCTGTGAGGGAAAGCGGGTTCATGTGCTAAGAAATGGAAAGGAGTAAGACGGAAGTAAAAACTAAAAACATTTTTCCCGAAAAAAGGTAGCGCGAAAGATATTGAATTTCAGCTTATGACAGAGTACAACGATCGGCTTCGCTACTCCTTTGCATGTAAAAGTTAAAACGACGCTTAAGTCTCCTGATGTTGGCAGTAACATTGGTCACAATCCAAAATAGATGTTTGACTTTCAATAGAAACAGAGTGTGCATTTGAAACGTATAGCCTAATCGTTTGTAAATATTAATAGTCAATTCTGCACACACACCATAGTTTAAATTAGCCAATGGCTTCCCAGAAGTTTTATGTTGACTAGCCTAGAGATACTTGCCATGAATGAATGATTAATGAGGTCTGGGTAAACAATTAGGAAAATTTGAATTCTTTGGTATTCAACAAACGAAATGTAGAACGATGTGTCTGTGATTTAGTGACATCAAGGAAAACCGTTCACGGTGACAACTGATCGTACAAAAATCAAAAGGTAAAATGGAATGGAAACTTTTAAATTACATGATACTCGTAACTTCTCACATGAACCATTTCAATTTCCTAGATCTCCAGAAATGATTTTGAAATTTTGTAGCGATGTGACGAGTTAAAAGTGTGCTTAAAATGATGAAAACTGTTTTACTGAAACAAAAAATCAGTAAAAACAGTAATTAGACATAATTTGACAATGGCACACAAATATTATGCTGATTGTGGATAATTAGCAGGAACTCTATCAACGAATTCTTTTATGTCGTTTCTCTAGAGTTTTTTCTCTATTAATTGTATTAAATATTAGAAAAAATAAT
Organism: Gryllus bimaculatus; assembly: GCA_017312745.1. NCBI lineage: Eukaryota > Metazoa > Arthropoda > Insecta > Orthoptera > Gryllidae > Gryllus > Gryllus bimaculatus. The sequence continues at coordinate 2,960,977 of BOPP01000027.1, read as the reverse complement.
TAATATTAAAGGACATAATAGTTCTTTAATTAGAATTAAAACTAATCTTGCTTCACAGCATATACTTTCTCGTATAATTTGAATGTTTGAAATACTAGCTGAATCCATGCGAATATTTCGTCTCTTTTACGTTATTCCTTGCACCGGATCGCTTAAGTTTAACCACTCTGCCGCCATTTGAATAGTATTTTGTAATTTCTGTTTTTTAATGATTCTATCACAAAAAACTATTTCAACCTGTCTAGAGTAAAGAAATCAGTTTAACATTAAAAGGTACGTGTAAAAATTAATAAACTAATGAAAATGTAGTTAAGTAATGGAACACAGCAGCACCACGACTATCACTTCAGATACAGTCCAAGTCAGTAAAACTTTAAATTAGATTGCCCCCAGTTTGTATATTTTATATTGTTGAAGAGTTATGGGAATGATTGTTTAATTCATCATAATGTGAAGGAATAAAATCTTTTTTCGTACTTAGTACTTTTTGTTTAGTTTTGTAAAAGAGATTAGCGGTTAAGGTGTGTCCAAATTTATTTTTCACACACTTAACCATTCGTATTCTAGATAGTAATTTAACCATTTTTGTTTATTAAATTGTAACTGAAGTGACAAAAAGGGATTCACACAACGAAAATTACAAATGGCCATGCTCACATTGGGACTTTAACTCACAATATTTACGAAATGAAAGGACACTATGCTTCTAATTTTGCTTAAACGTCTTTCCTAGTCTATGGATCAACCTTTTCATGGCATATGATGTACTAGTTCTTTTGATTGAGGGGCTCTTTAATTGTTGAAGGCATTAAGACCTATGAGTAAAGATCTAATGAGTATATGATAAAGTGATGATTTGATCATGGATCATAGATTTGATCATAGTGAAATTAGGGAATATGAGGTAGGGGAAAAGGGTAAACCCGACAAAATGTGGCGAGATCCCGCTTCTACATGGATTACGAATCTTGGGCATAAACCATGACAATACAAGATCCGCCTCGTGTGATGTTATGTTGTAGCGATATCACACTACAAGGAACATCATCATACACGAAAATGATATTAACTTATGACAAAAACCTACATAAGAGGAAGACACTACTCTTTCATTTCCGTCCACTAAATTGCGTTTTACAAATTACTTCCCCGTCCTGTTTCCAAAAGTTTGAATATTTCAAACAAGACAAGCACATATTCTTGCTTTTTTAATTATTTTGACCCATAATTAATTCATTCTCGTACAAGAAACATATACCTTTTTAAATACAATGTCACGTACATTGGAAACAGTTTTGAATCAATAGTAACATAATTGACTTGACTTAAGTAATTAGTGCATATTGCGAATTAGCAATATCTTTCCAACTTTTAAAAAATCGTTACTCTTTCGAAGTATGAAATCCCACTCTCAAATATCCTTTGAAAGAGATGGCTTACCTTATCTTCAAGTCCAAAGGTAACACCAAGCCAACAACGCCTTTGCGTCCGCCCCTTATCACAGTTCTACCCCTCACCGCAACAGCGTTAACCGAGAAGAAATTTTTTTCAACGAAAACTTTTAATTATATTCTAAAGGAGGAATATCGAGTTCCTTTCTATAGACTGGATATAGAATTTCATTAATAATTTTTTGTTGCCCGCCAAAAAGGAGGAAAGGCACCTTCATTTAGCGCAGAATAGCTGTTTTGATCATGTTTACGTGGAGGTGGGCGAACTGATAGACGGTACAAAGCCGGCGACCGGAGAAGGTAGGCGAGGCGGCCGATCTTCTTGAGCTCCCCCTTTGGTTTTTTGCGAGTTCTTCTGGGGAATATTGGTGAAGATGTTTGACGCAGCGCTGGAGCTCAGCTCGGGCCGCTCTTTCATCTGACGGGCCCCAACCTTTAAAGGCAGCGTGCGGTTGAAATGGCAGCCCAGCCTCTCGTGACAGGTGTCTGCTTGCGATTCCGCCGTGGCTCATCGTTCCAGGGATTGTTCGATGCGTTGTTAAAGGATTAGAAATACACAAATAGAAAACATATTGCATAATCTCTAATTTTTCATTACTATGATTTTGAAATAGGTAATACAGGATCTTCGAGGGAAAGTTAATAAGTCGCTACGCTTTTCGTACCTGTTTATCAGTATTGTTTTGCCAAGTTTCGTGGGTTAGGTGATGCATCTTGTTGAACGACTTCGGCTGTTTCGGCTTCGAAATTTTGAAAGTTGATGAAGTTCGATTTGTGGTCAATAACCAAATATGAGCTGGCGACTGATCAGTATAATGAAGATCCCATTCATTACAAACAAAAACATTAATGAACTTGATAATTGTTTTCTGATATAAAACAAGAAAATATATACATAGACTAATAATAAGTTACAAATTCGCTCCTTTTATTTTGTAACCGTCGTCCATCGTTATATGTTATAACTACGTATTCACAACGAAACTCTATCACACAAGAAAATAATCTTCGCAATATCTACTTAAGAAATATTGTGGCTAGTTCTTTCAAAAATACTCAGCGTTTTGTTACCATTGTACTAAAACGAAGATTAGAAACTCAGCTACATAAAAGTGGCAAGGACTTAGAGTATTGAAAATATAGATATTTACGAGAATATTCGTGCACGAAATTATTTTATTTATAGCATTGTCGTGCAATTCTTAGTGTTTTAACTACAGATGCTGTATTCTGTAGAGAAAACTTAAGGTTTTTTTTTTTTAAATTTCTCTTAACCGGGGTCGATGAAAGAGAAAGTTTGGGAATTCCTGATATAAATGTCGCATGCACAAAGAACTTGAACTAAGAACATCAATCAATTAATAAAGGGAGCACTGTTCATTACATTACAAACTGTAGTATTCCCGCATCATTGGAGGGGGGGGGGGCGTTTGTGACATGTTCCGCCTCTCCCTACGGAAGAGGAGTATTCGAATGTTCTTTCCCACCTGCATTGATTATTTAGTTTCCAGGCGCGTGAACTGCTACGGTGATTAGCTCTGTAAAATTAGTTCATTCTCGAATCTCAGGAGGGGGCAGTGTTCTGTCTCCATTGGATGGCGAGATCCGGTGCGGACTAGCATGTAGTGATTTCCCCATCTAGGTATCTCACACAAACAGAACACCGCCCCAGCCGGAACAAACTCAAAGTCTCGACTGGTCTCCCGACATGTACGTTAGTGTAGCGCATGCAAGTGTGTGAGTACGTGTGTATGTAAGCGGCGAGGAAAGCATAAAGAAGAGGAAGAAAAGATCGCGCACGGTCCGTGGCCCGTTTTTTAAGTCACAGCTCTAGCGTTCGCCTGGTATTGATCGAAGAAACCACGGAAAACAACCAATTGCAACAGCCTGCCGTTAGAATTCGCGTGTAGCTGGCTGGTCTCGACCCAGCTACCTAACTAGTGTCGAAAATCCTGCCAGAGTCGGTGGTCGAACCGTAGCTCTCGGAACAGAGGCACCTCAGCGAGTGCAATTGATGCCCTGAGCTACCTCAGTCGGTTTTCGCCTCGAGATTCGCCACATCTTGAGGCGCTGCTGAATGCTACCTGGACCGCTACTGAGACCGACCGCTCGGTTGCGGCTGCCCGACCCGAGCCGCTTGAGCTCCCACGGGCTCCCACCCATCATCTCTTGTCTGCAGGTTGCTGGCACCGGGCAGGTGCTGTCGACACTGTTCCGCGTTTCTGGGAAGGCCCCTTCATGCATCGCCACATAGATGTCCGAAGCGTATCTAAGAGCCAAGCAGCCAAAATGTAAGTTATTTTTCTGACCATCCGATCAGCTTGAACATATTTTGCTATCTTTATTTTGCGATAATGAAAGGTGTGTGAAATTGTCAAGTTATTGCTTACGATCCGAACGGCTACGTCCGGCCGATAGAATGCCAGCAAATGTACAGAATTTTCATGTGCCGTCTACTGAAAGCTATGCTATAAGTAGATATAATTCATTTTCATTATATTTTTTAATATAATTGTTACAACGGCTATTGACGTCAATAGCAACCGCTAAATAGCAACATACTAACAAAGTTTGTTATTTCTGTTACTGGCCGTGTGTCGTTCAATATTTTTATAATGTCATCTTCTTATAAGAAAACCCAATTACACCTGCAATGCCATTCTTGGAATAAGTGTACTCATTGGCCACCTTTAGCCACAAATCATTTGTTTTCATAGTTCTTCACGGATGGCGGACTATTAAATCATTAACGAATGTCAGCCGTTAAGAGTGGCTTTTTAATCTCTTAGGTGTCTTCTAATAACAACACAGTATTACGAAAAACTTTTTTTGGAAAATCACTCTATAGTTACACAGTCTCTGCTGCTAATTATTATTTCGTAACACAGCACTTAATATCCCACAAACGCGTCCATTCCTCTTTTCCTTCGTTCCGCTGCTAGAGCCGCTGCCCCCTCACCCCATGCTACCCTCTTGCACTTGGCGCCCGCGCCGCCGCCCGCGCCGCCGCCCGCGCCGCCGCCCGCGCCTGTCAGAAGCACGGCGGCCAAGTTGCCCACCAAGTTCGCGGACGCTGCCGGCCGCCACCCGCCCGCCGCGTGCTGCTGAAGGCTACTTGCCCGCCGCCGCGCCGCCTCGCGCCCTGGCCGCCGGCGCGCCGCCTACCTCCGCAGACTTCGTTTTCCGCCTTCGCCTCAACCCCGCTCCGCGGCCGGTCCCCCGCCCCCTCTTCCGCCCCCGCGGATGCCGGATACGTTTACGCCGCCGCTTCAGCACGGCTCCCCCTCGCAGACGCGGCGCCGCTCTTTCCGGCTGCGCCACCCCCGCCGCCGCCGCCGGCACTCGGCGCTGTTGCCTCCGTCGCTGCCGTTCCTGTTGGCCGCTCCTGCCCCTGTCCGAGCCGGCGTCGCCCCTCTTCTCCGTCCGCTGTCTTCGTCTCGTATCTTCGTCCCCTGTCTGTCTCCTCTCTGTCCTCTGTATCCGTTCCCAATCTCCGCCCTCGTCACCGCCCACCTGTCGTCACCCCCAGACTCCTCACTCCTGTATCCGGCCTCTGACCCATCCCTGTCTTCGTTCACCTGTTTTCGTCTTGTGTCCGTCCTCTGTCTCCACCCACCGTCTCCCACCTATCTCTGTCCTCTGTCCCCGGCCCGTATCCGGCCAGCGGTCCCGCCCTCTTTCCCCGTCTATCTCTCTTCGAAGTCTGTCCTCTCACCCTGCCACCACAACCTGTCATCCCCTACGTCTCCTCCCACCTGTCTTCCTTCTCCTGTCTTCGCTCTCCCGTCTTCGTTCTTCTGCGACCGGCTACAATCATTATCTTCTGATCTTGCTGTTTCATCTTCCGATCCTGTTCCTACGTGCTCACATTCACCTTTTGCTCGGCCAACATTATTTAGTTATTTAATTATACATGATTCCTTGAATCTGAACTTGAATTTATCAAAGAAGGTGAATGACAGGTTCATTAGATATTGCTCATACTTAAAGTGATACAATAATTGACAATAACGAGAGAATTGAGAGAGGGAATAATTGGAAATAATGAGGGAATTGAGAGGCAAGGGACAATAATTGAAAGACAGTGCGGAGACTACCGCAAAATCTTTAGGCCTCCCACAAATTCTACGCTACCTAAAGATAATTTGAAATGCTCTACACTCGGCACAAACTAGCTTCCGCCGACATTCTCGCTGAGTTTATAATTTTCGCCGTCACTAAATCTCTCCCGCGTCTCACGCGCAATTCTACCCACTAACTTATGTTCGTCCTCACCTTGTACCACCTTGCCACACTCCATTTTCCATGGTTTCTCCCATCAATACCAGGCGAATGCCGGAAGAGTAACCTAACAAACGGACTACGGACCGCGCGCGATCTTTTATTTCTCTTCCTTGTTCTACGCTCTCCCTCTACATACACATGCTCAATACCACTACACATACAAGAGGTAATAATTTGTTCCGGCTAGGACGGTGCCGGAGGAGATATCTGGAGTGGAAAATTCCCCGAGAGCCAACATGAAAGTTGGCGCCGGATCTCACCCTCCGGGAGAGGAGCACCATCGCCGTCCGGATAATGCATTTACTACATTAACGGAACTAATAACCGTAGCAGTTGTCGTGTTCGAAAACATTAATTGAATCGTTTTTGTTTTTCATAAATCCGTCAAACGCTCAAATCTAAAACACACTTTAGCGGCAGATTGTTTCAAGAAGGTAGACACACCGTATAGCGCATATTTATATGAAAAATAATCAATTATCAACTGCTTTAATAAATAAAAATATTTGGAAGTCAGATAAATTGGGAGACTTTTTCTTAGTTTTCTCCAGATGAGGAATTTGGCGTTTGACGGGTTTCTGAACTAAACGATTCAAATAATGAATTGCCACTTTCGGCAAAATCTCTTCCTTCGCCCCGTCATCACAAATAGGCTTCGCCTCCGTTGCTCTTTATCGAAACCTCGCCCCTTCCCACTCAATGCTCACTGCCACTAGTTTCCCCCTAGCGGCTTTCGTAAGGAAGCCAGAGAGCCAGCCAACCAGTCAGCCAACTAGTGAGCGGTCGGGTGCGAGGGTGGAACGGCGGGCGAGTAGGTCGTCAGGCAGGCGGGGGAGTCGCTGGGTGGGCGTTCCATGGGGCGGGTGAATAGATGGGGGAGAGGAAGGCGGGTGAGACGGAGGATTTTTGGGAGGGTAGGCGGCTGAGTGGGTGGCTGGGTCGGCGGGCTGGTGAGATGGGTGGGCGGATGGACGATTGGCGGTTGGAGAGCGGGCGAGTCAGTAGGTGGGCGGGCGGGTGGTCCTGTCGGAGGTTCGGTAGACGGGAAGGCCAGTCGGTGGTTGAGCTGGCGGGAGCGTCGGGGGTTGTGCGACCGGGCGAGTCGGTGGGTGCGTGGGGCGGGCGGGCGAGTCGGTGGTTGAGCGGGAGGGGCCGCGCTGCTCTCCGTCTGCTCCGGACGAGAAGCCGCTGCTGCTGCTGGATGTTGCGAACTCCGCGGCCGTTGTTAACGTCAGTCGCCGGAGCAGTGGTTGCCATCCGGAGCGGTCTTGTGACAAGCCAGGCCGCTCGCCGAACGCGCACTGCGCATTCATTAAAGCATTTTTGCATAGAAACTTATTCCTCGGGATGAGCGGCCCCGTGTTCCCGCGTTACATCGGCGGTGACTAGTTTGCGAGAGTTTCGTGCTGTTTCGCTGCAACATCGAGGGCGCTGACGTGGTTTGCGCACGTCGGGGACGCTGCAGTCGACACGACAGGCCGCGATCGCCAGCGACGGTGTACTGTGGTTGGCGAGAGCTTTTCGCGAAGTTGGTACATAAATGCGGCAGGGACTGTAACTAGGAGGCCGTCTGCTAGCTTTTCAATGTCGGTATCACGTCCCCTTCTTAGCTCAAATTTTATAGAGATGTCTCATTTCTTAAGGAATGTCATTTCAACGGCAAAATCAATTTTCTCGATCGATTTATTTGTCCATGTATTTCCTGTAGAGAAGGAATATAAATATCTTGACGCGCGAATTCCATCTCTGTAACGCTTGCACACATTTTCGCAGCGGATTCCAATCTCGAATCTCTGTCACTTGGATCTGATGGAAGAAATAAATATTTACGCATTTCGCAGTTTGTTTTAAACGACAAAAATGGGGATAATGACGACTCTTAAAGAATGATAAGCATTTTTTTATCAACATCATTAATGTCGTTAAACAATTTACATTTCGTGGAAAATAAAGTGTATCCCAAATACATGAGTAACAGCGCAGAAATACTTACTACATCGAAAAGTGCTCAGATCAGTAAAATGTATGGGGAAATATTCACTTCATGAATAAGGAATTTGAGAAACCTCACATGCCCACATCTTTGACCAGTGGATTTATTTAAAAGACAGCTAAATTCTATAATAAGGCTCATCATTGATGGAAATACCCCACGTGTCCTTCAATTACAGTTTGGAAAGAAGATTGAAATTGCTGTGAAATTCATAAAGTCCACCGGACCTCAACATGTTCTTTCTATTCCATTGTTTGATGTTAACATCCCATAGCTACTGAGCTTGCAGCATAATGTAAAAATGATGTGGACATTTTTTGTCAAAGAATTCAGCAGTGAAATATACTGTTGCCAGTGTATTTTATATGAAAATGTTCAATTAAAACTTTGATAAACGTTAGGTCACATTAACCCTTGCTGCAAATATGAAGAATTAATAGTAAAAGTAAAATATACTAGTATTAATAAAGTTACTGAAATCATATTAGTCGAAAAATATTGCGACACAACGAAGGTCAAAAAGTTTTTTTCTAAATTTACATTTTTATAGTCTCCCCAAAACAACCAGTGATGTTGTGATAAATTATTGCATGCACCATCTTGAATTCAACCCAAAGACGCTTTATTTTTGAAGAATATTAACAATTTAATGTTCACGACATTTGGGAAAAAAGCAAAATTAACTTACCACCAATGCTTCGGGTACAAGGGCTTCACGTGAAGCCGAAACCTCATATGAAGTTTGTGCTTTCCTGCTCCAGTAAAGTTATTCCTAATGTTATTAGTAGGGCGCGTATTTTGGTAACCTAAAACATTGCCAAAAATGATCAATTAAATGCTCTTAAAATATTTTTAAAATCCCCTAAAAGTAAAGTAAATTACGTTAAAAATTGATTAAAACCAGTTCAGAGGAACAAATCAAGCTTTTGAATACATAATCGAGTCTTCTTTAAGTGAATTTAGGACAGTCGGATATTAGTGCGCACAGTGAAAAGCAAAGTTTTTGTCAAGTGCTCATTCTCAGTTGCCTGATTTCGATACTTCATCGGTAGATCTTCTAACCATTACATTATTTTGAAAGAAACATTACATTTTTGTACCAGCTAGTGATGTAGGGTACTGAAATTTATTTAACTTTCATTGTAAAACATTTATTTACATTTGAAATATAAACATTCTGGTACCTAACCCGAGTCCCTCAAAGGTTCCTCACGCGGGCCCCCAATTTGTCATCTTGTAAAATAAAAAAAAACAATTAAGAGGCGCTCCCTATACCGTATGATGCCAATAAAAAGCAAGAACCTACTCTCAAGCCTATCAGTTTGAGAGAACAGGAAGAAAAAAGTGTGTATATATGACTTTCGCACTTGAATATATAGACCACATGCAAAGCATGTAAGACAATTTCTTGTGTATAAGAAGTTAAACTTGTATTTGTGTAAAATGATATTAAGTTATATCTATTTGCAGTTATATCGTTTATTTTTACTCATTGCTTCAAGCGTTTTCGAGGGGCTCACATTAGAAAACCATTTTTACAAATCTACAAAATGTAATGCGTACGAGAAAGTAACTATATTCTTAAATTACTAGGCCAATAATTTAATGTAGATCATGACATGTGTATAACTAAGTAAGGTAATCCGTATTTTTTATTCAATTTTGCAAAATTTGGATTTTAAATATTCGAAAAAAATGGTGCTTCCGTTTGGGCACTTTCCTCTATATAGTTGCTAGGATTTTGAATACATAATTGCGTGTATCGCTTGGCCATACTTAGAGTACATAATTCATATTCTTATAACCCTTTATTTAAGTGATATGCAGAAAAAATACTGAAGTACAACATCATGACGTTTTTCGGGCAGAAGCACAACGCCTTAAGATACAATGTTATCATATCATTTATGAAGAGGGAAAACAATTCAAGCCCACTTTAATACATTTCACAGGAATTTTATTCTAAGCTATCAAATGCTCTGTTTTACAGCGGGGGAAAAGTGCTGATTTTTGTATATTAAATGTAATATCTATCAAGGGACCGCTGTTGGTTCTGTGAGAAAGGGGACCAAGATGGGTAGTCGTTTAACGGGGTATCTTATATTTTTACAAAAATAGGTCAACTATTACTAGACGATTGGGAAAGTGCCTGTTTTGACAAAGTGACAAAATTTCATTTTCCTATTTTTTCTACTTTTCGTAAAAGAATTTGAAAAATAATTCACTGTCTTTTTAATGCATTTAATCTAAATCTCTTTCTCTTGAATAACAATAAAAGTTTGTTTTACTACTCATATTAGTTGTTTATCTTATGTCGACTCCATATGCAGTTAGAGTTTGCATAACACTTTCAATTCCTTTAGAGCGCGAAATCTCGTTTTCCTCAACCTTTTTGTAAAATTCAAAAATGAAAGTGATGGGTCTTGGTGGAGAGCCGAGCACAGGTTTCGAACGCAACACAAACATTCACCTGTTACGGAGCACATCGATAACACTGACTTCCGACATCAATTTTCTGCCACCCCAGATGTTCTTGTAAGCAGGAAAATTAAGGAATGTATGCATGTACTTGGCGCGACAGACCGTGAACGGGTGCATGCCTACCGGCGACGTCCGTGCCTCGCGGCAATGGGTTTTGGGGGTACGTGTGGTTAGTGCGCAGACATCCCCACGCCGTATTTCGGTCTTCTCAACCTGAGAAGTGCATTTTCTAATCGTCACGCAGCAACATATACTGGGACATCGCAAGGAAAACGCACACTGTAGTCTTGCCTCACTGGGAATCGTACCAGAGGCCGCGTAATGGAAAGCGAGCACACTTACCAACATCTAGCCACGAGGATTAAATTAAAGAATACTCTAGTTAATTTAAAGAATTAATTATTAGACTACTTCCAAATCCCCCGTCTGATGAAAAGAAAGAAAACCGAAATCAAGCTAGTAGCACTGATACCATATCATGCGCCACGGTTTCTTGTTACTTGATTCCCGGATCCCCCCGGTCACCGATTTCCTCGATAATGAATCTGAGGCACAGGACATGTCACACAAATGAGTTTGACAACGTTGCTAATTTTCACTTAAACTACCGAAAATTCCGTGTGCTGTGTGCTTACAATGTTTCTGAAAGCAATCTCTTACAAGACGTAAATTAAGTAATTGTCTATTAAGTGCTGGTCGGTAGTTGGGGAGAGAGGTCGTCGTTAATAGGGACGTAATCTGTTTACAGTGTATGGGTGTGTAGGAAGCAAATGTCAGTCATGTGATAAAATAAATGACAGCAAATGTTAAAAAATACAAAAAGAAGGACGAGAGGACAATTAAATCGTTTATTTCAGAAACCCGTCAACTGACATATTTATCGAAAATAGGATATGAATAGATTCTGAATGGCCTACACCGTTTACCTAACAGTTTAACACGCCGTTTACTGCAGAAACCCCTCAACTGTGAAGCGTCAAAATGGGTTATATTTTATTTTACATTTTCTCTTTAGCGCAGAAACCCGTCAAGCGAAATCACACGGCGGCTTTGCAATGTATTTTAATTTTCGTCTTGTGACAATCCTGCTTAATATTGTCTTAGCGTTTGCATTACCTTGCGCCAGCATTGACTTAATTTATTTTGTATTCATGAGATGAATATCAACAAGACAAAAATATATGTTTCACGAAGGTGAGCCCGATAAATCCCCAGAGGAGGCTAGAAGTCATTGCACTATTTGAAAACCGAAGTTCCTATGAGACCTAAGTATTTTATTCTCTGCAGTGATGGCCCCTCAGGGCAAAATAAAATCATTGTATTGTGCGATTTCTAATGAATCTTTGTGATAGAGGAATTATCGAGACTGTTCGTCACTACTTCCCAAACAGAGGGCTCTCATTTATACTCTGTGATAGTGATATTGGGTGTATTAAACGCCTTGTTCGTAGAGCAGATAGGGGTTTCACACCAAATCAGTATACTCAGATGATTCTTAAGTAAAACAAGTATTATATCACAGCTTCTGTGTCAACGGCCCTCACTTCGATCAGTTTTTCCGTTGAGGCACCCTGATTTTTTGATTGATTATTGATTCTGTGCGCGTCAACTGTTGACATTAGCCTCATAAGTGTAGTTCATTTTTTAATCAAGGGAGGTGACGGTGATCATTCCCTGCTAGATGGTGAGATCAGAGCTCCCGTCTGATCTCCCGACAATTGCGGGAGGTGGTGATGGTCTTTTCCCCGCTGAATGGTGGGATCCGCCGCCGACCTACACGGCGCCTTGCGTGTTTTCCCCAACAAGGTATCTCCCACCCAGACACTTCCCCATCAGGGACAAGCTCTAAGCTCCCGACGTGTGTGGTAGTGTAATGCTGTAAGTGGAAGTATGTGTAGGATGGTAAGAGGTGTGGATAGGACTGAGAAGAGAAAAGAAATGCTTCGGCTTTCGCCTGGTGTTGATCGCAGATATCACAGAAAACTACCGATTACAGCAGTCGGCCGCTAGAATTCTCCTCCAGAGAAAGACTGAATTCGACCAAGCTATATGACCTAAAAACGAGAATTGTCGTGTCCTATTTGTTGAGCAACCTAATCAGTTTAGTTACATTAATATTCATTCACAGTATCCACAGGGTGTTCCTGCGACAATTAGTTCTAATAATTATATGGAACAACACCAGTCTTGGCAACTACAACACACGTGTGTCTTCTATAGAATTCCGAATGATTGGAATAACTCACGTATTTTCGATATCAAAGAAGCTAAATGAATGATCAATAATACTTTTTAAAATTAAAATTAATACAAAATTTCTCAATTAGAATTTGAGTTTTTCATTTAGGGGCTATCTTAACCTCTCCACGTCTATACCGTTGGTACACTGATACCTACGCACAAGTTAAAAAATTTAAAAACCGATTAAGAAAACAACTATAAAAAATAATTACAACAATAAAAATGTAGAACTTGTGTACTGCGAAAACTTAACTATACTACGATAGGGATTCAAGTCTCGCGCGTACTCAGTAGAACGCTCAAAATTGTTAGTGTTCCGCACATTGAAAATGTCTGTGTGTTTAAAAGTACCGCCAATATCACCGTGTGTTAATCAAAGATTATAGAGTCTGTGCCATTCAATCAAGGATCTCATACGAACTAAAATATTAATTGGAACAATAGAACAAAAATTCATACATTTAGTCCTAAACACACGAACAGTCAAACAAACATTAATGTAGCATGCAAAAAGGAAATAAATTCTAGGACCTTAAAAAAGACGCATGTTTCCAAAATATTGAAGGCAAAAATACGATACGAATACATGCGTTTCAACTTACGTATTACATGCATATTAACTGCAAGAACTCCCCTGTGAATTGGACAAAAATATAAAGGTCTCACCTCCTCAGTCGCACAACATAAATCAAACTTTCTCTGACGACCACCGGATCACAAAGTGAAAACGAATGCCACTCCGGCTGGGTTCCATGCAGATGCGTCTTCATTAGCATATGCAGAGCATCCCCATTTTTCTGTGGCCCCGTGGAGCTCCTGGGTCGAGAAGCGGCGTGCCGGACACTGGAGGGAGAACTCCACACGCGCTCACGGCTTCCGGTCGTCTTAGGCGACAGCGACAGCGGCAGAGGTGACGATCGCGGTGGTGGTGGTGGTGGTGGTGGCTGCGACGACGGGGGCGGAGACTGCTACATCGGCGAAGTCGGTTGGTTTCTTCCCCGGCATCGTGTCCGGAGCTACTGTTACGTCGCGATTGGGACTCCGCTGTCGTCATTCGCTACCGCCACC